>JAJJWW010003222.1:0-376363 GCA_023531295.1 Papaver armeniacum
ATATGACCCAAAAGTGGTCGCCGGAAATCTGTATTGTGACGGAACTTGGCCGGAAAGGTCGCTTTAAAAGCATCTCAGTGACGGCAAAGTCCGCCTGGTCACCGGTTCGGCCGAATCAACCGGTCGGGTCAACGGGTCGGCTCGGGTCAACTCGGTCGGACCGAGTCAAACCGAAGTCGTGGTGTAGTCAGATTCGAGAGTCGGCTATTCTCGGGGCCGATTGGGATGAGTTGCCGTGCCTTGAGCCATTTGCATGTGCCATAGCGTGTGATGCACCATCCTTGTGCATATCCGCAGCACTTCGCCAGCCATGATGGCTCTGCTTGCCAATTTGAACTCCACCTACACTTTCCTTCAGTTGCACATCCCTGTAACCCATTTAAACTCTTTACCACCAGCACTTTCTCATCCACAATTACCACCTGAGCTGCCTCCTGCCAATTCACAACCTCAACTCCAGATGCTGCCAAACAGCTTCTTCCATCTGTGGTTGCACCTCCAGCAGCAACACAAGCACTAACTCAAAATCTCAAGCTAGCAGCAGAGCCTTCTTGTTCCGACTCCATACACGGCTAACAAAAGACACCAGTTCATTGCAGTGCCAACCAAGACCAACAGCCACATTCACCAACTGTTGCAGCTACTCGAACACCTCACAGACATAACCTTCACCTCAACAACCCAGGACAACCACAGTCCACCTGCAGCTGCATCTCCTCAACTCAGTTAGGCCACCATTCTTCACAGACTACCAGTACTTCAGTTCCAACCTGAGTTTTAATTCTTAAACTTACATCTAATATATGCAACTTCAGCACACCCCAGGCCAGTGCATTCAATCCTTAGAAGCTGCAATATCTGTAGTTCACCAGCTCAAGTTCACCTGCAATATCACCTCAGGCCACCACCACTCAGCTGCCACTTCTCATTTCAGACCTGCAATTCCACAACTCAGCTAGCACAACATCCAGCACCAACCCATGGGCCATTCCCCCATTACCTGCTACTCTAATTTGAGTCCAACAACCCCCAACATCCATGGCAAACCAACCATCACCTGTAACAGCAACCTCCAACCACTTGAACTGCAACTCCACCAGAACTACTACCACCTGCAGCTTCCCTGCTATTCTCATTCAATCTCCAACCAGAACTGATTCAAATCAGCCTCTCTATCTGTCTTTCTCTGTCATCTCATTGCAGCATCATTCATCCCACAGTGCAAGTGCATTGCCAGCTCCTGCTAAATCCTTCTCTTCACCGCATACAACAAAGAAACCACCCCTCTGCTATTCCCGGGCTTCAATCAATGGCACGGATTCTCCAACAACAAACCCTTTCTTTCATTTTCAATTTCGAGATCAACACAAACCCTAGTTTCACCATCTCGAGATTCAATTCGGTCTTCTTCTCATCCCTATGTCACCATACTCAAGATCAAAGATCCTTCCGAATCACCATCTTCTTCTCTACTCATCTCAGATCTCTCCATTTTCTCCCTTGGATTCCAACATCACAAATCCACAGCTGCATTCAATAGCCATACAAACTTTCAATTCGTGACCAACCCATTATTATCTTCAATTAACCGTACCAGTCTTCATTTATTCATCTCTATCGATTGACAGGTTCCATGTATTCTCTTCTAAGAACATCACAAAGACCACCAGATCCCCTTTTCGATTTCCATTACTCTCCATTCATCCATCTACCATAGCAATTCCATGTATTCTCTTGATTTGACAGACCCATCTCATCACAGAAACTCGATTTCTTTTCACTCATCAGCTGTAAAAACTCATACAAATTCGTCTCACATGGTGTCGTCCTCACAGACAGGGTCGAAGAAGAAGAAAGGTTATGATTATCCTCTCGAAATTTAGGTACTTTGTAGGAAATTAGATTTATCCACCCAAGTTGATAGGATAAGGGCCACCTAATTAGAAATGGCTTGTCGGGCCAAAGAAACCGACACTCTATTCGCTTCTTTTGGCGTAACCTCAGCTGGCTCTGAGTGTCGCTCGCCTGTGAATGGACCTCTTTGCTCCCTTTACGCTCCAAACGGACGCTTTCTCCTTCTTTTACACATAATGACTTCATTGCACCTGATAACTCAAAACCACACATAAGATACATAATTCACATTTAAAAATAGCAAAGAAAGCATAAACTCTATATAGTAAATACGGTGTATTCTACACCTATCAGGCCCTTCTTTCCCATCGACCAATCAGATTGCTTTAAACCCGCCACCCACACTTTTATATAAAGTTGGAAGTTGGTTGGCGACGCGCCTAATTCCTAAAGGAATCTTACATTGGCTGCCCATGTCAGTCTTAAAACGATCACGACTGCATGTTTTGGCCAGTCGATTTATCAAACTTAGTCACCTCCTAACATGGTCGGACAAGCGCCATCGTGTACACCGGCGGACCTACTAATGCCTAGGCCGATCAGAATCTCTCCAACTCGCAAGTGGAGCCACTAAGCATTTACCAAAACAGTTGGCCACACGAGTTACAAAACCCTAATTTTTAGTAAGCGGCATTACATTACTGCCGCAAAACGATCTTGGTCGCTCAACTTCGCTAGCCGGATTGACCGGCCTATATTCGACCTTAATCAACGTGCAAGGAGCGAGTACGTTCACCAACGGCCCAGCTATTATGATGGCCGATCGAAGAACTCCCAGTGTGCGCCAAGACCAAAAAACGCTGGCCCAAAATAGGTTGGCCACGCGACTTTTAAAAACCAAAATTAAATCAACATCAGCCATTAACTGCGGCAAATCATCTCGGACACCCAAATTCGCCTTCCATAAGCCGCGATCAGCCAAGCCACGACCTCCCCATACGGCTCCCAAATGATCTATAGTGCCCCCAAGCTAGCAAAATGACTAATCCAAGAGATTAACGAATAAAGAGGCACTAAGGATCTAAAACATTTACTTAAGCATTCAATTAAGAAATGCTACAAAAATGAACCCATAAACTAGACCCGCTCTAAAAAATATATACAAGATCTCCTCTCGAATGATACATATACAATAGTTATTTGGTTTGCAAATAGAATATACAACATAATAAACGTAGTAGGAAGTTATTCAACTAGCTAACTCAACCCCGAAGCTTTACCGCACAACTCGATCTGTCTCTGAAACTGAAAGTGGGAATGGGTGAGCACATCATCCCTAGAAGGGGTGCCTAGTAGGAATAACATTTAACTTTAAAGAAATCATGAGCAAGATTTGGAAAACAATTCATGTTTTCCCAAACATCACAAGTGACCAAGTCACTTGAAATACACAAACATGTATATGAACAAACTCCTTCGTCAAACAATGTATAATAATGATGCTGGATTGTTCCACACCTAATAATATATTGATGCCGGGTTGTTCCACACCTAATATGCGTAAAAGCTGAATTCATGTAGATATAAATGTGAAGGAGTGTATCCAATATACCACAAGTGGAAATTATTATTTTCCATAATAATTCATAATGACATACATTACCAGTCCTTTCCAATTCATGGAAAGATTCAAAGAATCAACAAAACAATCATAAACAAACTAAACAATGCAGGAAATGCACGAACAGACAATGCATGAGTTTGTTAAACATAAACTTTCGTAAAAGAAACAACAATGGTTTCAAAAGAGTTAAAAGTATTCCCACCTCTTTTGATGACAAACCACGCCTACCTCGAGATCCACGATCCACTGGTTAGTCCTTTGAATCGATCGTTGTTAATATAGACTAACTGTTAATCACACAAGAAGTCTAAGAAACTAGTCGAAATGGCTCACACAAGAATCATTCAAGGCTAACTAATGGTTCTGAGCCCATTTATGACTTTAGACCTTTCCATTCTCTATCTTTAGCAGAGCTAAGGTTCACTAATTCAACTAGGTTTGTTCTATAATCTATTACCTAAGTCTTATGAATATCTATAACTTATTAACTTTGTAGAAGAAGTCAAAGACTTAATCAGACCATAAGGGACCAATCCATCAAATAAGAAGGCTAACTCTAAGCCCAAGTTCACTAAACAAACCCATTAACCTAAGGCCCAATCCATTCAGGTTAACTAACGGTCAAAGGGTTCAATCTATCACCCACGTCCGTCCAAGGTCAAGTCCATGGTCAGATGGTCAGCTCGGTCAAAGTCAAACATGGATCGGTCAACTGAGTCAATACATGTCAAGACAGGAAACTCGATGTGTCAACACGATTCAAATCAGTCAGATAAACTGAGTTAGACAGAAAGGAACTAAGTTAGACTGAATATGTTCAGTCAGACCGGTATAAGGTTCGGGCCTGAGCCACAAGCACAAGCCAAAGATTCTACCACACCTACAACTCTAATCCTAGTTCAATTTTACCAACCTGATTCTATCATTGATCATTATACAAATAAATTCACTATACTGCAATTTCTACAATTTACAATCGAAACTAAATTTACCCGCAAAAGCAAGAATAAGCTTTACCCTAAAGATGCACCCAACAACTTCATCTAACCCTTATTCCCAATTTCAAATCATTCACAAAACATACAACCCAACTCAGTTTATACAAATACAAACTTCAAGAGCTCCGCAAAATTCACAAACTACTTTAACTGAGTTTAGCTCAACGCATTCACCACTATGACCTCTTATTTATCCTCAATTACACTCTCACCTGCAATTACCACTTCAACCTATCTTCAGGATTGAGATAAAGTTCAACCATTCCCATGCGGTTCCAACAACACCTATCAACACCAGTTCAATCCACTCATCTACAACTTAACTGCAACTCACCCAGTATAACTGAACACTTCAGTTTTATCTGCAAATCCCCAATACATAGTAATCACTACACCTTGAACAACAATATCACTTCAGGTAATCCATAACATACCTCCATCAACTCAATTCCACAATAAACATCAACTTCTACATTCCATACATATCATCCTCAACCACAATTCAATACTCAATCCTAATCTATAACTGCAACTTCATTACAATCTCATCCCCAATCCATCTGTTCACTACAATCAATTCCCAACAATCTTCACTAGAACAGAGTCAAACCCTAACTATTCTGTTCCATATTCAATTCAAATCTTAACTTCAATTACAAACATAAGTATTCACCAATCAAAAAGAACAACTTAATAATATTAATCAGAAAAGATCAATTACCTTATAATCGTCTCACTTTTAAATTGTACCACAACCCAAGTCTGAATCTTTGAGTTGTTCTTAAACCTTGTACTCTAGTTCACAACAAGCACATCTCTAATCATCCTTAAACAACTCCACTCTAATTTCCAATAAATTCAGAAACCCTAAATATAATTTGGGGAAGAACATGAGGAACTGAAATCAGAATTAAACCCATGCAAACGTTACTACTTCATACCTGATGAAAACCCATGTTGAATCTCCCCTTTAAAGCCTCAAATCAAAACTTCATCAATTCACAGAGAAACCCTAATTCAAAACTCTTCATGATTCTCCATCGAATCAACTTCAAATCTCCAATTAAACACCAACCCAGTTCTTCTTTATCCTTCAACAACACTTCTTCGATTTCATATAACTTCTCAAACAACTCTGAAACCCCTAAATTGATTCTCTGTTACATCACCACAAACAAAACCCCTAACTCCCCTCCTTCTTAATTAACTTAACATCATCACCTTCATCAACTAAACAACATCATCAATCGTTTCGAAATCACTTGGAGGCGAGAAGCAGAAGAAGAAAAAGAGAAGAGAAGAAGAAGAGAAGAAGAAGAATAAGAAAGAGAGTAAGTTTATCCTCACGGTTCGATGGGATAAGGACAAAATAATTGTTAAAGGCACCCGAACAAAATGATAAGGGCAGCCAGGTCGGTTCGGTAAATTGCCCTCCTTACTAACTGATAAATTCTTCTACGTCCCGTATTCGGATGACACGCTCGAGTAGTCCATTCCGCGTAACTTTTCGAGTTCTATGTTCGTTGTTAGATTAATTCTTATTAATTAACGTTCGTCTTAAACTAATTGAGTTATTAACGGCTAATTCGGCTCTTGACTGGTCTAATAACGTTGACGATCTTGAGGGTCCTTACATGATCGTTCAAAAGGGGATGGTCGATCTGCTTACATGAATTTTAAGGCAGCCATTAATCGCCGCAAATCATCTCGGCCGTCAACTTCGCCATCCGACCGACCGCCTAGATTAAATCTTAGGCGACCAATAAGATTTCACCATAGTCGCCAGCCATCACTCTCCTATAGAGACCGACTGGCCTGCCTTTAGCGCGCGTGAATGGCTCCTGGCAGCTTCCTGAATGGATGGTCATGCTCCTTTTAAGACATTAAGCTCCGCGACTGATTTAAGCGATCTTTATACAACGATGCTTTAATGCATCGATTATTTTGAGCTGCTTGCTTAAAAGCGATGCTTTACATACATCGAATACATAACGATATTTTACAAATGTCGCTTCACATATAACTCGCTTATTTAACCTAATAGTGTCACATGCTATTCTTTGCGGCAAGTCTCATGACTTGGCTCGTTACACATGACTACCCGTCACCTAGCTTGCGCGTGGTTGGTCAGAATAATTAGGCAAGACCCAGAAACTTGGTACATATTTTCTATAAAATACTCGAGACATCAAACGTGTCACAAACTGGGGGATGTTCATCAGGGTATTGGTCTGGCCGCTTACAACGTGCGGCGTGAAACACGCCCATTATAAGAAATTGTTAGGAAAAGCGGACAGTTAGTGGTAACAAATAAGTAGTGGGTGTAAACTGACTTGTCTTCCCTCATAGTAAGACGTGGTTTTCTACATTTTCACACGACCCCACTTCTCCATCACTCAACTACTCCCACTTCCTATGAGATCAGGGTGCGTGCAACTATGACTGATATAAATAGGTTTCAACCTATTTCAACCAACAACATAGTTTTGGTTATCAACACAAGTATCCATAAAAATACGAAAGAACTGATAGCTTACATTCCGCAAGCCAGTTCCATATTCCGATACAAGTCATAAAATATCCACACCTTCAGAGTTAACCATTTTGATCTCAACACCTTCTTCGCTTCCCTCCCTAAGATCAACCCTTCTCCTTCATTTTGTGACCGAAACAAGACTGGAACGACCATTTCTTGGTTTAGGCCAGGGATTGTACAGATTGATCTCTCGAATCTAAAGTACTCCCATGCAGTGCATTTGTTTATGGTTTAGATTCGTTTCTCGGCGGCACACCCAAATTTACCATTTCCAGCGGAAACAGTTTTTACCCCAAAATAGCTGGCGACCACAGTGGCAGATTAATCTCTCGGTTGTAATTCCATTTTTCACAAAGATGGTTGGTCTTAGGACTAATTCAACAACTCTATGCTCCGGTCAAAATCCTTTAGATGATAATGTTTCTCGCCCCAATGCTCAATCTGATCGCATGGCTAATGGACAAATTCCAACCTTGATCGAGTTGGCACGAGTACAGGAAACCCACACGAGGAACATGGACCTGATAAAAGAGGCGATAAACAACATACACAATTTCCTCGTCAGGTTGACATCATACTGGAACGGCTCCCCTCCTTCAGAAATTCTAGCACTGAGGGTTAACTCTCCAACTAATGATCGCCCTCAAATCAATAGTTTCACTACCAACCGATGCTAGTGGAATAGGAAGCTTTCTCTCTAGTGGAAAGTTTATGTGAGCTTCTATACCTCTCAAGGACCAACGAGCGAAGACGCCATCGCGATCAACTGATAGCCGGATACGCGTTTGGCTCATTCATCTCCCCGAAACCTCAAGAACATCGATGTCCATAAACAATGTTACATTTATCAAGACAAAATGATGGCAGAAGAAGTCCATAATAGAGCCCTGCATGTTACTGCACCCATCAAAGATTCAGATTTTAAAAGGGCTCTCATTGATACGGGAGCGTCCTCAAATGTTGTTCCGCTTAAGACTCTCAAGACAGCCAAGGTTCGACCAAATAAAATTGTGCGGCAGCCTACCATGATGACAGATTTCGAAGGAAACTAAACCAGCACGTATGGGTACATCTATCTGAATTTATTGGTAGGGCCTGTCCGGTCCAAAGTGAAATTCGAGGTAATAGAGAAGGATCCAGACTACCACATGATACTGGGAAGACCGTAGATCCATGATAATAAGATCATTCCCTCAACATATCACCAATGCCTGAAAACTTTGTTGAATAAAAAAGTCGTTCGCATTCCGGCGTCATTGTGTCCATATGCACCAATTTGCAGCGTGGAACTGTTTGAGCCAAAATAAAATTCACAAGACTCATTAAGCAAGGTTTACTGCACTCCACTCCTTACATGGACGCGATCGAGGAGGAAGACTGTGTCGCATCACCGAACAAAGAGACCAGATCTCGTGGCGCGCCTCATTGACGGACACGTTAATCCTTCTTCATCAAAAAAAAACTCTGGTTCATCTTCACACCAAGAGGGAGCGGACTTTTGTGATGAGTCGTGACCAAAAAGGGAAAATTGTATATCGGGGCCACAGTGCAACAGGGAGACCGCGCCCGCCTCTCCGCCCAATAGAATGCAACTTAATGACACACTGTAAGAAGAAGTACTAGACGTTCCACGGCAGCTACAAGATGGCACCGACTCCACTACAAGCTTGAACTCGAAGATGTCAACATCGGAAATGAAGAATCTCCAAGGCCTGTCTCCATCGGGCCCGACTCTATGCGCAGATGAACACACGAAACTTGTGAATCTTCTTAAGGATTACCAAGACATATTCGCATGGAAATACGAGGAAATGCCCGACCTGGATGAAAAACTGGTCACTCACCATCTACATATAATACCTGGATCCAAGCCAGTCAAGCAATCTCCCAGACAGTTCAGACATGATGTGGAGGAACAAATAAAGACTGAGATTCAGAAGTTATTAGCCGCCGGCTTCATCAATCCCATTCACCATCCCACCTGGTTGGCCAATGTGGCTCCGGTAAAGAAGAAAAGCGGTCAAATTAGATGTTGCGTCGATTTCATAGATCTGAAAAAAATACTGCCCCAAGAACGATTTTCCCCTTCCCAATATTGACATGCTAGTAGACGCTACCAGCGGACATGGCATGTTGTCCTTCATGGATGGGTACATCGCCACAACCAGATAAAGATGTACGAACACGATGCAAGTAAGATAACTTTTCAACTCCTCTCGGAAACTTTTATTATACTTTGATGCCTTTCGGTTTGAAAATCTGCTGCTACCTATCAACGGGCCATGACTGCAATTTTCGATGACATGATGCACAAGCAAGTTGAAGATTACGTGGATGACATAGTGGTCAAATCGAAAAATCGAGCAGCCCATACGGACATTCTACGGCAAGTGTTCGAAAGGTGTCGTGAGTACAAAACTAAAAAATGAACCCTTTGAAATGTGCTTTTGTGGTCTCTTATGGCAAATTTATAGGATTTCAAGTCACTGCTAAAGGAATCAAGGTTGATCCGACTAAGACCCAAGCTATCCTCATGACGCCTCCTCCGCGAACCGTGAAAGAAATCCGAAGCTTCATGGGCAAGGTAAACTACATTCGGCGTTTTATACATGGTTTGGCTCAGCTTATCGCTTCATTCACCCCCTTGCTTAAAAAGGGAGAAAGCTTCATTTGGACCACGAAGCAACAATAAGCGTTCCGGAAGATTCAAGCAAATATTGTCATCACCACTGCTATGAAATATCCCATACAAGGAAGACCGCTATGCTCTACACTGCCTTCCAAATGACATCATTTGTTGGGGCCCTCCTTGATCAAGAAGATGATGAAGGGATTGAACTCCCTATGTACTACTTCCGGCCGCACTTTGAGGGATGCCGAACTCGTGTATTCTAAGGCGTAAAAGCATGTCTAGCTCTAGTTCACGCTATTCGTAAATTCGGACATTATTTGATGTCGAGCAAAGTGGTTCTCATAGCTAGAGCGATCCCGTCAAGTTCTACTCAAAGCCGCCTTGATAGTAGGCAGCCCAAATGGCTACTCTAAATGTCGAGATCGACATATCCTCCGAGAGCTATTAAATAGAAAGCAAGAGACATCTTCTAGCAAAGATTCCCGGGAAGGTACTATCGCACTTCATGAAGACCTTCCTGGGAATTTTAAATCTCTTTGTCAAAGAGGAAGCGTGATATTGTATTTTGACGGCCGCTACCCCTAGCAGTGAATATCGAGAAGCGGGTGTAGTTCTAGTGTCAACAATCATGGTGAAGTCTTTTCGCATTCTTTCAAGGTGGACTTTCAGTGCACCAACAATTCAGGAGAATACGAAGCTTTCCTCATAGGATTATCACTAGCCAAACAAGCAGGAGCTACACACCTAGAAGTAAGAGGCGAATCTAAACTACTGGTCAATCAGATGAATGGAGTATACTCACTCAAAGAGCTACGTTGGCCTCGAAGCTGCAATTCGAAGGTTTGGAAGAGACTTTGATCGTGAGGAGACGGACTGTAGTGTCAACATGGCTTTCACAGTCCAGAGATACTGAAGCCAATGATTGGAGAACTACGATTATTCAAGATATTAACAGTTCGCTTTCCCAAGGAAAGGTTAGTCTCAAAACCCTGAAAAACTTCTTCATGCTTTATGGAGTGTTATACCAGAATCCAGATAGGTCTCTGTCAAGATGTCTCGGAGACGAAGAAGCACAGCTACAACTTAACTGTATTCATGGTGACATCTGTGGAAAAACATTAGTGGTGACTTTCTTACCGACATCTTCAACGCCTTTGCTACTACTGGCCGGATATGGAGACCCAATCCCGAGCGCTCCAAGGATACTGCTCCAATTATCAAGCGCCACCACATCAATTGGAAGTTCTTAACGTTGGATATGATGGGGAATGGCGAGAACCATACGTCAACTACCTCCGCGACAGTGTTCTTCCCGGCAACAAGAAGGATGTATCCAAGATGAAGCAAAGGGCCAAAAGATTCGTATTTCATGAGGGAATCCTATACCGCAAAATCTTTGGAGGCGACCTGCTACGATGTTTGGAAAAGTCTGAAATCCCGACTATGTTGAAAGAAACACATGAAGGTGAACACCAAGGGAAGAAGAAGTTATTCCTCCAAGTGCACTAAAAGTATTACTGGCAACTATAGAGGATGATGCGGCGAAGTTTGTTCAAAATACCATGAATGTCGATTCACTGAATATCATCCACACGCCTTGTACTCCCCTTCATTCAGTAAGTAGTCTGTGGCCTTTCTACAGCTGGGGACTTGATATTATTGGTAAAATCAATCCGACATCGTCAAAACAACACGAGTATATCATAACCGCGATAAAATACTTTACCAAATGGGTTGAAGCCATCCCTCTTCGAGGAACCACTGGAGCGACAATTGCAGAATTCATTAAGCAATACATAATTTGCCGGTTTGGTGTACCTAAGCACATCATTACTGAATGGCACTCCCTTTTCCAACAAAAAGTACATAATTGCTTGAAGAATATGGAGTGAAGCATGTTTTCTCCACTCCTTATTACCTCAAGGGAACGGGCAAGCCGAAGTACCAACAAGACTCGATTCGAATTCTCAAATAACAAAGGCATGATAACCCCAAGACGTGGCAAAAATAATCGCCTATGGCGCTGTTTGGCCTCGAAGCTGCAACCAAGGTTTGGAAGAGACTTTGATCGTGAGGAGATGGATCGTGGGCGTCAACATGGCTTTCAACCCAAAGATATCAAGCCAATGATTGGAGAACTCCGATTATTCAAGAGCTTAAAAGTTCTCTTTCCCAAGGAAAGGTTAGTCTCAAAACCCCGCTAAACTTCTTCATGCTTCATGGAGTGTTATACCACCGAATACATATAGGTCTCTCACAAGATGTCTCGGAGACGAAGAAGCACAACTACAACTTAACCGTATTCATGGTGAGATCTATGGACAAACATTAGTGGTGACTTTTTATCGACGCCTTCAATGCCTTGGCTACACCGGCCGGATATGGAGACCCAATCCCGAGCGCCCAAGGATCCTCGCCTCCAATTGTCAAGCTCCACCACATCAATTGGAAGTTCTTAACGTTGGATATGATGGGGACTGGCGAGAACCATACGTCAACTACCTCCGCGACGGTGTCTGCCCGCCAACAAGAAGGATGTAGCCAAGATGAAGCAAAGGGACAAAAGATTCGTATTTCATGAGGGAATCCTATACCGCAAAAGCTTTGGAGGCGACCTGCTACGATGTTTGGAAAAGTCTGAAATCCCGACTACGTTGAAAGAAACACATGAAGGTGAACACCAAGGGAATAAGAAGTTATTCCTCCAAGTGCACGAAAAGTATTACTGGCCAACTATGAAGGATGATGCGGCGGCGTTTGTTCAAAAATGCCATGAATGTCAGATTCACGGGAATCTCATCCACACGCCTTGTACTCCCTTTCATTTAGTAAGTAGTCCATGGCCTTCTACAGTGGGACTTGATAATGATATTATTTGGAAAATCAATCCGACATCGTCAAAACAACACGAGTATATCATAATCGCGACGGAATACTTTACCAAATGGGTTGAAGCCATCCCTCTTCGAGGAACCACTGGAGCGACAATTGCAACATTCATTAAGGAATACATCATTTGCCGGTTTGGTGTACCTAAGCACATCATTATCGATAACGGATTTCCTTTGTCAACAAAAAGTACAAGAATTGCTTGAAGAATATGGAGGAAGCAGGTTTTATCCACTCCTTATTACCTCAAGGGAACGGCAAGCCCTAAAGCACCAACAAGACTCGATTCAATTCTCGCCTCGAACAGTGAATGATAACCCCGTGACGTGGCACGAACAACCGCCATGGCTTTGTGGGCATATCGGGCGACACCTAGGAGCTCTACCGGCATTTCTCCCTATTCACTTGTCTATGGCGCATGCGCAATTTCTCCCAACAGAGATTAAAATACCATCGCTATGATTGCATCAGCAAGTGGAGTTCAATGGAATGAGGATTTGCATCGAGTTCCGTAATAGCGGATTTGGATACGGGACTCTGTAAGAATTAAAGCGAAGATTATGCTCAGGCATACAGAAAGAGGATCTCCAAAGCATATGATAAAGCCGTAAAACCTCGAGTTTTTCAAATAGGAAGTCTGGTATTAAAGACAGCTAAGCACATTCAGCAAGACATGTCCGCACCAAAGTTTTCTCCAAAATGGGAAGGTCCTTACGAGATCACCAAAGCATATAGCAGTGGGTACTACAAGATTTTCAAAGAGGATGGAGGCAAATTGGAAGTGGTCATCAATGGAAAATGGCTCAAGGCATACTACGCCTGACCATTATCCCATCCCTCGCCATCTCATGACACGATCAATCGTGCACTCTTCATTCCTTTTCATATTTGAGTTCTCAAAGTTTTTCATTAGTTAAAGCATATTAATGTAAACTCCATTTTCTTACCAAAATCCAATGCAATTCATTTTCAAAAAAAAATGTTCAAAACCCAAAACAAAAGAGAACGGTCAAACGTTTTCATGCCTACTTATTCAAAACAATAAAATACGGCTTTAAAAAGGCCATCCAACAAGTTGTAGTCCCTTGAAAGCATCATTTTCAGCCTATCCAGATACCCTTCATCCCTACTTCAAGCTTTGATCGCCCGCTCTACCTTCTCAGATTCCGCAGCCAAGGCATTTTCCTCCTCCAAGACAGCTTTTGCAGCAGGAACGACATTAGCAATGATACCGTCTAGATCAACTTTGATGATGTCAAGATGTTTCCGCAGCCAGCTCATGTTGAACTCCATGGATTCCAGACATTATTTGATGTCGAACAAAGTGGTGCTCATAGCTAGAGAAGATCCCGCTGTTCTTACTTCGAAGCCGGCCATGATAGGTAGGGCCAAATGGCTACTCCAAATGTCGAGCTCGACATTACGTGCACCTCCGAGAGCTATTAAAGGGCAAGGAGAGATCTACTAGCAAAGATTCTGGGGAAGGTACTACCGCACTGCATGAAGACCTTCCTTGGGAATTTCGAGAAATCTCTTTTGTCAAAGAGGAAGCGTGGATATTGTATTTCGACGTATCTACTACCCCTAACAGTAATACTGGAGGAGCGGGTGTAGTTCTAGTGTCTCCAATCGGTGAAGTCTTTCGCATTCTTTCAAGCCGGACTTTCAGTGCACCAACAACCAAGAGAATATGAAGCTTTCCTCATAGGATTATCACTAGCCAAACAAGCAGAGCTACACACCTAGAAGTAAGAGGTGACTCTAAACTACTGGTCAATCAGATGAATGGAGTATACTCACTCAAAGAGCTTCCATCACTTATCAACTACCCATACCACATGCAAAATATAATTCCTGAGATTACAAGCATTCTTATAAGTAGCTTTTAGGAAAATGATTCAGTCATCTGCATACAAATAGTGAGAAGTCACAGGGACATCACCGTAAATAGAAATTCTAGAAATGTCCTTATTCTCTAGCTTTTACTAGTAAGCATAAATAAGGCCTCTAAATAAATAATAAAGAAGAGGGGGGGCAAGTGATCCCCTTTCCTATGAGCATTCGAAGGATTAAAACTTTCACTGACACGTAACTTAATCTATTGAGTAAAAGTGTTATATATTAAAGCCTAAACATTGCATGATTTCAAAGATAAAAGTCTAACTGACTTTGTTATAAGATAGCCATCAACCCTTTTTTTTTTGTCACTTTCGTGTGTTTAAATGAGTGAATTATCTCATTACAAATTACCGCATACTCAAAAATAGATCTACCAATAAAAGCATGTTGGCCTGTAAAAATAAATTTTATTGATGAAGAGGGCCTTAACATATTAGCAAAGATATTCGTGATTATTTTCATACTGAAATTACAGAGACTAACAGGTTATACTATTTAATGGTGCAGTGACCACACTTTTTAGGGATAAGGGAAATAAAAATCATTTTCATCCTAGAATCCAACTGGACAATACTAGCTCCAACTTGATCCAATACTTGGCAAATAATAATAATAATAAAAATAATATATAAGCCCCGCAACTCATTAGGTCATGGTGCTTTATGAGAATTATGTTGTTTCATAGCATTTTCTAATTTCAATCATGCTAACATGGCCGTTAACTTCTCATTATCATACATTGAAATAACAATTGGATTTTCAATACCATTACTATCACATTAAATACTACTAGCTGAAAAACGAGTTACAAAATGATGCACAATATATTTCTCAATACCAGTTTAGTTATCAAGCCATTTTTCATTATTATCCTTTATCTTGTCTAATAATCATATTCCTCCTTTTCCTAACGGGGAACGCAATTGATAAAGGAATAAATCGCAGGACATGGTGCGAGGAAGTGCGTGAAAACTAAGAAAATGGTGGACTTCTTCCCAATTCTATAAATACCTAACTCGGCCAATGAATAAGGGTTCAATTTGAGAGAAAGGTTGTCTCAGTAACTTGTAAACTATTTTTGATCCTTGGATCAAAGTCTTTTGACTGAATTATTTGTAACACACATTAAATCATAGTGGAAACCCAACTTATTGCCCCGTGAAATAGGCATAATGGAACCACGTTAATATCTATTTTGTTCATATTCACGTATTTACATTTATTTTTTTGATGGAATGAGGAGCTTAAAAAACCTTAGAATTATTTATTAAGATACCTTATCCAAATTGAGGTTTGAATTGTTACATAAAAGAGGTGAAAAGACGAGGGTACACCACAATCTTTTATTTTGATCACAACCTATACAAGACCCACTATGTATAAACCTCTTGGAGCAACAATCACTCAAGGAATATTTCAACACAGTGTCCACTTGATATAAGGTTAGTCCAAACTGGCCTAACTTGTGAATTAAATATCAAAGGCAAGTGGAGAAAACCAATACACTTTGTGTGATCGTCTATGGATATGAAATCGATACGCAATACAACAACAAAGTGATCACTTGATAAAAGGTACGGTAATAACCGAAACCAATAGGATCAATATCAAGTGCCCTGTTAACTTACAAAGTGCAATTTACTTTAATTATAATAAAACAATTATAATGCGGAAAGATAAAGTAAATGACATAACAATATTTTGTTAACGAGGAAACCGCAAATGCGTAAAAACCCCGTGACCTAGTCGAGTAACTGAATACTCTCTTAATTAAGCCGCTATACAAAATCAACACTAACTTCGATAGTTGAGACCAAGCAACTAAACCTATAGTTCACCTAGTTTCTTCAAGATCCTGCGCTTCCGACATTCAATAAGTGCACGCAATGGAACAATTCCTTTGATCGTATTCCAAACAGTAAAAGAAGGACAAATCTCTTTGGTAACAACTCTATTGATTCTTTCCAATGAAGATATCTCAAGTCATATGCAAAGGCTCTTCCGTTTAACCAATAAACTCCTTTGCCTGGTTAGATCAATCCAATCTTCAATTACCGAAGTAATAAGATCCGGATTTGTACCAATCAAATAGAACTCAAGAGATCTATTATTGCTACTAATATCACGCAACTAATCAATCGAATAAACCGATATTAGTTGGATCCTACCATCAAGTTTTGTGCACACCAAAGATATATAAACCAAATCATAAATCTTCTTTGTCATCAAATCTTCTTAGATCTTCAATAAACACCTGCAAAACACAACTTGAATCTCTTGTGATCAAACTAGGTGCAATCAAAGTTCAACAACCGTTAGTCAATCAAATCAATCGAAAACTAAATAAATTATCTAGTTTCCCACCAACGGTACTCGTGAGAGCTTCTTGATCCCAATGCAATTCTTTAAAAGAGCGGTCGTAAGAGATTTCGCCTAATTAGGTACTTTCTCTCCTGGATAGACGACTCCACCAAGAATAACACAAAAGAGTAGTTTTGATGGCTCTTAGGATAGTTTGCTCGAAATGCGAACTTGGGTATTTATAGACCAAGGAAGTTTGGACACCAAGGAATTTCCAAAACTGAATATTCTCAAGATATATGCAATATATTTCCAAATCGGTTTCCATAATTCCTCGGAAATGCTTTGTCCAAAATAACCGAAATCTCACTAGAAAATCTACAATTAGTAAATGCACATTACCGATTTTAATTCTCAGAGAGATATGCATAAAACTAATAATCTTAATTAAAAGATTCTTAATTTATTTTCTGTCCGGGATCTCCTTGAGTAATCAATTCTTCTTATTATAAAGGAGAATGATTTTGCTGATGTGGCGGCACCACATCAACCCCAAAATTTTTTTCCAATAAGCATACGCCACATGGAAAATAATAAACGATCTGTCACTATTCATAAAATATACAATTTCACATTTGGGTACTAACAAAGAGATACGATTTCTCACGTATCTTTAGTTAAAAATGCGAAAAGACGCGACTCTTGGTCCTCTTGGAAATCAGTATAAAAATATTTCCCTTCGCAATCCAAATACAATTATCTTTCTCTACAGATTGTTCCGCTTCCAGATTAGGATCACTAGATACAATGATAAGCTTGCAATGGATAGACATTGCCAACAGCACCCGGTCGATGCGGGAGTCAAGAGAAAGCATGCCATGGATACATTGAACCGACAGGACCAACAGTCTGCAGTCGATGCCACGGCAAAAAGAAAAAAAAATTATTGATTTGCGTAGAAAAGGTGTTTCGCATCAAAACAGAAACAAAAACAGAGTATAGAGCCACGTTGAGATATCAAAACCAATAAGATCGAATGCTGAATTGTTTTCCAACACGCCTTTATGTTTTTCACCTAATAGCCGTTTCATTTGGGTTATCAATTTATCTTCATACGACACCTTTTCACAGTGAAAAGATAGAATCGCAACACTTCAGGCTATATAAACTGTTTGGTTACTTTTTGGTTGGGTAACGACTCTTCGAGGAAATTCTAAATATGCTGACGGTGGTTGAAACAAATCAGTCAATTGCGAAAGTTGTGATTAAACTGGAGCATCTCTTCATGCGATAAGAAATAAATCACTCTGGGGTAAATAAATTTGAGTAGGCATTATTTTGGATGTTCTGTTTTCTTTTAGTTTTTTAAAATTTGTTACTTTTTTTTAGGGTTATCGGCAAAGCTATCTGTGTATTTACAAAAGAATGAATTTGGAAAAATTACAAGTAGCTGGACGAACCAGCCATCAACCAAAAGAAAAGAAAAGATGGTATGTTTCAATTATAACTTGCAGTAACATATCTCAATTTCTGTTTAGGAACGGTATTACAGCGTTGAGGGAGAACGTAAGAAGAGGATCAATCAAGAAGAGTTAAAGAAATTAAGAAAGAAATTTCGCGACGAAAGTTATGAGAGAAAGATTACAACGGTATATGGTGGAAAACAGAGAACAAAAATATAGAGGTAAATTAATGGGAAGAATTTGTCCGGAGATAATTATTTTTACTGTCTTTCTGTAACTGTATCTTCCACCTCAGGTCCATTGTGGGCTAAGGTATTGTAATTGCGTAACTCTTTATATATATAAATCTATATCTTTTTATTGACGGAAAAAAATAATAAATATAGAGGTAAAAAAAAAAAAAACAGATCAGCCGAGATATTCTCGAAAAATGATGACCATGTAAGCTGGAGCGGTGAAGAGAAGGCCATGCTTACTCAAAACCATATCATTGAACTAATCAACAACTTTTAATGGTGAGAAAATCTACTGCAGATTTTGTTTCATTTTGTTGATACTTTGTATGTTCAGGTGTTCTAGAGCCAATATTAATGTATAAGAATCACTTGAATACGTATTCACAAAGATCATCAGTACCATTACCTGTTTATGAAACTATTAATTACTATTAACTTAGGCTGTAGATGTACTGTCCCATGAATATGATGTATCAGATCTGGCCTTAGATTCTATAGCTAAGAAGATTAAGGAAGAAAATATCGCCATTATTTACCGGTTTGTGTGTTGTGCACTCTTGGATACTATTTTTCGACGCAGTATCGGATACTTCATTTGTTACTAAATATTGAGAATGAGATATTTTGTATTAGGCAAGTCTGTTCATTGCTAAGAATGTACGGAAACTGTTGGATACAGAACAAGTCATCAACAATAATAAAAACAAAGAAATTTCAACCGTGGATAATGTTTTTTGTCCATAGAAGACAACTTGATTCAAAAGGAAAGAAAGAAAGCATGAATCGTTTTCCTTCCAAAAATTATTCAAGTTTTGGTTGGTTCCTAATTAATTGGATTTCTTTGGTGACAAACTCCTACTTCTCATTCACAGGACAAACAAGGTATATGCTTATTTTTACTGTTTGTCGAAGAAAATTATTTTTTCTTATTTTTCCGAGCAGATTGGACCATATACTATTTCTCTGTGTTTTGGAGCATCATGCACCCTGTATAATTCAGTAACCGAATTTCTTCGAGAAATATTGATGCTTACAAAAGAATTTTCGTCAAGCATGCATGTGAAGGATTTTATCCAACTTCGTTGCAAGAGTAACTCACAATTCTGCTAGAGTTAGCCCTACCAGCATAATAGAGTGTAGACTTCTATCATACATATGCAGATAGCAAGATATCCCATTTACTTATAATCAAGTAAATAATGTTAATAATCTTTCCCGCGCAATTGCGCGGGTTTACCGAACTTGTTAAGGAATATCTTTGAACAATAAAAGATAAGAATTACTGAGCATGTTCAAAGTATGTCGACATCTTTTCTTATGTAAATCCTCTTTCATATTTACAATCTTGGAACCGATTATACCACACTTCCAAACAAGTTTAGAATCGGGTTCATCCGTATTCCAAGACAACTATGTGATTGATCAAATATCAATTCACTAATCATGGGTTTACGGTTTTACCAAACACAAGGATCGGTTCTACCTCCATATGGTTACTAGGATGGGTTACATCAATTACCAGGATCGGTTACGTTGATTACTGTGACCGGTTACCATATTCTCATGGTATTACTTGTGATCGGTTACACAATTCACTAGGATCGGTTATACCAATTACTAGGACCGGTTACGCCAATTAAAAAGATCTATTACACAATGCTTTTGTGATCAGTCACACCAATTACTAGGATCGGTCACACCAATCACAAATATCGATCATACTATCTTAGGTGATTACTTAGGATCGTTACACTAATAAAAGTCATACCAATACATAAATGTGCAATGTGACTATTTTTACCAAGATACATAACAAGTTATGATCGGTTCTACTAACTCACACATATTGGCATTGTAAGGATGCACTTTCCAACACATTTAAGTGTTAGGGTGCGAAGGACCTTCCTCACCAAGTACCTGTTGAGGAACTTCTTCCTTCTTATTTTTAGGGACATAGTTGTGTTCCCTTTGTTGATGATGGTTTTTAAACAAAGGGTAAAATCGTAAAACCCTAAATAACCTAATGTCACCGGTGACACATTTATTAGAACATTTAATGCATGTAGTCAAGAATTAAGGGGTATTTTTTTCAAATTAGGGTTACAACGAACAAAACCCTAATTCCCTCCGTGCCAATGGCAAATCATGCCAGCCACACCTAGCCCAAGCTAGCAGCGCCATGCCAAACGCACTCTGCCTTGGCCCTAGCTATGCTAGTCGCACCAAGCGCGCCAAAGCATGCCAACCATGCTAGCCGCACCTCTGTGCCAATGGCAAATCATGCCCCACACCTAGCCCAAGCTAGCCGCACTCGTGCCAATGGCAAATCATGCCGCCCACACCAAACGCGCCAAAGCATGCCAACCATGCTAGCCGACCTCTGTGCCAATGGCAAATCATGCCAGCCACACCAAACGCGCCAAAGCATGCCAACCATGCTAGCCGCACCTCCGTGCCAATGGAAAATCATGCCGCCCACACCTAGCCCAAGCTAGCCGCACTCTCGTGCCAATGGCAAATCATGCCACCACACCAAACGCCAAAGCATGCCAACCATGCTAGCCGCACCTCCGTGCCAATGGCAAATCATGCCAGCCACACCTAGCCCAAGATAGCCGCACTCCGTGCCAATGGCAAATCATGCCACCACACCAAAACGCGCCAAAGAATGCCAACCATGCTAGCCGCACCTCCGTGCCAATGGCAAATCATGCCGCCCACACCTAGCCCAAGCTAGCCGCGCCATGCCAAACGCACTCGCCTTGGCCCTAGCTATGCTAGTCACACCAAACGCGCCAAAGCATGCCAACCATGTTAGCTGCACCTCCGTGCCAATGGCAAATCATGCCAAACACATCTAGCCAAGCTAGCCGCGCCATGCCAAAACACTCCTTGGCCCTAGCCGCGCCGGGTCACGCCACGCCAAGCCAAACACCCTTACCTTGGCCCTAGCCGCGCCATGCCAAAGTAGCGCCCGCACCTAGGCTTGCAAACCGTGCAACATAGACCAAATTGGCCACGCATGCCATTGGCACATGCCAACACGCCGCCGGGTAGCTTTTCTCACCAAGGCGTGGCCCTAATGGCCGAGCATGCCATTGGCACATGCCAACACGCGCTGGTAGTTTTTCTCACCAAGGCGTGGCCCTAATGGCCGAGCATACCATTGGCACATGCCAACACGCTCGCTGGTAGCTTTTCTCACCAAGGCGTGGCCCTAATGGCCGAGCATGCCATTGGCACATGCCAACACGCTCGCTGGTAGGTTTTCTCACCAAGGCGTGGCCCTAATGGCCGAGCATGCCATTGGCACATGCCAACACGCTCGCTGGTAGCTTTTTCTTACCAGGACGTGGCCCTAATGGCCGAGCATGCCATTGGCACATGCCAACACGCTCGCTGGTAGCTTTTCTCACCAAGGCGTGGCCCTAATGGCCGAGCAAGCCATTGGCACATGCCAACACGCCCGGTAGCTTTTCTTACTGTGTCGGGCCCTAATGGCCGAGCATGCCATTGGCACATGCCAACACGCCACGGGTAGCTTTTCTCACTGGGGCGTGGCCCTAATGGCCGAGCATGCCATTGGCACATGCCAACACGCTCGCTGGTAGCTTTCTTACCAGGCCGTGGCCCTAATGGCCGAGCATGCCATTGGCACATGCCAACACGCTCGCTGGTAGCTTTTCTTACCAGGCATGATCCGAATTGGCACATGCCAAACACGCACGCTGGTAGCTCAACATGCGATCCGTGCAACCTAGGCCAACTTGGCCATACGCGCCACGGCACATGCCAAAACCCTCGCTGGTAGCCTAACTTGCAAACCGTGCAACCTACCGCCAAGGCATCCGCACATGCCATTGGCACATGCCACACACGCCACTAGCAGCTCTATGCATTGCCACTTACACTCAACGACAACCTACCACCAAGGCATTCCACACATGCCATTGGCACATGCCACACACGCCACTAGCAGCTCTTGCATTGCCACTTGCGCCGAGGTGCAACCCGCAACAAAGGCATTCCGCACATGCCATTGGGCATGCCACACGCGCCCTAGCAGCGCCACTTGCACTCAAGGTGCAACCAACACTCGAGACATCAACACAAACCGGGGATGCTTTCTGTGGTCTTGTTTGGCGGTCACAGCCTTGCAGACACTACGCTCACATTAAGAAAGCGTGAATAAGAATAAAGCGCTCAAATAAATGAGGAAACAATGGTGAAAACGTTTTCACCCATAAACACCTTGCGGTTACCACCTCCTCCCATTATTTCACCCTTTACTCTCTTCCTTCATGAGGCTGTGGTACGTTTCAATCTCGACTTGTATAAATAGGTCATACCTATTTCCACCGTGCACAACAAGTCTCGGTCAGAGAAAATACAACACTCAGTAAAAGGCAACTTTGCAAGCTCTCCAAAATCTTTCATCTCTTGCAAGCTTCCTCGCTTTTCACTTTTCGATACAAGTCGAGACACTACTCTCCCACTATTCGGTCTCAACACCTTTCTTTGCTTCCTCCCCAAATCAACCCTTCTCCTCCACTTTGTGACCGAAGCAAGTCCTGAACGGCCATTTTCTTGGTTTAGGCCGGACTTGTACAGATCGATCTCTCGAATCTAGAAAGTGCTCACGTGCAAAGACATTTGTTTAGGGTTTAAACCGCTTTCACTCACCTATCAATTTACCAAAATCGGTGGAAACGATTTTTACCCATAAACAATTGGCGACCACAATGGGAGGATTGATCTATCGGCTACAATGTCGACTGCCGATCTCGTTCTTCGACCCGATGTCAAGATGGTAGGGAAGGCGACTCAATCCGACTCAACTACAGACAACCCGGTTACCAGCTTGTAAAAACTACACTGTAAAACTGGGGACTCACCAAGATGCTACCAGCCGATTGGGGACACACTGGCGATGCTACCAAAGAAAGCCGCTTTTTACATGGAGAGGTGCGTGTTCGCAAAAACCTATGGAGTGAGTAAATTTAGACTGGGCAAGATATACGATCTGTTTTTAGGTTCTTAATAAAACTGTCATACTACTGCGTCTTGTGCCTATTGCTAGCACACACTTTCATAAAAGCAATATTCCTTTCAAAAAACATAATCAGAGTTATATTATCAAACCATTCATCCTAGAAATAATCTAATATCCTCAAAGCTACCAAACTGCCTATCAAAAATTCGAACTTTGAACCAGACATCCAAAGATGTTTTTCAAAAAAAAAAGAAAGAAGAAGAACCTAAACGAAAGTTTAACAGAGAAACATTCAAGGAAAATCATCCAACAGAGGTCTGCTTCTTCTGGGAGAAAGTCAACTTTGCATCTTCAAGAGCCGCTCTCTTCATAGTTAACATCTTGGAAAGCTTTTCGAGTTCTACCTCCCTGTCGTGCAATCTCCTCCTCGCAGAAAAGGCTTTCGATTGCCGCATCTTTCGACTTCTGGATCTCAGCAAGGCCTTCGACAAACCACGAAGCGTTGAACACCTTTTCTACACACCGTCGCGATGGTGCTCCCAGTCGGCAATAACGTCTTCAGAAACGGTGTGGCCAGTCACCTCACGCATGTCCTCGATGGAAGATAAAGCCTCTTCCACACGCTTAACCAGCGCAAATCGACTAGTGACCTTCTTGGTTGTGGCCATATGTCCATACTTCTCCTGCATTCTCGTGAACAACGCCTCATACTTAGCCAAAGACGTCAAAACCGCCAACCAAGACATGACCCGGATAAGGAACCAAGTACGGATCGAAAATGGCGCCGCAATCGGCATCACGACTCGCAAAGGGTCTTTTTCCATGTCTACGGCAAAGAACCATCGACAATCAACCATCGCTTGAACCACATCATGTCCCGCAATTGGCTAACTCCCATCTCCAAGTCACCGGCCGTGGTCACCAAAGGCAAGTTTTCGTGTGGCTCCACCTCCTAATCGCCCTCCGAACCGGATTCCTCCCGCGAACTTGAGTTAGACATTTTTCAAAAGAAGAAACGAAGAAGAAAGAAAAATAAGCGAAACTCACCGAACCACTTCCGAAAAAGAACCAAAGGTCTTTTGTGAGGAATCACTCACTTGTCGAAATTTCTTCTTCTCCCACTCATCACCGCTATGAGAAGGCTCAGTGCCGCCGGAATTCTTCAAGAAATTGCCGTCTCCTCGCAACGTGTAAGGGCAACAAAGCATTAACACTACCGAAGCCCTCGGGAAGAAACAAGACACATGTTTTCAAAGAGAATTCACGTGTTTTGAGACAAACCAACAAGGAGGCGAAACATACCTGGTTATTGGAAGAATCGAAAGACACGAGAGCGGCGGAGGATCTTTTAAACCGCCCGAACCCGTCAAAGACGATTCTTCGTTATCTGCCTTTGTCCTGGGACTTTCCGAGTGCACAGCAACTTTTGCTTGGGATCTTCAACATTGTATACTTCTTCAAAACTGCTTGGGGAAGGTTTACAACGAACATTCTCCACCACGTTATTTACAAAATCTTGGATCATAATGAACTCATCGTACTGTAACTCATTATAGCCAAAAGTTGTCGGTTACTCTTCCCGTTTGAAAGAAGGGAAGGCGGATACCCTACTTCAAGGGCACCGGGCATTTAGGGAGGCATGAAATGAATCCTTAGGAACCACCATCTGGTAAGCAAGAGGCACCCCTTGATCGAAACCCATGTGACGAGCAAGACGGTCAATATTGTAAGGCCTATTCTGGAAGACCTCATGAAGAAAGACGACATGCAAATGGACATGCAACTTTTGAATAAACAAGTTTTCACCAACACTAAGTTGCCGCGAAGATAAAGACATGATCGGAGCAGGTAGCAAAGGTGTCAATTTGAGTCACCGACCTATGGACCCGGCTCCCATGGGCGAAAACCGATTTCATGCGACTTATCGAGAAGACTAACCAAGATCATGCCAACTCTTGACGCCTGTTCACCCATCAAGAATTCGGGAGCCGCCCAACTCGCGGGAATCGAAGGCAACGGTTTCGAGCATACTTCTCAAAGTGCTCCCATAACCAAAGCTTGCGTAAAAGCAACGTGCACATATGAATCCACTTTCATGAAACCATTCGAAACTCGCATGTTCGCAACTAGGTGATCCAGATGCACATACGGGAACCAAGGAATAGCTTGCCAACGGGAAGAACTTCACCTTTTGCTAACTTCACAAAGAATCACTAGCAAATCTGGTCTTATTTCTTCTTGCGTAACTGTCATCAAAAATGTCTCTAGACAAGAGAGAGCCAAAATGCCGCAACATGAAGATCCATCGCTTTCGTTTAGGTTCTGAACTGTTCTGGAAACCATTGAGATATCCACCAGTTGTAAAAGCACCTTTCATCCTCTTTCGGACAAGTAATCCTTCGACTTCGCAGAAAGGAGTCTTTTCGAGCGTAATCTCCCAACTTAGCGGCAAGGTCATCCCGCATCTTCTCCTCACCTTCGCATAACGGATATTAAGATTCTCTGTTACGGAAGATTCAGCAAGAGAGCCACGCTCCAAGGAGAAAGTTATTTCTCCCCATCTACATATGATCGTATGGGTGTCCGAACACCATCCGGAGATGAAAGCAACCAAGCCCGGGATATCCTTCCTATCCGGAGATTTATCAAGCCGACAAAGATGTCTGCGCTCAAGTCAAGTTGGTATTTATGTGCTCCATACTCACCATGAACTCAACCCATCTATCAAAAAAGAACTCAATGGGCTTTGACACATCCCCGAAATCAATGTTGGAAGAAGAATATACCCCTTTATGAAGACATGACCGTATGGTGTTCTCTGGGCGAACCGAACGTGTCTTCTTTTCATCTTCACCACCGGTCCCACCAATTGCGCCCAACTTCCCAACGTCGCCCAAGTTGCACCGGTCCCACCAATTGCATCCAACTTCCCAAGTCACGCCAGCCTAGCACACTCAGCTTCCCCACCTTGCACTGGGCCCCGCTAGCGCGATCGTTTTCCCACTTTGCGCCGGCCCTCCAGCTAGCACGCTCTGTTTCTCAACTCGCGTCAACTTCTCAATGCCGCCCAGCTTCCTGTCTCTCAATGACGCTGACTTCCCAATTGTGCCAGCCTCCAGATTTGTGCAAAACTGCCAGAGGCAAGGATTCCAAATCCTATTTATAAAAAGGTCAGACAAGCCTCCTCAATTCTCTTTACGATTTGCTGCTGATAGTTTGTCACCATCTTATGCTTACCTCGCAACAAAGCTCCTGTCCCGAGCTAAGCATTGGACTTAATGTTGATGGTGGTTTTTAAACAAAGGGTAAAATCGTAAAACCCCAATTAACCTAATGTCATAGGTGACACATTTATTAGAACATTTAATGCATGTAGTCGTAATTAATAGGTATTTTTTTTCAAATTAGGTTACAACGAACAAAACCCTAATTCCTCCGTGCCAACCTAGCCATAAAACTCGCTTTTTCATATATTTCTAATAAAAAAGACTTTCCATTGGATTTAATCGATTTATGATTTTATTGATTATTTGTGATTTTGTCCGATAGCGTATACTTAGTCTAAGAACTCTTTGATGCGCTATGCTTATGATTTACATCTAATTCTTTATAAAATCTACTTTGCCTTAAAAGAGCGCACTGATCCGTCCCTTGGCCCTAGCTATGCTCCAGGAAGTCACATTTACCAACTTACGCGCGCCTTTTGTTTTAGGTTTATTTTTAATTTTTGTTCTTTTTTACGCATGCCAACCATGCTAAAAGGAAAGCCGCAAAGAAGGAAAGAAAAGAGGATGGCCAATGGCAAATCATGCACACCGAATGAGACACCGACACCCAGCCTGGCCTCGAATTCAACGGAAACACGCCCGTCCGGCTGAGGTAAGAATCCACCCTAATTCCCCTCCGTATAATAATAGCTCGCAAAACGGACGTTACTACTTTTGACCATAAGTATTTAATAGTGCAATGGCTCATACCATGAGCCAGCCACAAAACTTACTAGAGTCCGCACGGTTACCCAAGCTAGCCGTGCCATGCACAAACGCAGGGAAGTCTCTGCCTTGGCCTAGCTAAGTCTTTAGATGAGGTTCAACCATTTTCATGTTATTATAATGCGTATTATGCGGTTACTCCAAAAATCGCAGAAAAATGAACTCATGCTTGAATCATGACCACACCTAATTCAGGAGACAGCCAAATGTGCTAGAAAGGTCCCTCACTTGGGACTTGCATGTGCCTCAACCATTTAAAGACACAAAAGGGTGTCCTAATTCCTCTGTTTTCCCACCAAATATTTTTCAACACTGGGAACGTATAAATGTGTCAATTATTTAGTTTTGAGACTAAACCTAATACTTTCTTAGGAAGCCCAAAAAATCATCTTACCAGCCGAACAAACCCTATGTTTCCATTCCCTGAAAAAGAAAAAAAAAAAAAAAAAAAAAGTGAGACCACTATTAGACCACAACTAATAAAATTAACACTAGCAAATCATGATCCACGAACCACCGCTGACAAGAAGCATGTTGGATCCAAAAGCTAGCCGCACCTCGCGTGATCTAGAAAATCATCACATTAGATAGGCCAAAGCATGCCAGCCAACCTCCGAGCAGAGCTCTGGGTTTGTTTATATATGAATTTTAGTATGCTTGAGTGCAAATGGCAAATCAGCATAAGGCTTGAGTTTTGGAGAATCTCAGAAGCGCGCCAAAGCATGCCACCTCCGTGTTCCTTGGAAATGAAGGGGCAAATCACCATGGAAAATCATAGCCGATTCACATTTATGATTTTCATTGATTATTTGTGATTTTGTCCTGCGTATACTTAGTCTAGCATTGTAATTGTTATGAATCTATGAACCAATTGATTGTGAAGTTTGGTGAACCAAGTCCTTAGCTGGAACTACAACCCCATTACCATTTACTACAAGTAAAAACTACATCAACGAGAAGGGTAAAATCGTGTTAATGTTGATGGTGGCTTTAAACAATGGTAAATCGTAAAACCCCACTAACCTAATGTCACCATGACATTTATTAGAACATTTAATGCATGTAGTCGGTGAATTAATGTGGGTATTTTTTCAAATAGGTTCATGCTGCACACACCTCAATGTGCCATGCCAAACGCACTCGCCTTGGCCAATCACACCAAGCCGCCAAAGCATGCCAACCATGCTAGCCGCACTCCAGGCCAATGGCAAGCCAAATCGGAAAATCATGCCACCACACCTAAACGCGCCGTAAAGCATGCCAACCATGCTAGCCGCACCTCCGTGCCAATGGCCACAATGGCAAATCATGCCACCACCAAACGCGCAAAGCATGCCAACCATGCTAGCCACTCCGTGCCAAGGCAAATCATGCCAGCCACACCTAGCCCAAGTTGACCGACCTCTGGGCTACAATGGCAAACTGTGACCACACCAACGCCGCCAAAGCATGCCAAGCATGCTAGCCGCACCTCCGTGCCAATGTCGATCATGCCGGCCACGCTGTTAGAAAGCTAAGCTCTATCTACAGCCAGCACTTGCAGCCAATGGCAAATCATGAAGTCACACCAAGCGGCAAAGCATGCCAACCATGTACAGCCGCACCTCCGTGTAATGGCAAATCATGTGACCACACCAGCTTAAGCTAGCCGCGCCATGCCAAACGCACTCGCCTTGCTCCCAGCTATGTTGTCCAGCCAGCCGCGCCATGCCAAACACCCTTACCTTGGCCTAAGCCGGGTCACGCCACCCTGCCAAACACCCTTACCTTGGCCCGCTGGCACAAAAGTGGCAGCGCCGCACCTAGGTGCAACATAGACCAAATTGACCACGCATGCCATTGGCACATGCCAACACGCCGTCGGTAGCTTTTCTCACCAAGGCGTGGCCCTAATGGCCGAGCATGCCATTGGCACATGCCAACACGCTCGCTGGTAGCTTTTCTCACCAAGGCGTGGCCCTAATGGCCGAGCATGCCATTGGCACATGCCAACACGCTCGCTGGTAGCCTTTCTCACCAAGGCGTGGCCCTAATGGCCGAGCATGCCATTGGCACATGCCAACACGCTCGCCGGTAGCTTTTCTTACAGTGCCGTGGCCCTAATGGACGAGCATGCCATTGGCACATGCCAACACGCTCGTCGGTAGCTTTTCTCACCAAGGCGTGGCCCTAATGGCCGAGCATGCCATTGGCACATGCCAACACGCTCGGTGGTAGCTTTTCTTACCGGTCGTGGCCCTAATGGCCGAGCATGCCATTGGCACATGCCAACACGCTCGTCGGTAGCTTTTTCTCACCAGGGCGTGTCCCTAATGGCCGAGCATGCCATTGGCACATGCCAACACGCTCGCTAGTAGCTTTCTTATCAAAGTCGTGGCCCTAATGGCCGAGCATGCCATTGCACACATGCAACACGCTCATTGGTAGCACTAAATGTGCCATGATCCGAGTGGTCGCGCATGCCATTGGCACATGCCAAACACGCACCCAGTGTAGCCTCAACTTGCAAGCCAGGTGCAACCAGGGCTGACTTGGCCATAGCGCCATTGGCACATGCCAAAACCCACTTTGGTAGCTAACTTGCAAACCGTGCAACCTACAGCCAAGGCATTCGGCTTTATACCCATTTAAGCACATGCCACATGCCATTGCATTGCCACTTACATGCCACACACGCCACCTTGCCTGGCACAGCAGCTTCAGGCTCGCATTGCCACTTGCGCTCGAGGTGCAACCCGCAACAAAGGCATTCGCACATGCCATTGGCATACCACACAGCGCCCCTAACGAGCGCCACTTGCGCTAAAGGTGCAGCCAACACACTCGAGACATGAACACAAACGGGGATGCTTTCCGAGAGGGGTCTTGGTTGTGATCCCACGACAGTACACTCACGCTCCCATAAGAAAGAGTGAATAGAATAAAGTGGTCAAATAAATGAGGAAATAATGGAGAAAACGTTTCACCCATAAACACCTTGCGGTTACCACCTCCTCCCATTATTTCACCCTTTACTCTCTTCCTTCATGAGGCCGAATGGCGTTTCAATCACGACTTGTATGTAAATAGGTCTTACCTATTTCCACCAACAACAAGTCTCGGTCGGGAGAGAAAAATACACAACACTTTCTAAAAGGCAATTGCAAGCTCTCCAAAAGCTTTCATCTCTTGCCAAAGCTTCCTAAGCTTCACTTTCGATACAAGTCGAGACACTACTCTCCCAGTATTTCTGGTCTCAACACCTTCTTTGCTTCCTCCCTAAATCAAGCCTTCTCCTCCACTTTGCGACCGGCTAAAGTCCTGAGCGGCCATTTCTTGGTTTAGACCTAGGACTTGTACGGAATGCATCTCTCGAATCTGTGAGAAAGTGCTCACGTGCAACACATTTGTTTAGGTTTAAAGCAGTTTCTACTCACCTGCAAGATTTACCAAAATCGACGGAAACGATTTTACCCATAAACACCCTTTTACGGGTTTGATTCATCCACTCTATCGTAGAATATTGCGTGATGCTATATCCTTGGTTACATCTTGTGCCTAGATGGTATGTTCTTTGTATTCGAACGCGTGTGATCTTGATCCGCCATTGAATAGATTGCAGATGTCTTTGTTCAAGACAATCTATATGTCCTCTTAAGGTATCCATTCCTTGTCGAAATGTTTTTCTAAACACTTATCAAGGTATACCTTTGACATGTCTCTGTAAGAAGTTCTTCTATGGGATATTCCTTATTTGTGAATGCTCCAACGATTGAGTAAAAAATTCACACTCGGGAAGTTGGCGATATACTTTATTGCACAAGGCCAATTTTTGTTCTAGATAATCGGCCAGTTAATTCAAGACCGAGTGTTTCTCGCTTTCCTTCATATTCTTACATTTAATTGAACAATAAGTTCTAGGACATCATCTAGGGTCATCGATGGTTTCCCCTCTTCAATAGTTTTCAACATGTTTGAAGAATCTTTCTAACATTTTGAAATTCGAACTTGACAGAACCGAGTGAATCAAATCTCTTTTCTCTCTTGAATATAAGATTTTCCATAGTGATTCGAGTCGGATCCAAAACATGTTCCTTTGTTTTTGGATTCATTCTTTTCTCGACTGCATCCCCGATCCTTAATCTGCTAATCAGTCTTAGACTTTTCCTTGATTTTCGAAAAGATTTTCGAGACCAATTTCCATTGACCTTTTAAGACCATATTCTCAACATCTCGATGAACGTTAACCCAGTTCTTCATAAGTTTAGCTTGCATTTTCTTATTTTGACTCATTTAGCATAGTTTGGACGCACCAAACACAAGTTATTAGATCTTTTAGTGTTTGCCTACTCGATACCAATTGAAAAGACGAGGGTACCTTAAATACACCATAGTCTTTTATTTTGATCACAACCTATACAAGACCCTTGTGTATAAACCTCTTGGAGCAACAATCACTCAAGGAATATTTCACCACACACCACTTGATATAGGGTTAGTCCGAATCGGGGCCTAACTCGTGAATTAAATATCAAGAGCAAGTGGAGAAAAACCAATACACTTTGTGTGATCGTATATAGTTTGGAATCGATACAATACAACAACACAAAGTAATCACTTGATAAAGGTACTGTGAATAACCGAAACCAGCCAAGCTCAATATCAAGTGCCTTTGTTAACGTCAAAGTGCATTTACTTTAATTATAATAAAATAATTATAATGCGGAAAGATAAAGTAAATGACATAGAATTTTGTTAACGAGGAAACCGCAAATGCAGAAAAACCCCTGTGACCTAGTCAGAATTGAATACTCTCGGAAATTAAGCCCATACAAAATCAACACTAACTTCGTATAGTTGAGACCAAACAACTAAACCTATAGTTCACTTATTTTCTTCGGTAACTCGCGTATCAGGCCATTCAATAAGTCCCACGCAATGGATCAATTCCTTTGGATCGTATTCCAAACAAGTAAAAGAACGACCAATCTCTCTTTGTTAACAACCCCATTGATTCTGTGAAGATATCTCAGAGTCATATGCAAAGGCTCTTCCGTTTAACCAATAAACTCCCTTGCACGGTTAGATCGGTACAATCTTCACCACCGAAGTAACAAGATCCGGTTTTGTACCAATCAAATAGAACTCAAGAAATCTATTATTGCTACCGATCTCATGCAGCTAATCAATCGAATAAATCCGATATTAGTTGGATCCTAGACGATCAAGTTTTACGCACCAAAGATACAAAAACCAAATAAGAAATCTTCTTTATCTTCAAATCTTCTTAGATCTTCAATAAACACACAACTTAACTTGAATCTCTTGTGATCAATCACGCACAAAACGAGTGCCCGTTAACAATGGATTATCACAAGACGTCTTTAGATATACAAATGTTCTAAAGATCCCGATACTGACATCTAGTTGAGTGAATCTTATATCGAAGGAGAAGATTCTCAAGAATAAACAAACTAGGTGCAATAAAGTTCAACAAACCGTTAGTCAATCAAATCAATGAAAACTAAATAAATTATCAGTTTCCTAACGGTACTCAGAGCTTCTTGATCACACAAAGTCTTTAAACGATCGGTCGTAGAGAGATTTCGAATTAGGGTACTTTCCTCTCCGGATAGACGGATCCACACTGCAAAGAATAAAATGAGTAGTTTTGATGGCTCTTAGGATGGTTGCCTGAAATACAACATGGTATTTATAGATCAATGAAGTTTGGACACCAAGGAATTTCCAAAACCGAATATTCTCAAGATATGCAATATATTTCCAAATCGATTTCCATAATTCGAAATGCTTTTGTCCAAAATAGCCGAAATCTCACTTTGGAAAATCTCCAATTAGTAAAATGCACATTACCAATTATAATTCTCTAGAGATATGCATAAAACTAATAACCTAATTAAAAGATTCTTAATTTATTTCTCGGTCCGAGATCTCGTTGAGTAATTAAGTAGAATATCTTTGAACAATAAAAGATAAGAATTACCTGACATGTTCAAAGTATGTCGACATCTTTCTTATGTAAATCCTCTTTCATATTTAAAATCTTGGAACCGATTATACACTTTTAAACAAGTTTAGAACTCGGTTTCTGTCAGTATTCAAGAAAACTATGGTTGATCAAATATCGATTCACTAATCATGGGTTTACGAAGGTTTTACCAAACACAGGATCGGTTCTACCTCCATATGGATTCTTTGGGGGACCGGTTACATCATTTACCACGATCGGTTACGTCCACTACGGGCCAGGTAACCATATTCATGGTATTACTTGTGGATCGGTTACACAAGTCACTAGGATCGGTTCACGTAATTACTAGGACTGGTTACGCCAATTACAAGGATCGATTACCAATACTTTTGTGATCAGTCACACCAATTACTAGGATCGGTCACTCAGTACAAATATCGATCATACCATCTTAGGTGATTACCGAGGATCGATTACACTAATAAAAGTCATAACAATACATAAGTCGGGCGCTCGACTAGTTTTACCAAGATACCTTACAAGTTATGATCGGTTCTACTAACTCACACATAACAATACCAATAATTTAGCGATTTCCCTTTATATTCATAAAACAAGTTCATGAATGTACTTCCTTTAAACAAATGTAAACATTGTTTCTAGGGATGAAATCTTCACCTTTATCCATACACATAATCACAATAACATTCATACGATTATATCAATGTCTTATATCTAAGTTCAAAAAGATAAGCGTTATACTTCGTATCCTATTCCTAACACTATGATCATGTGATCATGTCCTACTACTAGAGTATAATCATTCACGGCTTTGCGGTTATGTTTTCAATATAGTATGACTTGAAAGATACGTTAGGAATGAGGTTCAAGTCAAAATATTACTAACCTCAAGAGGAAGGATGATGTCGTCGTTGTAGCTTCTTACTTTCTTCACATTCTTCAAGTCTTCGAGTAATACTTGTATGTCCCATATTCCTAATCTTTCTAGTCTAACCTATATGAAGTTGTCTCTAGTACATAATCAAGCGGCTCTTTAAATGAGTTTTGATTCACAAAAATATGACAACCAAACTTGACATACCAACGCTTGGTGGGTTCAACCGAGCTATGCTCTAAAAGAGGTGTTATTAAGATACACCTTTACATTTACATCATTATATATTGCACATTGATACAACCAATCTACAATGTGATTTCTTTGATTTATATGAAATTGAAAAACATGGAAGAATCTAATCAATCCTTGAATCTCAAGGAACCTTTTGATCATTCCCCAAATGGCTTGCTCAATATTATGCATCTTCCTCAATTATCACATCAATGAGATTTAGATCTTAACTAATTGAGCTTTCCATTTTTGCCTCAACCATCAAAAAGTTGTATCAAAATTAATAATTTGGTATCCCAAAATTCTTCGGCATTAACATGAATAACCTTCCACATAAATAATTGAATCTTTGTAAGAAGTTTGAGATTCTCAGAAATTTGTTTCAAAGAAAATCACGATAAAGGCATGGAAGGTTGTTGATTGGGAGATTAGGAACATAATTTTCCAACTTGAGATTGTTAAGACAATATTTGGTGAAACAATCGATTCAACAAATCCATATCTTTGATTATATCGTCATATTCCATCGAACTTGCTAAGGCTATGATAAATCGCTATAACATCCCAATAAAATATCAAATGGATTGAAGTAGCCATGGATAATATTTATTCAAAGCAAATAAGAAACGAAAATCTAAAACCTATTATGTCAATAATTTGTCTTGTTGAAATTTAAATCTACTAATTACACAAAACCCAAATCTGCAGCAAATATGAAATCTCGGATCAGCTCCAGGAAGTAGACCTAGAGAAAATATTCAAGAGAAGTTTTAGATAACTAAAAGGAAAAAACGGTTCGCAAAAGGGCGAGAGAAAACAAGGATTTTTACAGAAAAAGAAACTATTACATTTAATCTCGTCATGGTGCTTACTTGTATTTCAGCTAACATTTATTTATGTATTACAAATATTGATTGTGACCATGAGATCTGATATGTAATATTTAGTGTTCACATGTATCGACACTATTAGAATTGTTCTGTCGCAAATAGTTGATTAGCGAATTACAAAATCATTTCATTAACAAATCTTTAGCGTTCACAGGTATCAACACTATTAGAATTGTTACATAGCAAATAGTCAATTAGCGAATTACAAAATCATTTCATTAAAAGAAAATTGTAAACACCCAAAAAATAAAAATTATATTCAAAAAAGCAAAATGATTCCACTAGAAAATTAAAAAAAAAAATTTTTTTTTACCATTCTTTTGTTTTGCGAAACAATGAAGGTTAAAGAAGGTGCGGTGACAGTGAGGTGCCGACTATTTAGAAAGTCTAGAAAAGAAGCCTGTGTCATTCTACGAAAATGATTAACCCACCGGAAAAAATGTAGAAGACTTCACCATATGAGAAAGGGTGGTGGGGCCCCTCGCCCCCTTCCCGGTGTCCGTTCGATTCGCTTTCGGTATAAATTGAAGTGCAAATCGCCCGGTTGTATCTTAGGCTAAGTCTTATGGTCTTCTAATCTAGCATCTAGATTGGAATCTAGAATAACCTCTAAGTCTTATGGTAGTTCTAATCTAGCATCTAAATGCGTTGAATGGAACAACCAAGCGCTGTTCTTGAATGAACAACGAAAATTAGAATTAGGTTGTGCCGATGGAGCAATAGGAACCATCTCGACCGTCGGATCAAAAAAATAAATCAATTTCTTATTGAACCATTCGGCGAAAAAAGTTGATTTTCTCTGTAGCCGAACCATTCAGCGAAACTATCTCGCTACTAGTTGGAATGCGAGATATATCCAGGAAAGAAAAGTAGTGTTAAAGAATAGCAACGCTCTTGTGTAATGACACTTTTTGGCCAAACCAGGACTTAAACTAAGTCCCTATGGGCTAGAGAGTGAGCTGCTAAGGCCAAAAAGTTTTGGTTCAAAAAAAAAAGTGTTGTACATTTGTTAACACTCAGTTCTCTCTCCCAGCAATTGCTCGCATGTGAACTAGTAGCGAGATAGTTGCATTGAATGGTTGGCGCAATCAAAATCACCTTTTCGCGGAATGGTTGTGTATCTAGATTTATTTTTTTAATCGCGGCCCGAGACACTGCGTTGAACCATTCGGCGCAACCTAAATCTACTTTTCGCCGAATGATTGACTCATCTAGTATGCTAGATTAAAACTACCATAGGACTTAGGAAGTTGCCTACCATAGAACATAGGAGGTTGCCTAGTTTGCTAGATTAGGACACCATAGGACTTAGCCTTAGGTGCATTAAACAGTTGATCATTCTCTGGACCGCCTATATAGTGCAGATTGACTGTGCCTTGCTCAGAACTAAAACAACAATAAAAAGAAACAGCAGAAACGATTTTATCGTTGATGCTTTCACATTCCCAACATTGCTAATAGGGTCTCATATATCCTCCACATTAGCAGCCTTGTATATTCCCATTGTTCCTTTACCGTTTGAGACCGTCTCGAGTTTCGGTGTTGTAGCAGATGAAAACGAAAAATGCAAAGCGATCTCCCTCCAAAAGAGCAGGCAGCAGCAGCAGCAACAATGTCAAGCATTCCAATAGATGTCTACCTTAAATCCTTTTAAGGGTACCAGTGAAATCCGCAATTACCTAAGTGTGTTTGCAAGACTTGGTTTTCCATCATAACTAACCCTAATTTATGCATTGGGATAACAAAGATATTAAGAAACATCCGGTAATTAGCTGCATAAGTTATGATTCAATGTGTTCCAAACTACCATTAATTTGTGAATTTGATGATGCCGATGTTGTTGCCATGAATCTCCCATTCAATGATTCAGCTTACCCACATTGCTTTTTAGGTTCTTGTAATGGCTTGATGTGCATGATGTTTTGCACTATCAATGGTGGTGTGCCATTCATTGGTGTTTGGAACCCAACAACTAAAGAATGAAAGGTAATACCTAAATCAAACAATAATAAAATAGACAAATGTGGCTCTGTTTATGCATTTGGTTATGAGAAACTGTAGAACAAAGAAACTGTAGAACGGCAAAGAAGTACAGAAGGTTTTGTAGTTGAAATCTATACACCTTACGAACAAATTCATGGAAAAGCATCCAGACCATCCCTTGTATGTTCCGCTCTGTCCATTATGATAGCAAATCTGGGTGCTTGTTAATGGAGCTTGTCGTTGGCTAGGTTTAGGCAAGAGTCAAGACCCAAGAACAGAAATTCATAGTCTCTTTTTGATTTTAGCGAGGAGAGGTTTGGACAACTGCAATTACCAAAAGAAGTTCTTGAGTATCCTCGTATGCTTTTTTCGGTGGGAGTGTTAAAAGGTACCTTTGCTTACTTATTGTTGATTTTCCAGGTATTGGCATGTAACATTCTTACTTCTTACCCATCCTCCTACTTTGGACTATAATTGGTGAAATGAATTGTCATTTTGTTCAGGAAATCTCTGGCATGCAGAGAAAGCTGAGTGTCACCGTCGTCTAGAGGTATAAGTAAATTGGCTACAACAGCCTCTAGGAAAATCCAGGAAGGGCTGGTGCAGGGGGTATCTATTTAGAAGAGATTTGGAGGCCTATCAAGTGGTCTGGGCATATAGACAGATTCCAATTGCTGAGATTTCATTTTTGGTTAGAGCCTTGGGTTGTTTCTGACTCAAGGTCAGTCATCCAAGTCTTTAAGCAGAATAGTCCCTAGGGCTGTCCAGAAGAGATGGTATAATATCAAAGAAGATTGCAGAAGTTGTAGTGAGGGAAGTAAATTTTGAAGCTGTTTGTCTTGCTATAGTAGCAACTCTTGACACTGGCACAGTGGAAGACTGCCTTGGCAGACTTATCCACTTGCGAATTTTTATATAGTTTTACATAGGGTGCAGTCTAAGACTTTGATTTTAAGACATTAAATTGACAATAAAGTTCATGGATGTTGCTTCCCTTCTAAGGCCATTTTGTTTCCATGACCCACCTCATAAAACTCATTTATATGTAGTGAAGTGGGTAGGATCTCAATGGTAGGAGATCGGATTTATTACTAAATTGCATCTTGACAGGCCTAATATTACTAAAATGATTACTTATTGTTCCTAATTCTGCAACTTAAAAACAATAACTTAAAAATTCCTATATCAATCTCTCTTAAACTCCAATTATAAGCATTTCATATTCAATTTTTCTTTGAAAGTTGGTTACACCTTCCATCTCAAGTAGGATATGGAGTTGGATTGATCAACCACTACAACCTTATTCCTAACTGGAAAATATTGGCCAAAATAATCACCAACAGAGATTACCAAAATACCCCTAGTCTTTGCAGCTGTTTTTGTGAACTTTTAAAACAATCCAATATTCACTTCACAATGGGTGCTGGCATAGAGTAGGACTTTCATTAGGCTCGATATAGACTGCTGTACAACAAGAGCTAGTTCTGAAAATAATCGCACCATGCTAGGCCTAGAGGGAAACTCTTCCACTTGTAGTAGTATACCAACAGGTTTTGAAGTAATTGAAATTTGGGTATTTTGGACCTCTTACATTGAATCAGTGGGAATCCTATGTGAGAAGAGCAAAACAGAATCCAAACTAACAGATCCTTAGAATTTCATATGTTGTCTACGCTAAGAATGTCAACACTTAATTATTATGCAAAAATTGTCTGGCAAAGAATGACCAACAACCTCCATCCCTACGGCTACAACTTAAAAGGAACCAGCAACATATACAAAATCAGAAACAAACATATGTAGTAGAAGAAGTTGATTCATCAAAAGACTAGCTAGTATAATATGGCTAAGGTATACCACTTGGTCTTGGGAATTCAAGGACTAATAACGATTCTAATTGCCACTTTCATTGTTCTTATAGTTTATATAACAGGCAAAAGTGCATGGCTCGTTTTTGAAGATATTCTTACGACGTCCACGACTACACTAAAGGGTTATAGCGAATCTGTATCGTTAACGTCAAGTTGTGATCTGTTTTCAGGTAAGTGGGTGTACGATAACTCGACATATCCTTTGTATTCTGAGAAACAGTGCTCATTCATGTCTGATCAGTTGGCATGTGAGAAGTTTGGAAGAAAGGATCTAAACTATCAGAATTGGAGATGGCAGCCTGACCAGTGTGACCTACCAAGGTCATTACAGTTCTTTACCTTCTCTAACTTTGTTCATATCTTCCGATTTAAACTTGGATTCAACTAATTGTTTTGTTTTTCTTTGGGTTTCATGTTGGATGGGAATACAAACCAAAATCTGTTCTTTCAAAACTGAAGTTAAACTGTTTATATATTGATGTAAAACAAGCTAGGTTCAATGCCACATCATTACTGGAGAGATTGAGAGGGAAAAGGATGGTTTATGTTGGAGATTCACTGAACAGAAATCAATGGGTTTCCATGGTTTGTCTGGTGGAATCTGTAATCCCATCAGCATTCAAGTCTATTAACACCAATGGCTCTCTCATCACCTTTAAAGCCATTGTAAGTTCTCTCATTCTCCCTAGACTCCAGGAGGTAAATATGTATACACTATATACGGTTCTAACTGAGCTATGTCTGACCACAAAATCTGTAGGAATATAATGCAACCATTGAGTTTTATTGGGCACCATTATTGGTTGAATCGAATTGGACGATCCGTGAATCATCGATTACCAGACAGAATAGTGAGAGCTCAAGCAATCGAGAAACATGCAATTCATTGGACGGATGCCGACATACTTGTCTTCAATTCTTATCTTTGGTGGAGAAGACCCAGAATGAAAGTCTTGTAAGTTGTATATCTAGTACATTCAACCGTTTGCTCATGTCTTTCCCTTCTTGTCGCTAATCAAATTCATGTGTTTCTGACCAGATGGGGTTCTTTTGAACACCCCCGATGAAGGAATGTACAAAGAGATAGAAATGCTGCGCAGCTATGAACTGGCTCTGAAAACATGGTCTGATTGGCTTGAAATTCATGTCAACCACACCAAGACCGAGCTGTTTTTATCAGCATGTCACCTACACACTTCTGGTAAAGCATTTCTTTCTATATACCTCTACACACACTAGTCACTCTACCTGACACTTACCAATCATTAAAATTCAACAGGGCAGATGAATGGAGCACGGCCAAAGAAGGTAATTGTTACAATGAAACCGAGCCAATTTCGCAAAAACATTACAGAGGTAGAGGATCAGACCCCAAAATGATGAACGTGGTCGAGAAAATGCTTGACGAGTTGAAAACTAGAGGTGTTAACGTAAAATACTCAACATAACACAACTGTCGGAATACAGAAAAGAAGGTCATCCTCTATGTATAGAAAACAATGGGATCCTTTAACTCCAGAACAAATATCAAACCCTGCAAGTTATTCTGATTGTATTCATTGGTGCCTCCTGGAGTTCCCGATACTTGGAACGAGCTCCTTTATGCTTACATTTTTTCCTAATGAAGAGTTTTGTGAAAAATGTTTAAAACTAAGATTAATTCCTAATGACAAATTGAAATAGTCTGCAACATTAATTTTGGGTATCCTTGTCCCTATGTCGATTTTAAATGCATTTGTCAAACAATGATTTTGCACATACTGTGTAGAATCTCGTGGCGAACCCCGGGAGGGAAACGGTATTTTTTCTCTCCCGGTACACCATTTGCGTTTGTCAAAATACGTGGAGAGATAGGTTTACCCTGACTTTCCGTCCAGAATTATTTTAATATTAATTTCCGATAACGAGGTGGGTTTTCGGCCGATAAAAGCTTCGGCAAGGGTCTTGTTTGTACCATATGCAAAATTGCGGCACTCAGGGATAGATTGATGTCTGGGCCCGATCTGGCTGCCATTCTAGTCTATCACCCCAGTCTTCCAGCAAGTCAGGTCCATCAGTCAAACGCCATCCAAATCATTTTAGATTGCTGATATTAAGCGTTATTTTTTGTTTTGTTTATTTGTTGATTACTTCTCGTTACTGGCAAGTTCTTGTGGGGGAGTTTTGTTAATTTCAGAAACGAGTGGTACTTTTTTCCCCAGAAGAAGAACATCTTCTTCGCTTTGAAGGAAAAAAAAAAAAAAAAATTTAACAAGATCAAAGGCTCCTACTGGTTTTTATTGGTTTTTATGGTGGTTTAATCTATCTCATGGTGATGGTGTTAAAGAGCACGAACTTAGTTCTTTGCAAAAAACAATTATTTTCAGCGACACCCTCTGGAGCAACAACAATATACCGAACAATAACAACAACAACTTCGACGGTAACAACATCCACAACAACATTGATGTGATTTGTAGATAGTGGTAAAAAGGATTCGGTTCTCGAACTTGTGAAAATTCGATTTTAGATTCAAATTCAAAATAGAAAACTAGAAGACTCAAATTGAAGTTGTTATCAAGATTATAAAAAGCATGGAGACTCAGGATTCCAGCATTGACAAATTAAGTGATTCAATCTAATCGATATTCATGCAATTCTTTGTGTTTAAAGTGATTCTAATTTATTGCTTGTAGTAGATTTTCGAAGTAACAATTGTAAACATTAATCATGAAACATCAAATGTTTAAAACTAAGCATGCTCCATCAAAACGAATCAATCATTCAATAAAAATCAATTTTCCAATATTAGTTCTGTAAAGACCTCAAGCTCGTCAACGCTATTAGACTAGTCAAGAGACGTCTTAGCCGATAATAACTCGATTAGTTTAACACATAAAGTAAATTAATAGATAGTAATCTAACAACGATCTAGATACGAATTTAGTACTGTTGGATAGATCTCGAAAAATTATGCGAATTAGATCGACTACTCAAGCGTGACATCGAGTACCAGACGAAGAAGATATCATGGGATTAACATGAAGGGTAAAAGCGTCTTTTTATCGGGGTATTGTGTGGCTGCCTTAGCCTGTTGCCGAGTGTCCCAGTAAAATTCTCTTTGGTCTTATCTAACCAAATCGATCAGATAAACGTACATTTCTTATCTTTTTCCTTCCTTCCTTCCTTCCTTCCTTCTTCCTTCTTCTTATTCGTTTTTCTTCTCTACTTTTCTTCTGTCGACTTTTGAGAGATGAGTTTGAGACTCGGTTAGAGAGAATCAATTGATGTGCATATGCAGATGTTAAGGGTGATTGTGTTGATATAATTAACGAATTCAAGACTTCACAGAGAAGGTAAATTATAGATTGAATTTTAGGGTTTTTGTTTAGGGATGAAGAATCAGGAAGAATAGATTCAGATCGAGGATAGATGATGGTGATGATGTTCAATTAGATGATTCAGATTCAATGAAAGGGTGAAACAGAGAATCAGAATTATGGTTAACGAGAAACTCTTATGAAGATTAGAAGATGAATTTGAGGTTCTAAGAGATCGATTGGAGATGGGTTTTTGGTTGATTAGTGGATTCAAATTAAGTAGTGGTTAATAAGAAATTAGAGACCGGGTTTGTTTGATCTGATGAGTATGGATAGTTTGGTGATGTGTTGCGGGATTAATTCGAGTAAAGAGAAATTCGATGTTAGATGCTTGATTGAATCCATTCTGAGGTAACTAATATTTTATGGTTAACTTTAGAAAGTTGTTCTTTTTGATTGTTGAATGTGCGAGTTATAATTGAAGCTAAGTTTTGAATTGAATATGGAGTCCAAATGGTAATGAAAGTATCAGTTGAGTTATAATAATGTTGAGTTGATTGAACTGAAGTAAGAAGTGTTGAAAGGTTGAATTGGGAGTTCTAGAGTTGAAGTGGCAGTTAGCTGTGTTGGTGGTCTGAGATGATGGTTGTTTGTCTGTTGAGATGGCAAGTGTTGTGAAGTGATTTGGTAGTGAACTATGATACCTGGCAGGGTGGAGATGCAAGTTGAACTCAATTGAGTTGGTAGAGATTTAGGATCGAGTATGAAGTGTTGAATGTTATACCATGAGAATAAAGAGGATGACGTGAGAATTGTAGAATTCAATTGTTGGCAGTGTTGCTAGATAAGATTGATTGTATTAGAATCGAGTTACATAACTTGGAAATGGTTGTAGGATTGAATAGATAGTCCTATAGATTCTAGTTGTTTGTGGGAAGTGGTGAGACTGAAACTTGGTGATGCAGATTGTAATGGAGTTTCAATTGTAGATTAGTGGTGTGGGTGGTTTGGGACAGTGGTGTATCTGTGTATTCTAAGTTATAAGTGTTATAGATTGATCTGGGTGAATGAGATTGTGAGATGAATTTACTTATGGTGGTGATGGTAAAATGAAAATGAGTGTACAAACTTGGGGTTGGTAATGTTATTGTTTGTCTGAGTCTAGTTGTTCTTTGATGAAAAGAATCAAAATGAGGTTAGATGAAGTTGCAAAGTTGGATATTAAAAAGGTGTTATTTGTATCTAGAGATAGAGTTAGAGTTGGAATGGTTGTGTAGTAAGTGAAATAAAATGTTTGTATGACTGTTTTGTAAGAATGAAGGTTAGATGAACATTGGAATTGAATATCTCATGAAGAGGCTTGCGATTCTTTGTCTAAAAGGTAAGTCAAGTTGTAATTATGATTATGTTATGAAGTTATTTTAGAATTGAATGAAATGTATATAGTTTTAGTTTGGTAGAATTGAAATATAGGTAAGAGTCTTGGTGTGTTGCACCATGATTGTTCCTTAATGTTGTTTGGCCCGAGTAAGGGCCTTAGTTTGTATAAACTCCGATTCGGTCTTGTGGACCGAGTTTCACTACCTTGACCGAGTTGGATCGTTGACCGATTCATATTTGACCATTGACCACGGACTTTGACTTGACGTGGTACATTAATAGACTGCGTGACTAGTTAGTTGAACCGAATGGTCGGGCCTTAGATTAATGGGTGGATTAATGGACTTGGGTTTAGGCATAGTTTCATACTTTGATTGTTTGGACCTCTTATGGTTTGAGTTAGTCTTTGGTTCCTTCTACAAAATTGTAGATACTCATAAGACTTAGCTATTGGGCCATAGAATCAATCTAATCTGGATTAGTAAACCCTCGGATGACTTAAGTAGATAATGAAAAGGTGTGGAACCTTAAATGGGCTTGAAACCATTAGATAAACTTGTATGATTCTTGTGTGTGCCGTTTTGGTTAGATTCTTAGAGTTCTTGTGTGATTAACGGTTAGTAGTATTAACAACGATCGATTCAAAGGATGAACCGGTGGATCGTGGATCTCGAGGTAGGCGTGGCTTGTCATCAAAAAAGAGGTGGGAATACATTTGACTCTTTTGTAACCATTGTTGTTTCTTTTACAAAAGTTTTGTTTATTAAACTTATCCATTGTCGGTTTGTGTATTCCATGCTTTATTTAGTTTGCATTTGATTGTTCCGTTGATTCATTAATCTTTCCATGGTTTGGAAATGACTGTTATGTTTGTTTTCAATATGAATTGTTATGGGAAATGAGAATTTCCACGTGTGGTACATATGATACGCTCCTTCATTTATATCTACATGAATTCGAGTGTTTATGCCTAATAGGTGTGTAAGGAATTGGTCGACACTAATATAAACTAATAGGTGTGTAAGGAATTGGTAGACACTCAATATATACATTGTTTGAAGAAGGAGTTTGTCCATATACATGTTTGTTTATTTCAATTGACTTGGTCACTTCTTAATGTTTGGGAAAACATGTATTGTTTTCCAAATTTTTGCATGATTACTTAAAAGTTAAATGTTATATTCTACTGGGCACCCCTTTTAGGGATGATGTGCTCACCCATTCCCACTTTGGTTTGAGAGACGGATCGAGTTGCGTAGAAAGCTTCAAGCGTTGACTTCGTTAGTTGGTTAACTTGACTATGTTTATAATGTTGTATATTCTATTTGTTAACCAAATGACTATTGTATATGTATCATTTGAGAGGAGTTCTTGTATTTATATTTCGAGCGGGGCTAGTTTTTGGGTTAAGTTTTATAACAGATTTCTTAATTGAATGCTTAAGTTTATGATTTAGATTCTTAGTGCCTTATTATGTAGTTAATCTCTTGGATTAGTCAGCTGCTAGCTTTGGGGGCGCTACAAGTTCCATGCAAATAATCATAAAATAATTGCAATAAATAAATAAAATAGAAATATACCACTTTTCATGGAACAATAGCTTCCCCCGTCGCCTCAGCTAAGGGCTTTAGCTCCTCACATTATTCATGTGGTCAAAATAGGTGTTCATGGCTCAAAAGGATGAAAAACAAGAGAAAACTAATAAAGAAGACAGATTGCGGCGTTTTATCGGTGTTACAAACTGACTGTTATAGAAGAATTGCAATAAAAAGACTCGTTGTAATGCGTCTAATTCTCTTCGTGTTATTCGGCAGAAGCAGTGAGAACCGGTTGCCGCAACCGATTGCTCGGCTACGTGATGTTCTAAACTTCCCTAACTTCTTCTAATCTTGAATAGTCCCCTCAGGAGATCGAGCAACCTATTTATACCTTGCAAACAACCCTAGAAACGCGATTTAATTTCTCTTTTTCTTTTAGTGGAAGTCACGGAAAATTCACTTTCCTTATCTGATTCACGCGCTTCTGAGATGTTCCAATTGATCCAAACCCTTCATTAGATTGATACAAATCTTAGGGAATCTTATATGGCCTTTGGTATAACTAGATTAAAAAGAATCAAACCGTACATAGACTCGTAACTTTTCTTCACCACTGTTTCGATCCAACTCGAATTCTAGCCCAACTCGAATCTGCGCTTAACAGGCTTATTACAACTGAATCCAGTGATTGAATCTCGTTAATACCCATTCAAAAATCCAACCCTAATCTGCCCAGAGAGAATCGATTTTCCGCTAGAAAAATTAATTCAAATGTTGAAGATGACCTCCCTATCATATACGGTGTGCTTAATAGTAGTTGCCTTGGAAATGGGATGCCCCTTATCCAACCGAGGTGTGCCTTTAGTAATTTCTATTGGGTGCCTTTAGCGATTTTTCCGAGGTATAGATATAACTTTTCCGGGGTGCCTCCAACGTATTCTAGGGTGCCTTTAACACATTTTAAGGTGCCTTTAGTAATTTTCTCTTGGGAGTCTAAATACCACTTTTCAAGCCAATTTGTCCACACATGGTTATTGCTCCAAAAATACCTACAAAGACATCAAATACCAAAATAAGTACAAAAATGAGCACTAACAATATATGTAATTGAGATCAAATTAGACACATAAATGCGTTTATCAAATACCCCCAAACTTATTATTTGCTAGTCCTCGAGCAAATCTAAGCTTGAAAATAAAATCCTAACTCACCGTCGCAGGCATCGCGATTGCACTTAGCGTGTGCAACAAGCCTTTAAACCCCTAGGTGGCCCTAGTGGCCGAGTTATAGTCCCGGAAGGGTTTACTAGAGGTGTACCCACAAAACCTTTACTCCAAACCCTAACTATCTACGTTGAACCTTGGAATAACACTAAAGAACCTCCTTGGTTGGCATACTCTCTTTGACTACATGAGGAAGTACCCACGATGCGAAATTCCAATTGTTGTACACGAGTTTACACTCACATACTAAAATTCATATATAAGTGACAAAGCTCTACTCAGATAGTCGCACTATGGACATCAATATCCGGAATCAACACATCACATGGATAGATTAAGAAGATGGATATAGAGAAAAAACGTAGGCCGGTTTTGATGTAGACTAAGGTGAACAATGTTTCCCATATCTGTCTAAAGGCCACTGCCAAGATGAACCTATCCTAATGGACTGAGATACTGGTATGACTAATATCAACACAAATGGCATATACAAGGGAACCAGTGTTCGACAATCCTAATTCTAGATCAACTCAGCTGACATATACAAAGGAACCAGCAGTCGATTTTATTGAACAATTTATTCTGGTTGGTCTGACGGTCTGGTCTCTATTTCTTTTTTTTCACTTTTTCTTTTTTATAAATAACAACTCAATCACTCTAATTCACCCCATCAGTGGTAACAACTCGATGTGTGTGCCCATAAAATCACTTAGAGGCATATTTTAAAAATAAAATAAAATAAAAACGAGAAGGTGAAAAGACTCAACGAGATATGGCGAAACTACCATGTTATTTCTAACACCTGAGCTCTGTGCTTTTATGAATAGACTCTATTTAGATGCTTCCATCCAGTCAGATTGATTCCTCAAATCCTATAACCAAGATGCTTCCATCCACGTAAATTGGTTAGTGCCATCCTTAATAGGCATAAATTTCTAGGCTTTGGAGTTTAAAATAATGTAACTAAAAAGTTTCTCCCATACCCCCAAACTTAAGTCTAACGTTGTCCTTAGTTTTCTAAAGATGGAATTAAAAGCATCAACAAGGAAAAATTGTTACCATTTGAAGCAAAAGAGATAATGAAAGATATTACCATGTTGCATGAGCATGGGTTACCTCCCAAGAAGTGCTAAAGTCTTCAGCCAGACTAAGAAAGGATTAGTCACCTCATAGAATCATATATCAATATCACGGAACAAGCTCGTGGATCGTCAAAACCAAATAGATTTTGTGATAAAAGGAAACAAAAATTGGCCAAAAGAATGAACAAACCGAGCACAACCTTATCCAGTATTTTGTTTAAGACAATTATATTTATTTGTGGTTCAGGTTCAGGCTCTATAAATGGGTTTAGGTAAACCTCTTTGGGCTGAATTTCCTTAGTGAAAAGATCCGACTCAGGTTGTAGAGTCTGGAAAAACTCAACTAAGAACTTTGAAACACATAATAATAACTTTGAATAATTTTGGATCCTCAAACTCAATCATAGTTGATGTATAGAGTTGACCATAATGAAAGCGGTGTTCATTCTTAGCAAATGTGTCTATTCTAATCTCCTAAAAGTAATTAGGTTTTGTCTCAAAACTTAATAATAGACACATTTCAAACTTATACGTTCCCACAATTGGAAAAAAGTTTTTGGTGGAAAAACAAAGTCAATCTTGGTATCATCACTAGGTAAACCACATCAACCAGAGGATGTGTGTATAATAACCGAACTTCTCTCATGAAGATACTCTTGTGAAATGGTAGAGGCATATATTTCAAGTCCACCCCCAAACATAGAATTTTGGTGTCTCTAGATAGACTAGTTACAATATTCCTAATTTATAAACCATCAGGTTCCGAAAAGGTTAATTGCTCTCTAGGTTATAATCGAGGTGGTTCATCCTCTAAATGCATGATGATACAAATCAGAAGATTTATGTGATTGATATCCGCTATGGTCCCACCCTAAAGTTTCCATATTGTCTTGAAGCACCGATTCTTGGCCTACTCTCCCGATCACTATCCAAATCAAGCTATAATAATGATAAAGTCTCGATGGGCCTAAAAATGCATTTTAGGGTCCAACTTAGGGGCCTCTTCTAAAACCGGGGATTAAGGTAGACTCGGAAGATAGTAATAGTTGAAACCTAGCTTTCCATCTATCAAGATATCTAACAAAGCAATAAAATCTAATGTGAGCATTTACTTGTTCAATGTTGCTATCATCATCGAAATCCAGGGCTAAAATGGGACAAACAAAAACTCTCTAATGGATCTTCCGATAATTAAGATGTGTGGTAATGACTTCGAACTAAAGGTTCCTATCATGTTCACCTCTTAAATGCACGTGTCATCTAGATCGTAATGTAGCTTATTGACATTAAAAATATTCATCTCAATAGTCATATTACCAAAGATAGATTCATGATGCCATTTGAGCGGTTTTTATGATCACATTAGATTTAGAAAAATGGACTGACCTAAATCACCGGAGTATCCGGGTTCTGGGTCAGAACAGGTTGGGTATCTAAAAACCGATATCCACAAGATAAATAAACTTGTCGACCTCAATAAGAACATCCTCTATAACACCTCGAGGAATTTTTAATGAGATGTATCAACAATTTGTAGTGTTATCTTGGTAGGTTTCAATTCACCAAGTCCTAGCGTAACTATACATGGTGCGGAAGAATTCACACTTGGCTCCTCAAGTCAAGTAAAGCTTTCCCTACCTGTTTTCTTTATTGTGCAAGCAATGAAAGGCGCTCTGGGTCTTTATACTTAGGAGTTGTGGGTGTTGTGAATGATCAATTTACATGATGACTAGCTAAAAAGGTTTTTTTAGGGACACTAAGCTTTCGCTTTCATGTACACATATCCTTGAGGAACTTGTCATAAGCCGGCAGTTGCCTAATTGCTTCTAGTAACATAAGATTTATGGTAACTTTCTTAAAACCTCCATTATGTCATTAAAGTTGGATTCATTCTTTGTTGGTACTAGAATCTGTGGAAATGGGGCTCTAGGCATAAAATATGGCCTCTCAGGAACCGAATTGGCATCATCAGAGATTTTATCAGTCTCCTCAGCTATGGATAGTCCTGAGGGGTGAACTACGGTATGCTCACTATCGGGCTTGGTTACCTTATTGTCTACAACTCTACCACTCCTAAGGGTTCTAATAGCATTCAATTGATGTGATGGTTTCACACTTACTTCATGAACTTCTCCTCGTGGGGTTAGGTTGTGTTTGACTAGGAAACCTAGTTATCTCTCACTTAAAGTCTTAGTTATTTTACCTACTTTAAGTTTTAACTTAGCAAGGGTCTGAGCATTAGTTTAAGAGTTCGCTTGGTTTTCTGTTGAAAACTAATATGGCTATGTGCTAACATTTTCGAATTTTTTGCTAACATCTTAATAGATTCCTCTAAGTTGTCATTGTATTCTCACGAACTGAAGAATTCTTAGTGTAACCAAACCAGGGGAGCATTAAAATTATTAAAATGACATTGACTCGGCCCTTAGACCATGAAAGGTTCGGATGGTTTCTCCAACCAGGATTATAGGTTTTCGGAATATGGTTCAAAATTTTGACGGGTTATCGAATCTAGTGTTATTATAAAGAGCATTGGCTTGCTATTCAATATTATGGCCTTCCCAAAAAGGCTCCACTCTACCACTAGTGTGACCACTTCTAAAGATTCTAACCTTTTTGCTATAACATCAATTTTGGCATCCGATTCAAAGCCTCCTTCTACCCTATTAGTGTTTCCTCCGCCTAAAAGAATTATTTTCAGGGGTTCCTACTATTTTCCCATTGTTGGGTCTTTTCGCGATGCCATTAAAATGTCATCGCCGCATCAAGCTGTTGGTTTTCAAACCCACGTGTACACGAGAGATTCTACCATGGTTGTTGTGGAATAATTTAAACCCTCATAAAGGATCCGAACTAGACTAACCTTTTCTAAACCATGATGAGGACATTGTGTTAAAATTTGTCTGCAGACTCGTAACTTTTCTTCACCTCTGTTTCAATCCAAATTCTAGCCTTTCGAATCTGCGGCTTAACAAGCCTATTACAATCGAATCCAGTGATTGAATCTCGTTAATACCCATTCAAAATCCAACCCTAATCTGCGGGAGAGAATCAGATTTTCCCGCTTGAAAAAAATAATTCAAATGTTGAAGATGACCTCCCCCCCTATCATGTACTGGTGTGCCAATAGTAGTTGCCTTGGAAATGGGATGCCCCTTATCCAAGCTGTGGGGGTGCCTTTAATAATTTCTATTGTGTGCCTTTAGCGATTTTTTCTGGGGTATAAATATAACTTTTCTGGGGTGCCTCCAACGTATTCTAGGGTGCCTTTAACACATCTTTTTGTGTGCCTTTAGTAATTTTTTCCTGGGAGTCCAAATACCACTTTTGACCAATTTTCCACACATGGTTATGGCTCCAAAATACCTACAAAGACATCAAATACCAAAATAAGTACAAATAATGAGCACTAACAATATACGTAATTGAGATCAAAATAGACACACAAATGTATTACAGCATCAGCATCAAGATCATCATCTTCTTCAACAACAACAACGCAGAATCAGTTTCAATTCGGAGATGCAGTGCTGTTTGAGATCTATTCCATGCATATGCATCGATCCAGACACCTATTCTAACACCCATGTTTTTGGCATGGCGCATGCGCAAGATCGTCATGGCATGAGATGAAGCTTCATCTCAATCTCCGTTGCGTGTTAAGAGGAACATTGGCTAGATCCAATATGTCGCCAAGTAAGCGCATTGCGAAAGATATATTGACCAAGGGCCGATATCACACCAAGAGGGTACAAGTTATAAGGTGTATTGGCTAAGAGACAATCTCACCAAAGGTGCTTGATCCAGGGGGTGGCTGGCCAGAACCCAGTGGTGCCGCGGTGGCACATCACGCGGAGTCATTGTTTATGGCCAATATCGCAATGGCCGGAGCGGTTGGCCTTGAAATTGTACAGCCATTAAGGGTGGACATTGGAGTGGCCCTACGATCCAAATCCGGAAATACGGCCATCCACGGCCCTTCACTAGACCAGCTAAGGAAATGTTCGGCTATCATAAGGTACATTCAAACAGGACCGTGATCCAGGAACTGAATGTACAACCATCACTAGTAGTACATTACGGTTGGCAGTCAGAATGTGCATCCATCACGACCTTGGGACTTGGTGATCATTTCCTCCCTAATCTAATTTGTAAAAATGTCTTTAAAACATATATAGGGAGGCGTAGTTGGTTGAAGGTGCATATACGGGCCATGCACCAAGTAAGCTTCATAGCTTAGCGAAATAGTTTAAATAATGCTTAGGCCTCATTTATAGATACATAGCTTTTCCGGTGGAGCATATTAAGCATGGGCATCACTATGCCGTCGTGTACCAAATATGCATCACTTGGGAACATTTTGACGAACATTTATTGATGGTGGTTTTTAAACAAAGGGTAAAAACGTAAAACCCCAAATAACCTAATGTCACTAGGTGACACATTTATTAGAACATTTAATATATGTATTCAGTAATTAATAGGGGGTATTTTTTTCAAATTAGGGTTACAAAGGCAAAACCCTAATTCACCTCCGTCACCGACGGCAAATCATGCCCGGCCCTTTAGCCTGGGCTAGCCGCGCCATGCCAAAGCACTCGCCACGGCCCTAGCTATGCTAGTCACACCAAACGCCGCCAAGCATGCCAACCATGCTAGTCGCACCTCCGTGACAACGGTGGCAAATCATGCCGACCACACCTAGCCCAAGCTAAGCCAGCCACGCCAAACGCACTCTTGCCTTGGCCCTAGCTATGCTAGTCACCAAACGCGCCAAAGCATGCCAACCATGCTAGTCAGCACTTCTCCGTGCCAATGGCAAATCATGTCGACCACACCTAGCCCAAGCTAGCCGCGCCATGCCAAAGCACTGCCTTGGCCTAGCTATGCTAGTCACACCAAACGCGCCAAAAGCATGCCAACCATGCTAGCGCACCTCTGTGCTAATGGCAAATCACGCCAGCCACACCTAGCCCAAGCTAGCCGCGCCATGCCAAACGCACTCTTGCCTTGGCCCTAGCAACGCTAGTCACACCACGCCAAGCCAAGACTTACCTTGGCCCCTAGCCACGCCATGCCAAAAATGGCGCCCAGCGCCTAGGCTTGCCAAACCAGGCAACCTAGGCCAAATGTGGTCACGCATGCCATTGGCACATGCCAACACGCATCATTTTGGTAGCTTTCATACCAGGCCGTGACCCAAATTGGCCACGCATGCCATTGGCACATGCCAACACGCATCGTTGGGTAGCTTTCCTTACAGTCGTGACCCAATTATTACGCATGCCATTGGCACATGCCAACACGCATCGCAGTAGCTTTTCTTGCAAGGTGGCCCTAATGGCCGTGTGTGCCATTGACACATGCCCAGCACGCATATTTGGTAGCTTTCTTACCGGGCCATGACATGACCACAATCGGTAGCTTTTCTTACCAGTGTGGGCCCTAATGTCCGAGCATGCCATTGGCACATGCCAACACGCTCATTTAGTAGCTTTAATTACCCTGGCCGTGGCCCTAATGGCCGTGTGATGACACATGCCAAACACGCACACTAGTAGCCTAACTTGCAAGTCGCGCAACCTAGGCAAACTTGGTCGTACGTGCCATTGGCACATGCCAAACCCACGCTGGTAGCCTAACTTGCAAACCGTGCAAACTACCACCAAAGGCATTCGCACATGCCACAGCACATGCCACACACGCCACTAGCACCGGCATTGCATTGCCACTTTTAATGTGCAACCTACCACCAAGGCATTCCGCACATGCCATTGGCACATTCCACACACCGCCACTAGCATCTCCGGCATTGCCACTTGCACTGCACTTGCAACATGACAAAGGCATTCCGCACATGCCATTGGCACATGCCACACGCGCCACTGCAGCCGGCGCCACTTGCACTCAAGGTGCAACCAACACTTTCGAGACATCAACACAAGCGGGGATGCTTTGGTCTTGGTTTACGGTCCAGTGAGATGTGGCGATACCTTACACTCACATTAAGAAAGCGTGAATAGGAATAAACGGCCAAATAAATGAGGAAATAATGGTGAAAACGTTTTCACCCATAAACACCATGCGGTTACCACCTCCTCCCATTATTTCACCCTTTCTCTCTTCCTTCATGAGGCTGTGTACGTTTTGCATCTCGACTTGTATAAATATGTCTTACCTATTTCCACCAGGACAACAAGTCTCTGGCAGGAGAAAAACCACAACACTCTCAGAAAAAGGCAACTTTGCAAGCTCTCCAAAAAGCTTTCATCTCTTGCAAGCTTCCAAGCTTTCACTTTTACGATACAAGTCGAGACACTACTCTCCAGCACTGTCTGGTCTCAACACCTTTCTTTGCTTCCTCCCCAAATCAACCCTTCTCCTCCACTTTCACATCAAAGCAAGTCCGGGAACGACCATTTCTTGGTTTGGGCCGGACTTGCATGATTAATCTCTCAGAATCTAAAAAGTGCTCACGTCAGCAAAGACATTTGTTTAGGGTTTAAACCAGTTTCTCACTCTTCTCGAATTTATCAAAATCGGAAAGCGATTTTTACCCATAAACAATTGGCATCTGACGGGAAAGATTGAGTCTATCGGTTACAATTCAACTCCGACTCGATTTCGTTTCCCAACATCAAATCCCAACATGGTGGAACTCGTGTCAGGAGCGACTCGAGAATACCAAAGACAAAACACATCCTCGTGTTAGCGTCTCAATAACATTTGCATCACCTGCGACTACGGTAACATCGAATGCACTCCCTCAAGCGTAACACCGCTTGATCACGGGGGCGAGCCAGCTGCCTCCCTCTAGTGTCTGCTGCACAACCCTCTAATCAGTGACGAAAATATCTCTTCGGGTGTCGCCACAGTCACGGGGGCGGAGCGCGTGCGGCTAATGCTCCGTCTGGCATGGCGCCTCCGGAGCCACAACTAAGGTTCCAGCTACCGCGACGGGACGAGGACCGGAGGACCAGAGGAAGTCACGTCATATGTCACCATCGCTGATTTGATGGAGCGACGGAGATGCTCGCGAACGGACGGATATGGTTTCAGCGCGGAGAGATTGCTCGTCTTTACGAGACCACAGCCAGGGCAGCTACCACATGGAGTCGCGTCCTCCAGAGCCGCTTAGGAGCGTGCTCCAACAACCCGACGCCACTTCCTCGGCCGAGCAAAACTTTGGATGAGGAAACTGGCGCCTAGAATCCCGTTGGAAGAAATCGAGCGCCAACTTCGTGCGAGAGATAAAACAACCTGTGACCGTCAAGAATGATGAATTGGACGTGCATCATCACCAACCCCTTACCCATCCGAAATGCGGAGAATCCCTCTCCCAAGGGGGTACTCTTCTCCTCAATTCACCCTCGTACGATGGTACCGGGAGTGCATAGAGCATGTCTCCCGTTTCCCGGAATCCTAGGTGAACATGAATATAATCACGTTCTTCGTTTAAGGGAATTCAAAATCACTTACCTGGAAGGGCGTATACATGGTACAACAACATCCCACCGAACAACATTCCCAACTGAGTAGCATGGTCACCGGTTTTACCAAGAAATACTTCTTCGTGTCTAAACAAGTTACTTTCGCGACCTCGGAAGAATGTACCAGGTGGGATAACGAACATCCGAATGATTTCGTCAAAGTTTCGGAGTTCAAGCACTCATTGTCACGACCAAACGCGACTCAAGCAAAAGCGGTGACGCGTGCATCAATGGTATGGTTCCTAATCGTTTCCCATCGAGGAGGTGATTGACCTCCTAGAAGCCTGGAGTTCAAGATGATATTGTCGGACCAGCCACCTCCCAGGACGTCCACCCGGCGAAGGCTGAGATGGCGAGACTAAATCTTGCCTTACCACGGAGTTCGTTACCACCCAGGCCGGCGGTTGCAGAGACTAAAGAGTGCATCGAGACCACTCCCAATAATGGCTGACAAGGTCCTGCGAGGCTCCGTGCCTTGTTGTACAATCCATGATGCAACATGTCATGCGAAATTCTCTATCTTTCCAAAGGTGCGGCCAGCGAGGAATGTTTCCGCGGCTACCCAGTCAGCGTTGTGTCACGCCAAGCGACTTTCTGTCCTCGGAAACCTGCACGGGGGCCCAAGCTTTCCAAGCGGGCGGAGAACCAAAAGGAGAAGAGCGGGGCTGGCGTACCGTCCGTTAGAGTGGAGTGGCGACGACGACACGCTCAAATCGAGCACGGCCTCGACCACAGCAGCTCGTTACTTCGAGACCCGAGGAGCGACGGGATTTACAAAACAAGGCCAGGTTGGAGAAGGTTTTGTGGGTACACGGTAAACCCTCACGAGACTACAACTCGTCCACTAGGGACACCTAGGGGTTTAAAGGCTTAGTGCATACGCTAAATGCATTCGAGAGACCCGCGACAGTGGTATAGTTAGGATTTCTTAATTTCTCGTTTCACTTGAGGACAAGTAAAATTCAGGTTTGGGGGTATTTGATGAGTGCCAAATATTGCATATTTATACACCTTTTTATTGGCATTTAACTCATCTTTTGTGCTCGTAAATCGGATATTATCCCAGTTCGTATTTTCTTTGTTTTCAAGAATAAATATTTGTACTAATTAATTTTGTGTTTTTAGGTAGAAAATAAAGCTCGGAGAAATTGAGGAGCAAAAAGAGCGAGAAAATTGGAGGCAAGCGTTTATGGAGCAGAAAGCCAAAGCCGCGCGCGCTTGGCGGTTGCAACCCAACAAGGAGCAACCCATCTACAAGACATGGGCCCAAGCTATCCAAGACCCGACCCACGACCCGGATCCGAGCCCGTCCTTTCCGAGCCGTTAGATTTGATCTCTTCTCCATCCAACGCTCGCTCCACCCTTCGCATCGTCTTTCGCTGCACTTTTTGCTCAACACCGAATTGCCCAACACCTATACCCGTCGACCAAAACCCATTTTCTCTTCACCTTCTCTTTCTTCTTCCCCCGACACTGCAGAACCCATCCCCCTTCTTCTCCCGACCATACCATGGCAAAGCGAGAACCATCACCACCACCTCCATATCCCGTCACCACACAGCGGTCGCCTCGCCACCTTCTCCATCACCCTAGTCCTAGCCATCTTTACCCTTAGCTTTTTCCATAACTTAGAAGCTAGGGTTGAGATAGCTAGAATTAGGTTTTCTCTAACATCAACATCAAGGAAGTCGGAGACGGATTCGGCGAAATTAGGTATGGGTATTGTTTAATTTTCGATTCGAGTGTTTGTGAGAGATATAAATTGATGTTTTGGATGTGAGAGAACTCAGCATGTTTTAGGGTTTAGTTTTAGAATTTTATTTAAAGTTATTTTAACTCAGCATGATGTTCTAATTCACTTGACTAGGGTGTAAGAACAAACCCTTAATCTTATATTGAGATAATTCATGATTCATCTTTTGTTCTTAATGAGTTTATTGTATTAGGTTATTTGCTAATTGTTGAGCAAATTAGCTTGTGATAGAGTGTACTGTAAGAAGACATTCTATACTAGGGGTTAATTAGTGAAGGCAATTATCATAATCTCCACCTGAAACCTTCAAGGGAAGGATAAGAGCATAAGTAGAATTAGGTTACCTTAGTATAGGATTGAGTGGTGAGTTTAATCACCCTAGTACCACAAAAATCACAGTTACACTACTCTCATACACACTGCTACCTTGGATTAGAGACACAACATCTTCAACTTGTCGTTTCGACACCAAACCAACCTTATTTGTGTTACAACATCACCTGAAATCAGTTAGTGAACCATTATATCACCCTTGCACACACCACTTCTCTGTGGGATCGACCTGTGCTTGCCCTTGCCTCCAATAGGCCTGTGCACTTGCAGTAGACATAGTCGTAGGCATCTTTCCTAGCCTACCATATTCATACTCTTGCAAAATGTTAACTAAATTAGACATTGGATTCAATTCTTATAGGTTGGATCGCACCAAACACAAATTGTTAGATCTTTCGTGTTTGCCTGCTTTGGTACCAATTGAAAAGGCGAGGGTACCCAAATATACCTCAAGCTAAAAAAATTCCTACCTATAAGTCCTTTCTCCGAAAGTGATTGTCTATGGACTGACTCGAGACAATACAACTAATCGGTTCACACTTCCTGTGATCGTCTATGGATACGAGATCGAGACAATACAACAACGAAGTATGTTACCTGATAAAAAGGTTCGGACTTAACCAAACACAATAGGATTCACTTATCAAGTAAATAGGAATTAACGTTTGTGTAATTTACTTTAATTATAATAAAACAATTATAATGTGGAAATATAAAGTAAATGACACAGCAAGATTTTGTTAACGAGAAAACCGCAAATGCAGAAAAACCCCGGGACCTTGTCCAAAATTGAATACTCTCGGGATTAAGCCGCTACACAAAATTACACCTAACTTTGTATATTTGAGACCAAGCAACTAAACATATAGTTCACCTAGTTCCGTCTATATTCCTACGCCTCCGACCTTAGTCACGTACTTGGAATAATTCCTTTGGTTCGTATTCCAAACAGTAAAAGAACAACAAATCTGTTTGGTATCAACTCTATTCAACCAAGTGATATAAGTTGGACATAGGCTCTTCCGTTTATCTTAACATAAACTCCTTCGTCAGGTCCTTAGATCTATCTTATATTCAATTACCGAAGTAATCGTTTAAGATTAAGCCAACAACACTATTAATCCAACGAATTATGTTGATACCGATCTACTCAATTAATCAATCCAATCTATCACAAAGATAAACCGATTATTAATTGGATCCTCTTTTACCAAAACAAGTATTGTGCACACCAAAGATTATGAACCCGCAAATCAGAAATCTTCAATATCTTCTTTGTCATCAAATCTTCTTAGATCTTCAATAAAGACCTGCACACAATCACTTGAATCTCTTGTGATCAATCACGCACTTTAAAGGAGTACGTTAACAATGGATTATCACAAGATCGTCTTTAGAACTAAGAACAGTCTAAAGATCCCTGTCGAAACTGTGAACTAGTTTGAGTGAATCTTATATTAGAAGAGAAGATTCTCAAGCATAAACAAACTAGGTGCAATAAAAGTTCAACCACGTACCGTTAGTCAATCAAATCAAAGAAAACAAAAGATAAACCGCAATTATCAAGTTTCCCACAAACGGTACTCTTAGAGCTTCTCAATCCCAAAGAAGACTTTAAACTGAGCGCCCGTGAGATTTCGCCTAATTAGGTTACTCTCCTCTCTGAATAGGCGGCTACACCAGTAACAACACAAGAAAGAGGAATTTTGTTGTTACGAAGGATTAGTTTGCAAGAAAGGCAAACTTCAAGTATTTATAGACAAGGAAGTTTGGACACCAAGGAATTTCCAAAACCGAAAATATTCTCAAGATATCCATTAAAGCACAAATTCGGTTTCCATAATTCCTGGAAATGCTCTGTCCAAAAATAATGATCGAAATCTCTCGGAAAATCTCTAATTAGTAAATGCACATTACTAATTCTTATTTCCCTACAAAATGAAGTTAAATACCTTAATTAAAAGATTCTTAACGTATTTATGTTTCGATCCTGGGATTCTCTTCCCTTAGCTATTGAGGAATAACTTTGAACAATTAAAGAAATAAATATTCATGGCACGTGTTCAAAGTATGTCGACATCTTAACTTTTTAAGTTCTCTTTCACACTTACAACCTTCAAACCGATTTGCCACACTTCCAAACAAGTTTATAATTGGTTCATCTGAATTTCAAGAACTATGCGATTGATCAAATAACATTCAATCACAATCATGGGTTTAACGGTTCTACCAAAACAAGTTTCGGTTCTATCTTCCATGTGAGTATTGTTCACAGTCACACTAGCTTTCCAAAATTCGGTTGACTAGGTACTAGGATCGGTTCCCCACATAAATATGGTATCTAACTTATATGTGTTGCACATGTCCATAGGATCGGTTCCCCTTTGCCTAAAAACGTGTTGCACATGTTCATAGGATCGGTTCCCCTTTCGCTATAAACCTTTGCACCTCATACAAGGATCGGTTCCCCTTTGTGATGTATTGCATCTCTTACTAGGATCGGTTCCCCTTTCCCATATTTGGTCGAGACGAGAAAATCACAAACCCGATCATACCATCTCAGGTGATTACTTAAGATCAGTTTCACTAATAAAAGTCATACCAATACATAAGTCAGGCCTTTGTGAATAGTTCTACCAAGAACACAACAGGTCGTGAACAGTTATACTTAATCACACATATTGGTTGTTCATAAGATATGCAATGAATAACAAAACCAATAACGCCTGGTGATTTCCTTTTTGATTCATAAACAAGTTTATGAACTTACTTCCTTAGAACACATGTAAAACATTGTTCTCTATGATGAAATCCTCACCTCATACCCATACATAATCACAATAGCATTCAAATGATTATGGCGATGTCTTATCTACAAAGTTTAATAGTTAAGCAATAAACCTCGTATTGTATTCCTTAATACTATGTCTATATAGAGTTCAAATATGCTTCGCAGTTTTGTTTTCAATATGCACGACTTGAAAGATACGTTAGGGAATGAAACAGTTCAAGTCAAATAACACTAACCTCAAGTGGAAGGATGATTGTTGTCGTTGTAGCTCCTTGCTTCTTCACATCTTCAAGTCTTCGCAATACTTGTAAAGTCTCATATCCTAATACTTTCAAGCTAACCTATACGAAGTTGACTCTAGTACATAATCAAGCGACTCTTAACATGAGTTTTGATTCACTAAAATATGACAACAAACTTGACATACCAACGCTTGGTGGGTTCAACCGAGCTATGCTCTAACACTAAAGTTTACCTAGTTCCGTCTGTATTCCCACGCCTCCAACTTATGAATAAGTCACGTACTTGGAACAATTCCTTTGGTTCGTATTCCAAACAGTAAAGGAAAAACAAATCTATTTGGTAGCAACTCTTTTCAACCAAGTGATGTGAGTTCGAAAAAAGGCTCTTTTGTTTATCTCAATAAACTCCTTTGCCAGGTTCTTAGATCTATCTTATTATCAACTACCAAAGTAATTGTTAAGATTTTGCAATCAATACTTTTAATCACAAAGAATTGTATTGATGCCGATCTACACAACTAATCAATCTAATCTACCACAAGGATAAACCGATTATAGTTGGATCCTCTTTTACCGAAATAAGTATTGTGCACACCAAAGATTATGAACCCAAATCATAAATCTTCAAAGTCTTCTTTGTCTTCAAGTCTTCTTAGATCTACAATAAACACCTGCACACAATCAACTTGAATCTCTTGTGATCAATCACACACAGAACGGAGTCTGTTAACAATGGATTATCACAAGACGTCTTTAGATCTACAAACAGTCTAAAGATCCCCGTCGAAACTTCGATCTAGTTTGAGTGAATCTTATATCAGAAGAGAAGATTCCCAAGTATGAACAAACTAGGTGCAATCAAATCTCAACCACCTTTAGTCAATCAAATCAATCGAAAACAAAAGATAAACCGCAATTATCTAGTTTCCCACCAACTATACTAATAGAGCTTCTAAATCCCAAAGAAGTCTTTAAATTGAGCGGTCGTAAGAGATTTCTCCTAATTAGGTTACTCTCCTCTCCGAATAGGCGGCTTCACCAGTAGTAGCACAACTGAGATAGTTTTTGTTGTACGATGATTAGTTTGATCGAAATTCAAACTTTCATACTTATAGACCAAGGAAGTTTGGACACCAAGGAATTTCCAAAACCAAAAATATTCTCAAGATATGCAATATAGCCGCAATGGGACTTAAAAAAAAAATTTCGGTTTCCATAATTCCTGGAATTGCTTTGTCCAAATAATGACCGAAAATCTCTTAGAAAATCTCCAACTAGCAAATGCACATTACTAATTTTCATTTTCCAAAAATAAAATTAAAAACCTTAAATAAAAGATTCTCAATTTATTTTATTCGATCCGGGATTTTCTTCCTTTAGCTATTAAGGAATAACTTTGAACAATTAAAGATTAGCGATTTAATTTCGCACATGTTCAAAGTATGTCGACATCCTTACTTTGAAAGTCCTCTTTCATACTTACAATCTTGAAACCGATTTGCCACACTTCCAAACAAGTTTAGAATTGGTTCATCTGACTTTCAAGAACTACGTGATTGATCAAGAACACTCAATCACCAAACATGGGTTTCACGGTTCTACCAAAACAAGTTTCGGTTCCACCTTCATGTGAGTACTATTCATAGTCACACTAGTTACCAAAATTCGGTTGACTAGGTACTAGGATCGGTTCCCCACATATATATGGTATATAAATTGTACTTGTTGCACATGTCCATAGGATCGGTTCCCCTTTGCCTAAAAACGTGTTGCACATGTCCATAGGATCGGTTCCCCTTTATTTTACAAACTTGTTGCACCTCATACAAGGATCGATTCCCCTTTGTGATAGGTTGCACCTCTTACTAGGATCGGTTCCCCTTTACCCAGAGTCGGTCATACCAATAAAATCGATCATACCATCTCAGGTGATTACTTAAGATCGGTTTCACTAATAAAAGTCAGGCCTTTGTGAATAGTTTTACCAAGAACATAAACAAGTCTTGAGTGGTTATACTAATCACACATATTGGTAGTTCAAAAGATATGCAATGAATAACAATACCATAATGCCTGGCGATTTCTCTTTCGATTCACAAAACAAGTTCATGAGTTTACTTCCTTAAAACAAATGTACAACATTGTTTCCTAGGATGAAATCTTCACCTTATACCCATATATAATCACAATAGCATTCAAACTATTATGTTGATGTCTTATCTATAAAGTTTAATGGTTAAGCAATAAACCTCGTATTGTATTCCTTAATACTATGTCTAACTAGAGTATAATCATTCATGCTTCGCAGTTTTTGTTTTCAATATGCACGACTTGAAAGATACGTTAGGGAATGAAACAGTTCAAGTCAAATATCACTAACCTCAAGTGGAAGGATGATGTTGTCGTTGTAGCTCCTTACTTCTTCACTTCTTCAAGTCTTCGCAATACTTGTAATGTCTCATATCCTAATACTTTCAAGCTAACCTATACGAAGTTGACTCTAGTACATAATCAAGTGACTCTTAAAATGAGTTTTGGCTCACTAAAATATGACAACCAAACTTGACATACCAACGCTTGGTGGGTTCAACCGAGCTATGCTATAACATATAATGTCTATGCTTGTTTCAATTGCTTCCGATTAAGAAAATGATTGCGCAAGTCAATTTTTTTTGGTTTGTATGTATTGTTTATGGCTTAACGAAATACGTGATCATTTGTTTAGTCCAATTCGATTCTGGATAAGAGAAACTAAGTTAATTGTGATCTTAGTTAGACTTATCAAATTGAAGGATTCGGTTATTCAAGTCTAATCGAATGCGTTGACAAGAAAAACTAGTTAACTAACCTAGTGTTTGTCTTGTATAAAGAGAAAGGTCTAAGTTATTTTCTGAATAATTAGAGCCTGATGAGAGAAATAAAGTTAATTTTGATCTTTATTTTGGTCTTATCGAAATAAGAGGTTGTATGTTTACAATCGGTTTAACAAGGGAACTAAGTTTCTTAGTCAATTTGTTAAACTATTAGGGAAAATTTCTTCGGGCAATAGTTTTTCCTTGACAACATGTTAAAACTAAATTACTTGTAGTTGCGGTTTTAATATTGGCCACCTTTATCGCGACACGGACGTCTTACACTTGCATGTAAAGACCCATTGATCTGCCTTATCATTTTCCAAGTATTTTTGCCTCTGCGGGATGTTTTAGTTTTATGGTCTAGATATCCTTGCCGAACATAAAGCCCCATGACATTGCCGTCGTGCGGCGAAATCGCGGGGACTGTCGTGTAAAGACCCATTGATCTCGCCTTACCCTCGCGTTATTATTGCCTCTGCAGGATCATTGCACAAATATGACAAGCCTAAATTCTCTTGCAAAAACATAGCCTTATGACATTTGCGTGTTTTGACACCCCCTAATGGAGAGCGTCGCCCTTATCATCTCCCGGTTGTTGCCCCCTTGAGGAGGCGAAACATCGCCATACAAGACTAGCTCCTCCCTTAGGTCTTAACAACAACTGGTTGTTTTCGCGACCCTCTTATCCTTATACCTATAGGGTTTATGGTTACGAGGCTACCCTAAGTGGAGTTTTCTTCGGGCGAGTGCAACATATGCCAAGACTTGCCAAGAATGGCCGAGTAGGTTCATCCATCCGGGCACTACGGCTGACCGTGTACCTCGGCGCCTTGAGTACAGCGACTCCCCAAGAAGAGACCCTCGGTCGCCCAACCAAGGTATAACCTTATATATATATAGTTGGGAATCCAAGGTACCTCTTAGGATAGGCTTTCATGGGCCCCAAACTTTCATGGCTCGGCGGGCTTGAGGAGCGGTGTAACCTTTCCCCGAGCCATGTCGATGAGAGATGCCCCTTTATGTATTACTTTAGGTCTTACATTTGCCTCTTACGAAATGTTATTCGCGAACTTATTACGCCATAAAGGTTCGTCCCATTCATTTACTCATTCATCTTTGCTAAGTCATTCAATCGTTTATGTTTCATTATTTGCCGATATTTGTTTACAGTATTACGTAAAAATTTCATTTCATTTGTTGTATTTTCGTTTTTTCTTTCTTTCTCTTGGTTCGAGATTCTCGCACATATCTAAAGTGACCAATCCTCTCATTTTCGGCGGTTCTCTTAAGATTTGTTCATTTGCCTCGAATTTGATTCTCTTTTGGTCTTTTTAGTACGCCTGTTTTGACCTTCTTGCTCGTTATTTTCTTCTCTCCTTTCCTCGACGCTCTTCTTCGGATTCGCAGCCATTATATCGGTTGTTCTCTCTTCTTGGTCTCTCTCGGCTCTCATCTACGCCCTCTCATATTCTTCATTAATATTTCTATTGGTACGATTTTGTTCCCTCCTTCTTTCTCGGTTGTCATGGTTACGCCGGATTGCCTCTTCCGTCTCTTGATTTTCCATTTGTGATCTTAGTTAGACTTATCAAATTGAAGGATTCATGGATTTTCCCTATTATTCAAGTCTAATCGAATGCTCCGTGCGCTATTGGCAAAACAAGAAAAAACTAGTTAACTAACCTAGTGTTTGTCTTGATTATAAGAGAAAGGCCCTCCAAAGTACACTTACTCTATCATAATTATTTTCGGGAGATCGGTGGCTGATTTTGGTATGTGAAACTTGTAGTTGCGGTTTTAATATTGGTTATCTAAAGTGGTATGTGAAACCTTCGTGCTTAACTCTTATATGTTGTTTTCAAGTCATTTAGATTTGTAAGATCCTTTCAGTTTGTCCTTTATTTGATCAAACCTTTGTCATTTTGTGACAAAAAGGGGGAGAAATATATGGAGTAAACAAGTGATTTGCAATCACTAATGAAAGTACAATTGTGCTTAAACGTTATATCTAACGAAAGAGTAAAGCATTGAATAAGGGGGAGAAACATATCATATTGTTGTTGTAGTTATTTGGACTACAAAAAGGGGAATGACAAAGATGTTCGGATTGAATATCTACCTATCTTACCTTTAGAGGGAGTATAAGCTTTGTTATTCAAATTTCAACAACGATATTTATTGATTGAATATATGCAGGTTATTGTGTTGTTGAAACTTGGAATCAAGAGTATGTAAAATGAATTCTTATAATTTGTTTATCCATATGTATTGAGAGTTTTGTCACTAAAATTGACAAAGGGGGAGATTGTTAGAGCATAGCTCGGTTGAACCCACCAAGCGTTGGTATGTCAAGTTTGGTTGTCATATTTTAGTGTGTCAAAACTCATCTAAGAGTCACTTGATTATGTACTAGAGACAACTTCGTTTAGGTTAGACTAGAAAGTCTAGGAATGTTGATACGTACAAGTATTACTCGAAGACCTGAAGAACGTGAAGAAGTAATGAACTACAATGACGACATCATCCTTCCTCTTGAGGTTAGTCATACTGACTTGAATTGTTTCATTCCTAACGTATCTTTCAAGTCGTGTTATATTGAAAACATAACTGCGAAGCTTTGTATTGGATATATTACTCTAGTAGTGAGACATGATCATATGATCATAGTATTAGGGAATTAGACTACGAAGTGTAACGCTTATCTTTTGAACTTCGTGATATGACATCGACATAATCTTATGAATGCTGTTATGATTATGTGAATGGGTAATGGTGAAGATTTCATCCTAGGAAAAAATGTTTTACATTTGTTTAAAGGAAGTACATTCATGAACTTGTTTTATGAATCGAAAAGGAAATCGCTAGGCTTATTGGTACGACTATTCATTGCAAATCCTTGGATTACCAATATGTGTGAGATGGTAGAACCCACCGTAACTTTATTATGTATCTTGGTACAACTAATCATAATGCCTAACTTATGATTTGGTATGATTAGTTTTGATTAATTAGTGTAAACGATCATAAGTAATCACCTGAGATGGTATGATCGATATTTCTAATTGGTGTGACCGATCCTAGTAATTGGTGTGACCAATCACAAAGTATTGTGTAATCGATCCTTGTAATTGGTGTAACTGGTCCTATTAATTGGTGTAACCGATCCTGGTAATTGGTGTAACCGATCCTAGTGACTGGTGTGACCGATCACAAGCAATACCATGAGTATATGGAAACCGGTCCAGGTAATTGATGTAAGCGGCCCTGGTAACTGATGTGACCGGTCCTAGTAACTTGTGTGACCGATCAAAAGTGTTTTCATATGAGGGTATAACCGATCCTAGTGATTGGTAGAACCGATTGAACCCATATATGTGATTTGATATTTGATCAATCACATAGTAGTCTTGGAATACATGTGAACCAATTCTAAACTTGTTTGGAAGTGTGGTAAAACTAATTCCAAGAATGTAAATATGAAAGATGATTTACAGAGAAATGATGTCAACATACTTTGAACACGGACAGTTACTCTTATCATTTATTCTTCAAAGATATTTCTTAGTACTCAAGGAGATCATGTACCGAAATTAATTGATAATCTTTTAATTAAGGTTTTTGGTTATATATGCTTTCAATGACCAGCAATTAAATGCATATCTCTAGAGAATAAAAATTAGTAATGTGCATTTACTAATTGGAGATTTTCTATTGAGAGATTTCGAAAATATTGGACAAGTATTTACTGGAATTATGAAAACCGAATCTTGCCATTCATTGCATATCTTGAGAATATTTTCGGTTTTGGAAATTCCTTGCTGTCCAAATTAACATCCTTGGTCTATAAGTACCTAAGTTTGAATTTCTAGCAATCTATCTTAAGAGCCAGGCAAACTTCATATTTTTGTTGTTTCTGGTGGAGCCGTCTATCCGAAGAGGAAAGTACCCTAATTAGGCGAAATCTTTTACGACCGCTCGTTTAAATACTTATGTGGGATCAAGAAGCTCTACGAGTACCTTTGGTGGAAAACTAGATAATGGCAGTGTTACTAGTTTTTGATTGATTTGATTGACTAACGGTTGTTAAAACTTTTATTTCACCTAGTTTGTTTATTCTTGAGAATCTTCTCTACTGATATAAGATTCACTCAAACTAGATCGAAGTATCGACGGGATCTTTAGAACTGTTTGTAGATCTAAATACATCTTGTGATAATCCATTGTTAACATACTCCGTTCTGTGTGTGATTGATCACAAGAGATTCAAGTGGTGTTCTGAAGGTTTTAATTGAAGATTAAAGAATATTTGAAGACGAAGAAGATTTCTTATTGGTTTCTCATATCTTTGTGTTGCACAAACCTTGATCGGCTGGGATCAAACTAGAATCGGATTTATTCGATTAATTAGTTGCGTGAGATCGACCTTCTCAATATATCTCTTTGAGATTTATTTGGATTTAGTGTGAATCTAAACTTGGCTACTTCAGTAGTAATTGGATAGATTGATCTAACCAAACAAATGAGTTTATTAGCTTAAACGGAAGAGCCTTTGCATATGACTTGTGATATCTTTATCTGGAAAGAATCAATAAATTTGTTACCAAACAGATTTGTTTTTCCTTTACTGTTTGGAATATGATCCAAAGGAATTGTTCCAGTGCGTGCACTCATCGAAGTCGGAAGCGCTGGGATACTGAGGAAACTAAGTGAACTAGGGGTAGTTGCTTGGTCTCAACTATAGGAAGTTGGTTTAGATTTTGTATAACGGCTTAATTCAAAGAGTATTATTTTGGACTTGGCCCCGGGGTTTTTCTGCATTTGAAGTTTTCCTCGTTAACAAAATCTTGTTGTGCGATTAACTTTTTCTAATTTTCGCTTTATTATCAAGTAATCACACTTTGGTTGTCGTATTGTCTCGATCTCATATCCATAGACAATCACACAAAGTGTGAATACCGATTTGTAGTATTGTCTCGACTTTTTCTATAGACAATCACTTTCGGTAAGAGCACTTATAGGTGGATAAATGAAAGATTGTGGTGTATTTGGGTACCCTCGTCTTTTCAAAAAGAATACTCAAAACTTCCATCACCATCACAAACATATAAGGGGACATAGGGCACCCCTGCCCCAAACCTCTCTTTGCTCCAAAAAACTCATAAGGGGAATCATTAATAAGGATAGAGAACCTAGCATAGGAAATGCAGCATATAATCCAATACATGTATCCATACTGATAGAATCATATGCTTTTTGTAAGCCATTCTTAAGAGCATATCTAGGAGAACCTTTAGTTTTGTGATAATTTATCATAATCTCATGAGCAAGAAGGATATTGTTTTGGGATATTTTTACTTTGGGTCATAGAAAAGTGACCAAAGTTGCGTTTAGGTCACCAAATTTTTTTAATTAGAGTATGGGTCACAGGACTGTCATTGACCGCGTTGACAGTTAGGAAAGTTAGTTAAATGGTGAAATGACCAAATAAAATCTTGGGATATATTTATTTACTAACTCTACCCTATTACTAGGGAAAATAAGTCTCATTTTTCTCTCGAATTTTGATCATGCATTCCTATTAAAGTGTCTCTGCATAGACTATAACAGCAACAAAAAAATTGATTTATGTAATATCAGTGATTGATTGATGGGGATTAGATGCATCTGATTTTCAGTTTTCCTAGATTTTGATGGATGTATGTTTAGGTTGAATCATCACAAAATTGGGTTTTCCTTGAAAAGAAGACATCTTGCATATTGAAATTGGTATTGTTGATGGTGGATTTTCGTTTAAGGTTAAATTTGTAAAAAACCGAAAAAATCATGCGCTGACATCTTGTAAAAGATAAAGCCATTTATAAGTGTTAGATACTCCCTCACTTAATTCACCAAGAATGGAGCATGTAGCAACAATCCCATTCTGTGAATACATGAAATTCCTCGAGGTTGGAGCATGTAGCAACAATCCCTTCTGTGAATTTCATATCGGCCTTGTATTTCCAGTACTCATTATCGGTGTGGCATGACGACCGAGTGTTACTCTCTGAGAATAACACGAACCTCCAAGCACTATAATGAAACCATGTACGAAATACCCGTACATGAAGCGATTCTCGGTGTGTTATACTAGCCCGAGCCCTCTCGGTGTGTTATACTAGCCCGATTGAGCCCCTCTCGGTGTGTTATACTAGCCCGATTGAGCATCCGGACTGACCGTATCAGTCCGGATATGATCTGATCGCAGTCATCCAACTCCATAAGCATGATTGGATGACCCCAGATCAATTCCATCATCCCCAAGCAGGTATGGAATACCCACGGCCGACCCCGCATGGTCGGTCATTGGCCTAGCCTGCCAAGAAACCGTTCATACCAAGCATTATGGACGGAAAACCCTAAATTAGGGTTTGCGGCATATTACATGTGTCTCAAAACAGCCTCAACCATCCATCTTCGCAGGTATAGATGGAGGGTGTAGATGTAGACTTAAAGGGCCCAGAGCATGTCAACACGATCACCGTGGGACCGCCTACACACTTGACCAATCGGTCAAGACCAACAATGTTTGGCCGTGACAAAATCATCACCCAAACAAGGAGTGGCGCACGGCTTTTGAAAGCCAAAATTAGGGTTTCAAATCATCACGTGCGTCCATCTTCTCCGGCACGAATGGAGGGTCACAGATTAGATTAAGCAAGGGCGGTCATACCAAAGCATGACCACCGTGGGCTCATCTACCTCCTCATGCGATCGGCCAAGGCATCCCATGCCCGGCTAATCCAAAACGCCCGCCCAAACATGCGTGGTTACACTTCCTAAATTGCAAACTGATCTCGACCACTCAACTTCACCGGATGATTTGAATGGCTTAGATCACGTTTTCATGGGATAGTCAGGTATAGGCATGATCACCAGCCTGCCATCTTCCCGTCAAACCCATCGACCAAGACCGACCAAGATGTGTCGTCTTGAAACGCGTGCCCGAACTAGGGATCTCACGCCGGTTTCCAACTCCTTTGCGGCAACGGATTTCTGCCGCAAACCGATCTCAACCACTCCTCTTTGCCGGTCAAATTGAGTGGCCTAGATCGCACCTTCATGGGACGGTGAGACATGGACGTGTACACCAGCATGCCATCTACATACACGTCCGGTCGGTCCTCTCCAAAATTCTTCCCATACTTGGTTTCGACCAAGCTGAAGAGTCATGCTTGCGCTCCTCTTCAAAAAACCTAATATTCATTAACGGTCGCAGATGAGTGTCTCAAAGATCATCTCATCCGTCCAACTTCACCAGCTTGGTTATACAACCCTGGTCAAGAGTTATTTGGTTAGTGAGGCGTCATTACCCATCACCTTACCACACCATAGTGCGTACTGCATAAAATACACACGATACTTCACAAGTATCGACTTCCTGAATAACACAGTTATTCAATTCAGCATTACATGCTATCTTTCGTGGATCCACGATCCACACATTCCAGACATCAATCATGTCACAAACGGGGATACATACTGGGGTATTGGTGGCGGTTTACGGCGTGCGGCGTGCAACACGCCATCACAAGAACGTGTCAGGAAGTCATGGACGGTTAGAGATGAACAGGAGAAGTGGGCAAGACTGGTCGACGCACAACTCCACTACTCCATCACTCCACTTCCTCCACTTCCCACGAGAGACGTGAATGAGGCTCAATGACTTGTATAAATAGGTTCTCCGCCCTATTTCAAACAACAACACAAGTTCGACGAGACGAGAAAACCAAGTGTTAATACAAAAAAACGTATTCAAACACCCGAGCTTGCTTGCATCAATCACAAGCCTGCTCACCTTTTCGTTACAAGTCATAAGCAAGCCAACACCTTCACAATCTCAACACCTTCTTCGCTTCCCTCCCTAAGATCAACCCCATCTCCTTCACTTTGTGACCGAAACAAGTCTGGAACGGCCATTTCTTGGTTTAGTCCGGACTTGCACAGATTGATCTCTCGAATCTACAAGCACTCACCGCGCAGTGCATTTGTTTAAAGGTTTAAATTCATTCCTCATCCACACCCCAAATTACCAAATTCTGCAGGAGTAGTTTTCACCCATAAACAATTGGCGACCACAGTGGGAGATTAATCTCTCGGTTGTAAAGTCAATTTCTTCAAAGATCGATTCAATTTCAACAATTTCAAAAAGGTAGATCTTAGAACCAATTCAATCAGCAATTCATTTTCAAGATGGTGGAACTAAGGTCTGGATCAGCAATCAATTCGGACGGAGCTAGCGTGGATAACACTCCCGGTGTTGACGTACCTGTCAGTGGAGCTACCGTAGCCAACACATCTCGAGGAGCCGTTACCTCTGTCACCAACACTAGCGGAGCCGGAGACATCCCAGTAGGTGTGACGCCTCCCATCACGAGAGTGAGAGCAGCCACAAATCCTGGCATCTCTTCGAGCGTAACGCCTCCAGTGGTTACCAGAGCAACAACTCTCACTCCTCCATCAGGACGAGGAGCCGGAGGCACAAGAGGGGGACCACCGTCTAGTACCATTGCAGACTTGATGGAGAAGCAGGAAATTCTTGCTAAAACTCAAACAAGAGATATGGCCGCAACTCGTAAAGAGGTACTCACTTTCCTTAAAACTTTGACTGAACGATTGCCGCAAGATTCACGGCAACCCTTGGAGTCGGCGAGAGATGCATTCAATACACCCGGAGCAGGCGTTTCCACTCAGACCCACATGAATGAAGAAACTCGTGTTGCTCCTGAGCGCCAAAGGGAGAGAGACCAGCCTTCCAACTTCATTACGCGTGAGGATCTAGAGCGACTTCTCCAAAATCGAGGAAAAGGGGACCGAACGGACGTACACCAACATCAGCCACCGTACCCTCAAGATGTGCAACGGATTCCTCTACCAAGAGGTTACACCTCTCCCCAGTTCTCCCTCTACGACAGAGATCGGGTAATGCTCGTGAACACATTTCTCGATTCTTGGAAGCCTTGGGGAACATGAATACAATCATGTTTTACGCCTAAAAGAATTCTCAAAATCACTCACGGGGAGGGCATACACTGGTACAACAACATTGCGCCTAACAAAGATATCCAATTGGAGCGAGATGGTCGGTGCTTTCTACAGAAGTATTTCTTCGTGTCTTAACAAATCACGTTTTCGGACACGGGAAGAATTCTCCAGCGGAACAATGAACATCCCAACGACTTCGTTAAAAGATTGTAACCCAAGCGCTGGATTGTCACGACCCGAATGTCACCGAACGGCAATTGGTGGAATCATGCATCAATGGGATGATACCCATATACCGCACTTTGTTGGAGAATCTGGGCTTTCAAACATTCTCTGAACTCCACGAAGCTGCAAAACGTTCAAAGAACAATCTGCACCAGCGCTACTAGAAAGAACCAGAGTTGTTCGAAGTGAAGATTTGCGTGAAAGTCGAGGAAGCGGGCGTCTCACGAACAAACAATACAACACTGGTCCTTTTGTGAGTGTGGTAAGCGGAGGAGAAAAGAGGAAAGCTTCGGAACAACAAACCAAGCGAGCATCCCCAGCACACAAGACTTCGTCTCGAAAAGGAACAGACAAAACTCCTGTACAAAACACTAAAGACACAGGTTTTCCTTTTCCCATGAATGAAGTGATAGAACTCCCGGAAGCGTGGTTCCAAGACGACGCCCGTAAAGCTGCCCCCTATCAAAGCGTCCTCCGACCGAGGAAGAAATGGCAGATCCCGAGATATTGTTGCTACCACAGTTCGTCCATCATCCGACCAAAGATTGTAAACCGGTTGAAACAAATATTCAGGGAAAAGGTAGAGACAGGAGAACTCCAGCTTGGAAACGAAGGTGTTCATAGAGATCCTCTACCTATCATGAACTGCATGATTTATGGGGATTCTGTTCGCAAGACCGTACAATCTATGATGGAGCGCATATGTGAAATCTTGTACTTCTCTAAAGGACAACGTCAAGACATATTTACGGCCCTCAACCACGTTGTGTCAGGTAGACGTTTGCATCCGTGAATCCAGAACCCCGGTCTTTCCCGAAAGACATGAGCAATGGAAACTGGGACTCCTAACCGTCACTCGTTTGAGAAACGTTGAGTTCGACAAGCGTGTTGATTGATACGGCTTCCGAATTTAACATCGTTCTTGTCAAGACCTTGAGAGCGGCAAATATTTCAAAGCAGGAAGCTACTCGTCACCCAACTATGGTTAAAGATTCAGCAGGAGAGCTCAGAGATGCATATGGATACATCGATCTTGAAGTCAAATTGGGTGATGCCTCGACGCAAGCAAAGTTCTACATAGTCAAAGATCATCCTAACTACAACATGATCCTGGGACGCTCTTGGATGCATGACAACAAAGCAATACTAGGAGTCATCCTCTCTACGGTTTCGATACACGAAAGAATCTCCAACATGCCTTCTGGACCTCCTGATGATTGTCTGTTGCCGCACCAGCAACTTACCAATGTGACACAACTTCCCGGAGAGAGCCTGTCAGCATACATTGAAAAGTTCCGATCTCAAGTAAGTCTCGTCACGCAACCTTCCTTACAACCTACCGCCCTTCATTCTGACAAGTCCTGGGGACTGACTCCAACCAACGGACCAACCTCGACTAAGAGATGTGAATGGAAAGCCGGCCCTTTCAAACGTTTTATCAAGAGTGTAGAGGCTGTCTTGGTCAAAGGCGATGAGAAGAATGTCCAAGTATCTGCACGTCCAAACCCGTTTGGAATTGGGGACCTGGTGACGAAAAAGGCAACTACATTCAAAGTCGGGAGCATGACTGTGAAGATGACCACTCCACCTGACTCACCCACCGAGAGAGAAGATGAACCATACCTGGTAGCAGATGTTATCCTAGGCGGCTACTGCAAGCTCATCAACGCTGATAAACTAGAGGGCATAACAATTCACTCACGATGGCTCAAACCCTACCGAACTTAAGATGCTGTGCTACCACCTTCCAGCGTTCCCCACCCTCTAAAACGTTGTGCTATTTTTTCCAGCGTATTTCCTTTTACAATTCCATATCATATTTGTAATTCCTCCAGAAAATGATTGCAATACTTGCATTCATAGTTAGGGTTTCAATTTTCAATTTTCAATTGAAGCATTATTTTCATCTGAGAGCCTCTTTACTCCTAAAAACACAAGTCCTGAGTCAGCCTAAACCAACCCACTGGAGCAAGAAAGGAAACCCTAAGCAAATATCTCACGGGAAGAAGAAAATAAAACGTGTGCACAAAAGGGAAATGATTCGAGACATCTGCCCCAACAAAGCCGAGAAAACCTTGCATCAGAAGTACAGGTCCGTGGATATTCCATTATGATATTGTTTCTTTTATCACTAAGAATTATGTATGAAGGCGCACCCTTGCACCTGAGAAGGTTCGGTTGCAGTCTTAATAAAGGATTATAAAAGAAAACTTTATTCAAATAATCAAATGGAAGAAAAACCTTGAACTCAGCCGCCACTGAGTACAAGGAGGAGGTTCGAGTGTACAGAATATACTTGGAAAGAAAATAAAAGAGGTTTTAGTTGTCAAGAGAGCCGGCCTCGCCTGCGCAGCCGTTGGGTTCTTCTCCATCACCTGTTGATGCACCTCCCTTCGGATCTACCGCAACTTCTACATCAGACATCTCCGCAGCAGCAGCGCGCTCCATCCCAACATCATCAGCGGGAGCATCAAAAGGCACAGCAACACTAGGGGCCGCACAAATTGCTTTCACATGTTCAAGTTTGTCTGTATCAGAATCAAGAATTATCACGTCGTCCTGGATCGGGTAATCACACCTGTCTTCATTCGGAGGTCGTTTATGCTCAACTCTCCGCCTCTTCAATCGCGCTGCAAATCTCTCTGCCCTTGTGCTTACTAGTGTCTGCAGCGTTTCCTCGCGCCTCCACCGCTCCTCCATGTCAATCGCAACTGAAAGTGCACAGATACGTCCTCTGACAATACGAAGGTGGGAGATGGACATCCCCTGTATAGCACGGCCGACTTCGCGAAGTGGAAGATCTATCTTAGCCATTACTTCTTCGTGCGCATGGTTTTCGGGCTTGTCAACTTCAAAACTTCTTTCTGGGGAAGCAAAAGAATGAGCGTCCACTGCTTCCATGATAAACTGCAAAGGAGAGGGAGTTATGAGCACGCACAAAAAAAAAAAAAAAAAAAAAAAAAAAAAAAAAAAAAAAAAGGAGATCATCAAATCCATCGATCAGTTAATCAGAAAATCAGAGCAGTACCTGAGATATAGAATAAACGACCACGTGAGACGATTCTTTATAATCTCACAAGTCGACAGAATCCCAGAAGGAAAAGGAGTCTTTACTTGCCACCTATGAAGGCTGCTAATTCGGGATAACAATCGACGAGACTTATCAGATATGCCTGAGGAAAGCCGTGTATGATGAGGGAAATACACCTGAAGAAGCGGCCGAACTCAAATATGTACAAGAGGAACCAAAGCGGCTCACCAGATCAAGTCATGTTTCCTTCGCATCCTTAATCAGAACCAACCAGTTCCTGTGGCAACGCCCGACTATCCAGTAAATATGTATCTACTTTAGCCTGGTCATTTCAGTATATATGTATGTCACCATCTCATGCCTACCACACAATAGTGTAACCATTATGTGCTAGGCAAGGGACTTAATGTTGATGGTGGATTTTCGTTTAAGGTTAAATTTGTAAAAAACCGAAAAAAATCATGCGCTGTCATCTTGTAAAAGATAAAGCCATTTATAAGTGTTGGATACTCCCTCACTTAATTCACCAAGAATGGAGCATGTAGCAACAATCCCATTCTCGTGAATACATGAAATTCCTCAGGAGTTGGAGCATGTAGCAACAATCCCTTCCTGTGAATTTCATATCAGCCTTGTATTTCAAAGTACTCATTATCGGTGTGGCATGACGACCGAGTGTTACTCTTACTGAGAATAACACGTACCTCCAAGCACTATAATGAAACCATGTACGAAATACCCGTACAGGCTGATTCACGGTGTGTTATACTTGCCCGAGCCCTCTCGGTGTGTTATACTAGCCCGATTGAGCCCCTCTCGGTGTGTTATACTAGCCCGATTGAGCATCCGGACTGACCGTATCAGTCCGGATATGATCTGATCGCATTCATCCAACTCCATAAGCATGATTGGATGACCCCAGATCAATTCCATCATCCCCAAGCAGGTATGGAATACCCACGACCGACCCCGCATGGTCGGTCATTGGCCTAGCCTGCCAAGAAACCGTTCATACCAAGCATTATGTACGGAAAACCCTAAATTAGGGTTTGCGGCATATTACATGTGTCGCAAAACAGTCTCAACCATCCATCTTCGCAGGTATAGATGGAGGGTGTAGATGTAAACTTAAAGGGCCCAGAGCATGTCAACACGATCACCGTGGGACCGCCTACACACTTGACCAATCGGTCAAGACCAACAATGTTTGGCCGTGACAAAATCATCACCCAAACAAGGAGTGGCTCACGGCTTTTGAAAGCCAAAATTAGGGTTTCAAATCATCACGTGCGTCCATCTTCTCCGGCACGAATGGAGGGTCACAGATTAGATTAAGCAAGGGCCGGTCATACCAGCATGACCACCGTGGGCTCATCTACCTCCTCATGCGATCGGCCAAGGCATCCCATGCCCGGCTAATCCAAAACGCCCGCCCAAACATGCGTGGTTACACTTCCCAAATTGCAAAATGATCTCGACCACTCAACTTCACCGGATGATTTGAATGGCTTAGATCACGTTTTCATGGGATAGTCAGGTATAGGCATGATCACCAGCCTGCCATCTTCCCGTCAAACCCATCGACCAAGACCGACCAAGATGTGTCGTCTTGAAACGCGTGCCGAACTAGGGATCTCACGCCGGTTTCCAACTCCTTTGCGGCAACGGATTTCTGCCGCAAACCGATCTCAACCACTCCTCTTTGCCGGTCAAATTGAGTGGCCTAGATCGCACCTTCATGGGACGGTGAGACATGGACGTGTACACCAGCATGCCATCTACATACACGTCCGGTCGGTCCTCTCCAAAATTCTTCCCATACTTGGTTTCGACCAAGCTGAAGAGTCATGCTTGCGCTCCTCTTCAAAAAACCTAATATTCATTAACGGTCGCAGATGAGTGTCTCAAAGATCATCTCATCCGTCCAACTTCACCAGCTTGGTTATACAACCCTGGTCAAGAGTTATTTGGTTAGTGAGGCGTCATTACCCATCACCTTACCACACCATAATGCAACACTCGCATAAAATACACACGATACTTCACAAGTATCGACTTCCGAATAACACGATTATTCAATTCAAAAGATTACATGCTATCTTTCGTGGATCCACGATCCACACATTCCGCACATCAATCATGTCACAAACTGGGGATACACGGGGTATTGGTCGGCGGTTTACGGCGTGCGGCGTGCAACACGCCATCACAAGAACGTGTCGGGAAGTCATGGACGGTTAGAGATGAACAGGAGAAGTGGGCAAGGGTCGGTCGACGCACAACTCCACTACTCCATCACTCCACTTCCTCCACTTCCCACGAGAGACGTGAATGAGGCTCAATGACTTGTATAAATAGGTTCTCCGCCCTATTTCAAACAACAACACAAGTTCAGACGAGACAGAAAACCAAGTGTTAATACAAAAACGTATTCAAACACCCAGAGCTTGCTTGCATCAATCACAAGCCTGCTCACCTTTCTGTTACAAGTCATAAGCAAGCCAACACCTTCACAATCTCAACACCTTCTTCGCTTCCCTCCCTAAGATCAACCCCATCTCCTTCACTTTGTGACCGAAACAAGTCCTGGAACGACCATTTCTTGGTTTAGTCCGGACTTGCACAGATTGATCTCTCGAATCTACAAGCACTCACCGCGCAGTGCATTTGTTTAAAGGTTTAAATTCATTCCTCATCCACACCCCAAATTACCAAATTCTACAGGAGTAGTTTTCACCCATAAACAGGTATATAGCCTGTAACGTCGTTACCAGAGACTTCTAGAGGAAATCGGGAAAGATTATAGATTGAAGATGGTATATACCTGAAAAGGCGGAGGTCTAACAACCACACCCAATATTTCATTTAGGCAATCTGTACGGACTAACTCCAATATAATTCTGAGAGCACCAACTAATAAAGCGAGTTCGATCAAGAAATATATCCAAGAGTTATATCTTTGTTTCTTATTGTAATTAGCAAATCAAACAGATTAAAATCCGTGAGCCAGATTAATATAAGAAACAACTTGGACAGTATCAAAAACCAATATCCAAGTGCCAATCAATTCAATCAACAACCAAAGGTCGGATTCACAATTGATTGAACTTACACACAACCTGTAATGCGGAAAAGACATAACACAAACAACAGAAGTTTTGTTAATGAGGAAACCGCAAATACAGAAAAACCTCGGGACCTAGTCCATATTTGAACACCACATTGTATTATGCCGCTACAGACACTAGCCAACTGCAAGATAACTTCGGACTGGAATGTAGTTGATCCCTAACCAATCTCACACTGATCAAGGTACAGTCGCGTTCCTTACGCCTCTAATCCCAGCAGGACTCTACGCACTTGATTCCCTTAGATGATCTCACCCACAACTAAGAGTTGCTACGACCCAAAGTCGAAGACTTGATAAACAAATCTGTATCACACAGAAAAGTCTATTGAATAGATAAATATGTCTCCCACATAAATACCTATTAGTTTTGTTCCATATTTTGATAAATCAATGTGAACAGGAACCAATTGATACACCAAACTTATATTCCCGAAGAACAATCTAGTAATATCAATCACCTCACAATAATCTGAATCGTATGGCAACGAAACAAGATATTGTGGAATCACAAATGATGAGACGAAGATGTTTGTGACTACTTTTTATCTTGCCTATCGGAGATCTCGAGCAAATCTTAGAGAAGATAGTACTCAACACGATAGAATAAAGAAAGATCAGAACACGCAAATATAGAGAAAATAGTTGGGTCTGGCTTCACAATCCCAATGAAGTCTTTAAGTCGTTAAACTATAATGGTTTTAGGAAAAACCTAGGTTAACGGAATCGACTCTAGTCGCAACTAGTATCACACGGGAGGTGTGGGGATTAGGTTTCCCAATTGCTAAAGTTCTCCCTTATATAGTCTTCAAATCAGGGTTTGCAATCAATGTTACCTTGGTAACAAAGCATTCAATATTCACCGTTAGATGAAAACCTGATTAGACTCAAGCTAATATCTTTCAACAGTTAGATCGAACTTAGCTTGTTACACACAAATGAAAAGTGACTTCATTTAGATATGAGTAACCATACCTAAACGTGTACACCTTGTTGGCTCAACAATATTTAACCGAAGTTAGCCATATGAACACTTTCATATCAACCTTGTTCATCTTAACACAATTAGTTCAAATGACTCAAATGAAACTAGTTATATAGTTGTTCAATTGTTTATATTCTCATAGAAGTATACAAGACACAATTGAAGAAAAATCGTTTTTAATTCTCTCGAATCGATTCATGAACATTATAGCCACGGTTTGTAAAAGATTGCATTCCTTAATTTATAAATGTATTAGTTCATGAACAAACCGATTTTAGAACATAAGCTACTCAAGCATGCAAACGTGTACGCACACCGAAGTAGCCGGATTTGGTCTTGGTTCGCCACTATGCGAACGGGTACACATACTGTCGTACACCACTAAACTTAGTTGAATTCCCGGACTTGAACTTACGCTGGTACACATACGGGTATGCATACTGAAAAAGCGGGGGTACAACAACCACACCCAATATTTCGCTTAGCAATCTGTATGGACAAACTCCAATATACTTTCTAGAGAATCAACTAGACAGTCAGACTCAATCTAGACAAAAAAAAGTATATCAAAGAGTTTATATCTCAATCTCTCAATTTGATATATACTCAATCAAATAGAAATCTGCGAGTCTTTATCAAATACTTGAGAGATAACTTGGATGGTACCAAAGACCAATATCTAAGTCTCAATCAATTTAAATCAACAACCAAAAGGTCGGATATTCTAATTGATTGAACAACGCACAACCTGTGATATTTCAATTATATAAACAAATATAATGTGAAAATAGAAATAACACAGACACCAGAATTTTGTTAATGAGGAAACCGTAAATGCAGAAAAACCCCGGGACCTAGTCCAGATTGAACACACATTGTATTAAGCCGCTACAGACACTAGCCTACTCAAAATTAACTTCGATCTGGACTGTAGTTGAACCCCAACCAATCTCACACTGATCCAAGGTACAGTTATGCTCCTACGTCTCTGATCCCAGCAGGATGCTACTTACTTGATTCCCTTAGCTGATCTCACCCACAACTAAGAGTTGCTACGACCCAAAGTCGAAGACTTTAATAAACAAATATGTATCACACAGAAAAGTCTAGGGTAATAGATAAATTCGTCTCCCACGAATATACCTACGAGTTTTGTTCAGTCTTTTGATAAATCAAGGCGAACAGGAACCAATCGATAACCCGGACTTATATTCCCGAAGAACAGCCTAGTATTATCGATCACCTCATAATAATCTTAATCGACACAGCGAAAAAGGTATTGCGGAATCACAAACGATGAGACGACGATGTTTGTGACTTCTCTTTATCTTGTATGTCGGAGATAGAAATCTCAAGCCAATTATTACAATTGTACTCGTACGAGAAAGTAGTATCGGTCTGGCTTCACAATCCCAATGAAGTCTTTAAGTCGTTAACCTGGTTTAGAAAAGAAAACCCAAGGTTAAAGGAGAATCGACTCTAGCTTAGCAAACTAGTATCACATGTAAAGTGTGGGGATTAGGTTTCCCATTTGCTAGAGTTCTCACTTATATAGTCTTTCAAATCAGGGTTTGCAATCAATGTTAGCTTAGTAACAAAGCATTCAATATTCACCGTTAGATGAAAACCTAATTAGATTCAAGCTACTATTTCTCAACCGTTGGATCGAAAACTTAGCTTGTTATACACAAATGAAATGCACGTTTCTAGGCTTGTGTAACCATACCCAAACCTGTACATTTGTTGGTTCAACAATAGTTAACCAAAGGTTATCCATATGAGCAATTTCATATCAACCATATTCTTCTTCACCGTTACTAGTCAAAATGACTCAAATGAACTAGTTAGAGAGTTGTTCAATTGCTTAGATCTTTATGTAACTACACAAGACACAATCGAAGCAAAAACGATTTGATTCACTCGAATCGGTTCATGAACTTTATAGCCACGGTTTGCAAAAGCATTCCTTAGTTTATTTAAACATGAGTTCAAGAACAATCGTTTTTAGATATAACCAACTCAAGTTCGCGGACTGGGTTCGCGGATTTAAGTTCACGGAAGGAGTTCACAAACTCCAGCAGAAATTCTCGGGTCGAGAACTTCCGCCAGTTCACGGACTGAGTTCGCGGACTTGGCTCACGCCACCATTCCGGTTCTCTTGATCAACAAAGTTCGCAAACTTTGGTTCAAGGAATAAGGACTTATACATATATGTGTTTCCACAATAATGCTTATATCCTACCATGGTTATGTAATCTAAACTCTCATTTCAATAATTGAAACATTCTCAGAGGACGTTATATAGTTGTTATTCACAAAACATTTTTCGTCAGAGAAATTTTCAAAGTGATTGAAACATAACATGACTTTCGTCACTAGGTAAAGATGAATTCTGCTAAAGCGAAAGCTTACCAACACATATTTCGAGAAATAGATAGGCGAGATAAACTCGACTCGAAATACCAAATGTGTATAATCTTAGTCTATATAGCAAAACGAGTTTTGTCTCAAGATAGGAGATAAATATACTTTTGAGTGATAGATAAGTTCAAGTCTCCACATACCTTTTAGTCGATGAAGTTCCACCGGTTCCTTGAGTAGTCCTTCGTTTTATATGATGATTGCCATGGAGTTCTTGAGCTCAACTATACTTTCTATCCTAGTCCGAGACCTTAGCTATAGTAGACTAGAAATCAAGACTTATAGTTTTGATCACTAACATTGAAAAACATGGTCCCGGACTTCAACTAACCAACCAGTACGCGTACGGGTATGCATACTATGGTTCCCGGACTTGAAATAACTTGCAACAGTTAGCATACAAGTACGCATACTGTGCTATATCCAATTAATGGTTAATTGTTCTAAACTCCCATTTCAATCAATGAAACATTCTTGGAATACGGGAATAGCTGTCTCACACAAACTATTAGCTTCAAAATAATTTTCAAATGATCGAATGATCAATGCGAAACATTCCGAGTCTACACCAAATGACTGTCTCACACAAATCATATAAGATGTTACCAGGTGATTTTCACATGATCATCTTTTGACTTTCGTCAAGAATATAAGATGAACTTGGTTAAAGTGAAATCTTACCAATACATATTTCAAGAAATATGTAAGCGAGTTAAACTCAGCTCGAAATATCAAATGTGTATAATCAAAGTCTATATAGCTATACGACTTTTGTCTCAAATAGGAGATAGAGTAGATAGACTTTTGAGTGATAGATGAGTTCAAGTCTTCACATACCTTTTGTTGATGAAGTTCCACAAGCTCCCCTTAGTAGTTCTTCGTCTTCAATCGATGAACGCCGTGAAGTCTAAAGCTCAACTACACATTTTATCCTAATCCGAGACTTAGCTATAAGTAGACTAGAAATCAAGACTTATAGTTTTGGCAACTAAACTTGACAAACAAGCTTGAGATAGCAACGCTTGCGAGTTCGACCGAGCAATGCTCTAACAATACCCTTGAATTGAAAAATGAAAATCATAAATATTAACATGGCGCATTAGAAACCGAGTCGGGGATTGATCCACTTACATCAGTATCACCTATCCCAAATTTTGGAGTTTAGGCCAGCGATGATGAAACATTCTAGTAAGATTAGGACGAAGATTAAAATTACCACTAACATCAAGCTGTGTAAGTTGCGGAAGTTTAAGAATTATACTTTGTAATCCACAATCAGATAAGTTTAGGAAAGACATATCAAAATACTTTAGATTTGAAAGATATGAAATAGATTCATCAAAATTCTTTTGCGAAGATGTGGCCTTAGGTACCACTCAATTTAAACACATTTAGATTTTCTAAGTCTCTCACCCATATTGTAGATGACATTGCTGCGCATGAAGTATCTGAACTATCTCATATCAAGGGAGGGTTTGGTTGGATTGAAGCACCGACTCTCCGGAGATAGTGATGATGAAGACCCACTGCACCTCTATTGTTCGATAAAAATTTTCTGAGAGGAGAAAAACTCAAAACCACATCCACCACCACCCATCTCATCTAACGGTTTAGATTAATTGCATATAAATTAATTAAAAATAAAATTTATTTTATTAACGGTCAATGACGGTCATGTGACCCAAACTCCAATTAAAAAAATTTGGTGACCTAAACGCAACTTTGGTCACTTTTTTGTGACCCAAAGTCAAAATATCCACATTGTTTTAAATAAACCTTCCACGGATAAAAGCTGACTGATTTGAACTCACCAAACCCTTAAGCACAATCTCCATTCTACAAGAAATAATCTTAGTCAAACATTTATAGATTACATTACAACAGGATATAGGTCTAAAGTCCACAACTGTAGAAGGATTCTCACACTTAGCCACTAATGTAATAAAATTATTATTAACCTCTTTACACAATCTGTCAGATTTGAAAAAGTTGCTAACAACATTAACAAAATCATCCCCCTCCACAGATCGACAATACTTAAAGAAGTAATTATTATACCCATCAGGGTCAGCGGCTTTAGAAGAGTCAATTTGAAGCAAGAGCGTGAATAATCTCATCTCTAGAAATAGGTCTCATAAGAAACTCAGCATCAGCTTTGTAAACCAACTTATCAAACTGTAAACCATTAATAACAGCATTAGTATCCTCAAGATCAGCACAAGAATCAAATAAAGATCTAAAAAAATCCACACATTCTTCAGCAATATTTTTGTCCTCCTCCAGCTTAACATCAGCTCTAGAAGTAAGAGCAAGAATGTTATTTCTAGATCTTTTCTCCTTAAGAGAGTTGAAGAAAAACCTAGAGTTAGAGTCACCAACCTCCATCCATCTCACCTTATACATCTCCTTAGCAATAGATTCATCATACTTCACCAACCTAGCATAACGCTGAACAACTTCTTTCTCCTTCTCAACAAGATCACCTCTCAAAGGAAATAACTGGAGCTGATGTTGAACATCAACCATAATTTTTTTAGCTTCTTCCACTTGATCAGATAACCTTTTAAATCTAGCATTCTTCCACTCAATTAGCAAAATCTTCAACCTCTTTAACTTATTAACTAACACCATCATAGGGTTACCTCTCATGGGTATCATCCAAGACTACCTCACTACACACACAAAATCAGGTTCTTCCCCCCCAAAAGTGCAAAATCGATAAGAAGGAGGGTCGTGTTGTCTCTCATCAAAGATACTAACAATATCATGACTATGATCTGAAATGTCTGGTAGCAGAAATTCAGCACTAGATTCATGAAACATCTCCAACCATTCCATATTAATATGAACCCTATCAATTATTGAAGCAGTCCTACAGTCACCTCCATGTTTATTGCTCCAAGTATAAAAACATCCAGAGTATCTAAGATCAAAGATATGAGCCTCTTGAGCACACCCCAAAACTCTTGGTATTGAGAAGGAACAACCTCAACTCCACCCACTCGATCTCCAACTTCAAGAAAAGGATCAAAATCACCTAAAATAATTCAAGGCATATGATTATAACTAGAAAAAGCAATTAGGTCATTTCGTAAATTCCTCATCATAATAGGATCATTAATACCATACACAAAAGTGACAATAAAAGATTTATTTTCATAAGTTAACACTTCAACAGAAACTATTTAGGAAACGACATGAATATTATGAACCTTCATAATCTCAGAATTTTACTCAATCATCCATTTTATTATATGTACATATTATATGAATTATTTCAGTGTTGAACTACAATGCGGATTCATACCAACCATATTCAGTACCACAAGGAGTCAAGCACGAGTTTGGATCATCTCGAATAGAACTAGCCATCCAAGCTAATTAAAGGTTGTTGATGGGGAAAAACGATTTGCTGGTTTTTCAAGGAATGGAGAGACGACCGTGTGAACGGAGGCTCCTAAACCGATCAAACTGCCTAACCTCAAACAGATGCACTGCACAGGAGTGCTTTGAGTTCGGGAGATCAATCTGTGGGACTCCGGCCTAAACCAAGACAATGGCCGTTCCAGAGTCAGTTCGGTTACAAAGAGGAAAGAGGGTTGATCTGTAGGAGGGAAGCTGAGAAGTGTGCGAGATCAAGGATGATCAAGGATTGTGAATGTGTTTAAGGTTTCTGCAAGTTTTTTGTGAACTGTTGAGTTCGAATAAGTTCTGGTCGATTGATTGAATTCTTGAGAGTGATTGCTCGGATCCGAATTCTACTGTTGTTCAATCGTGGATTCAGAGACTTATTTATATTGCCAAAATAGTAGACACATTGATCTCCAGTAAGTGTGACGGTTGCTCGAGTGAAAGACTGGAAAGTAGGAAATCGTGGTTTAACCAGTTCCAGGTCGTGCAGAGACTTGGTTGATTGTCCACCGACTACTTTGCTAACTCCCTCAACTGCTTGCACGACTTACTCATATTTCTCATCGTGGATGAAGACACGTGTTGTAGGCCGCCAGACCAAAACCCTAATTAATATCCCCCATGTGACGTGATTGATGTCTCGCAAACGTGGAGTCTACAAAGCAGACGTGTATTTGATTAGTCAGTCGTTGACTTGATTAGACGATGGGTCTAAGTATTGTTCAGTCGATCATGATTTCTGAATGCTCTAGGATTCATGAATTGAACATATCTGCTGGGACGTATAGTTCTCGAATGAATGATGTTGACAATTGAATCAATATAATGAATATTGATAGTCTGAGAAAATATTACTCGTATGATGAATTATTTAATATTAATAGTTGAATCAATATTCGAGCGTCTGAGCAAGTATTGCTCATTCGATAAATTACTGAATATTGATATTTGAATCAATATTCGAGCATTTGCTCATTCGATAAATTACTGAATATTGATAGTTGAATCAATATTCGAACATTTGAGCAAGTATTGCTCATTCGATAAATTACTGAATATTGATAGTTGAATCAATATTCGAGCATCTGAGCAAGTATTGATGAATTATTGGTAACATGACCAAATAAAATATTAATTAAAATATTGGTAGCCTGACCGAATATTATATATTTAACCCAGATGTTGATTGCTGGATCAACATAAAATTATTAGCGTTTGAACTCGCTCAGAATTATGATTTACTGAGCATTTGTTCGAAACCCTAATTTTGATCAATTTCTGATCAATTGATGAATTACTGAAAATAAGTCACTGAGTGAAGGAGTGACCGGCTTCATGGGATGATGGTCGACCATGTAGCGCCTAAGTGCTCGAGTAAGCATGCACCAAAGTCCTTTGTTGACCAGTTGGTGAAGGGATGATCATATGCTGGTTTGATCATTTATTAAAATAATACGCATGTGAGCGTTAGGTAGAAAAACCTAGTTATGGAGAGATGAGGGAAAGACCAAGGGGTCATGGGACCGGCCCTTGGTGGTCGTGAGACCAGCTGATGGTCGATTGAGCAAATCTTAAGTTGGTTGGAGAGAGTTTGGACCCAATACACACAGTTGAGAGATAATTAGGTCAAAATTATGAAAGAGTGTGGGACCGGCTCCTTGCAAACCTAAGGGCCGACCTTGGTCGGTCAAGGTGGCATGCCCGTGTCAACATATTGTCTGTGTCTCAGTTGTGAGAGTTTTGGTATTTTCTGGTGCGCGTTTGAGCAATATTTTGGATTTTCAGAAGAGTTTGATCTTGACTGAAACTCTCAATTTTGCTCGAATGAGCGAGTAGAACTTCGCTCATGCGACTGATATTTTGAGAATATTAATTATATTGTAATTTTTTACGTGAGAATCCTAGTCGGTCATGTGACCATTTGACTTTTTGGCTTTTTCATGGTTTGAACAATATTTGAGAAAATATTGAAAAACTAGGGTTTTCGCTCAAACTATGGAGTTCCATGAGATGATGGAAATAACAATATGAGAAAATAAGGGATTGTAAGGTGTAGGACCGGCCACGGCTAGGGCATGGCCGGTCGGCTAGGTGGCCCGGTCCCGCGACACCTTTCCCTATTTTTGTTTGATGAAAGTATGGAGAAACTAAGAGTTTCACTCAAACGAGGGAGTTTGCTCAAATGAAAGAGTTTTCATAAGATGAGGGAAATAATAAATTAAAATAAAATAAAATAACGGAAGAGGGGGACCGGCCGGCCGATGGGCCCGGTCCCACACCTTTTGTTTATTTTATTTAATATTATTTTCCTTCATAAGTTCCTCGTTCGTCCATATTTTTGAATGCTCGTTCGTGCGTTCGGGTGCTCGTTCGTGCATTATTGTCAAGTGCACTTGCACCATTTTCTCAGGGCTTACTCGGTGATGGCCCAGACGCCCGATTTTTGAATATTTATTACTAATTCATGAAATTCGGCTGAGAATGATTCATGAAACGGAGTAATAAAATGAGTTGAGTATCTATTACTAATCAATGGAATCCATCTGGAGATTCAGGGAACGGAGTAATGGGATAAAGTGGTTATCTATTACTAATCCATGGAATCCAACTGAGGATCAGCTATGGAACAGAGTAATGAGATAGAATAGATTATTTTCTAGGAATTCAAATGATGAATGACACGCTAGAATTAATCTATTTGCAGAATCGAGATATGAGATAATTGAAGCAATATACTCATTCTGAGGGGGTGTATAGTCAGGGAACAAAGAGCAGCATGACGTCCTGAAGGCATTAAGCTCTCTAACAAACATTATTTCTAGGAACCACCCAATCATTAAGATATTCTATACACGGTCTCTCTACGTAGTCAGGGAACAAAGAGCAGCGTGACGTCCTGAAGGCGTTAAGCTCTATAACAAACATTATGTCTAGGAGCCGCCCAATCATTTTGATTCTATGTAGAGGTGATGATGAAATGTGTGAAGCATCAAACGCTCAGCTGAGAGGCCTTTCGAGAAACACATTCATCATAGCTCTGAGAGGAATGTTCGCTCAGTCAGAGATCGTGAAACCGTTCACGGATCGTAAAATATGAATCGTCACATACATTCCAGAAGCCGGGTCAGAAACATGCAATATCATGATTTTACGATTTTAGCCCTTGCCGAAAATCCACCATCAACATTAAGTCCTCTGCTTAGTGAGGGACAGTCATGTTCCGTAGTAAGCATTAGATGGTGATTTTCTAGTAGACGAGATAAGTAGTCGAACTTAGTCGTAGAAAGGCATTTTCAGAATCCCCGATTTGCTCCAATGATGTCATGTACGAGCAAATTCCAATAAGGATCCTGTCAGTGTTAGAGCACTGCTCGGTCGAACTCGCAAGTGTTGCTATCTCAAGCTTGTTTGTCAAGTTTAGTTTCTAAAACTATAAGCTTGATTTCTAGTCTACTTATAGCTAAGTCCCTGACTAGGATAGAAAGTGTAGTTGAGCTCTAGACTCCACGGTGTTCATCATACAAGACGAAGAACTACTCAAGGAACTGGTGGAACTTCATCGACTAAAAGGTATGTGGAGACTTGAACTTATCTATCACTCAAAAGTCTATCTACTCTATCTCCTATCTTGAGACAAAAGTCGTATTGCTATATAGACTTCGATTATACACATTTGCTATTTTGAGCCGAGTTTATCTCGCTTATCTATTTCTCGAAATATGTGTTGGTAAGCTTTCGCTTTGGCCAAGTTCATCTTTACAAGTGACGAAAGTCATGTTGATTATTTCAATATCTTGAAAATTGCTATGATGAAAAATAGTGTGTGAATAACCTCTATTTAACATCCTCTAAGAATGTTTCAATAATTGAAATGAGAGTTTACAATATATATAAACATGGTTGGATATAAACATTGTGTGATAACTCATACGTGTGTAAGTCCATAATCCTTGAACCAAAGTATGCGTACTTTACTGCTCAGGATAATCGGAACTAAAGTCCGCGTACCTGTACGCGGACTGCCGGAAGTTCACGTCCCATAAATTTCTGCTGGATTTTGTGAACTGAAAACAAACTCAATCCGGGTACTTAAGTCCGCGTACCGGTAAGCGTACTTAAGTGGGTTATTTTCTAAAAATGGTTATTCGTGAACTAAGACACATATAAACTAAGGAATGCATATTTGCTAATCGTGGCTATAATGTTCATGAATCGACTCGAGTGAATCAAATCATTTTTGCTTCGATTGTGTCTTATATACTTCTATGAGATCTAATCAATTGAACAACTCTCTAACTAGTTCTTTTGAGTCATTTGAACTAGTTATGGTGAAGATGAATAAGGTTGATATGAAAGTGCTCATATGGCTAACCATTTGGTTAACTACTGTTGAACCAACTAGGTGTACACGTTTAGGTACGGTTACACAAACCTAAATGAACGTGCATTTCATTTGTGTATAACAAGCTAAGTTCGATCTAACGGTTGAAAGATATTAGCTTGAATCTAATCAGGTTTTCATCTAACGGTGAATATTGAATGCTTTGTTACCAAGGTAAGTTAGATTGCAAACCCTGATTTGGAGACTATATAAAGGAGAACTCTAGCAACTGGGAAACTTAATCCCCACGCCTCATGTGTGATACTAGTTGTATAATCTAGAGTCGATTCTCCTTTAACCTTAGGTTTCTACCGAGACCCTGTAGGTTAACGACTTGAAGACTTCATTGGGATTGTGAAGCCAGACCCAACTATTTTCTCTGTAGTTGCGTGATCTAATCTTGTTGTTTCTATCGTAATGAGTACAATTGTAAAATTGGCTCGAGATTATTTCTCCGATATGCAATATAGAAAAGTAGTCACAAACATCTTCGTCTCATCGTTTGTGATTCCACAATATCTTGTTTCGCTAGTCGAATAAGATTATTGTGAGGTGATTGATATTTCTAGGCTGTTCTTCGGGAATATAAGTACGGTATATCAGTTGGTTCGGCCTCACCTTGATTTATCAAAAGACGGAACAAAACTCGTAGGTATTTCTGTGGGAGACAAATTTATCTATTCATGTAGACTTTTCTGTGTGATACGGATTTGTTTATTAAATTCTTTGACTTTGGGTCGTAGCAACTCTTAGTTGTGGGTGAGATCAGCTAAGGGAATCAAGTGCGTAGTATCCTGCTGGGATCAGAGACGTAAGGAGCGCAACTGTACCTTGGATCAATGTGAGATTGATTGGGGTTCAACTACATTCCAGACCGAAGTTAGTTTGTAGTAGGCTAGTGTCTGTAGCGGCTTAATATAGTGTATGTTCAATCTGGACTAGGTCCAGGGGTTTTTCTGCATTTGCGGTTTTCCTCGTTAACAAAATTCTGGTGTCTGTGTTATTTCTTTTCCGCATTATATTTGGTTATGTAATTGAAATATCACAGGTTGTGCGTTGAATCGATCAATTGGTAAATCCAACCTTTGGTTGTTGATTGTAATTGATTGATACTTGAACATTGGTCTTTGGTACCGTTCAAGTTAATTCTCTTGTATTCAATTAGACTCGCAGATTTCTATTTGCTTGAGTAAGTATTGAATCGAGAAATTGAGATATAACTCTTTGATATACTTTTTATTAAGATTGAGTCTGACTGTCTAGTTGATTCTCTTAAAAGTATATTGGAGTTAGTCCATACAGAATGCTAAGCGAATTATTGGGTGAGGTTGTTGTACCCCCACTTTTTCAGTCAGTATGATAGAGTGTCATCTCGTGAGTACGGAGAGACGAAGCACTGCTGATTTGGACGATCAAACGTCTAGTTTTGGTCGGTTTAGCGGGCCCGGCCCAAAAAAAGAAATCCTTGTTTTAGGAACAGACGTTCGTTCGTTAGTTTAAGAAACAAACAATGATTCCTAGCATAAGAGAGAGATTTTTTTTTTATTAATAATAGACCTGTGTCTAATGATAAAAAATTTGTCTATGAGCTTTCACGAAAACCAAAATTTTATTTTTTAAATATGTGAGATTTCACAAAATGGAATAAACTCTCGTTTCAAAGGTGAATGCTCGTACAAGAGAAAAAGTTTTTTTTTTTTTTTTTTTTTTTTTGAATAGACGTGCGTCTGTTAGTAATAAAAATTTTGTCTATGAGCTTTCATGAAATTTTTTATTTTCGATATGTGAGTTTTCACAAATTTTTGAAAATATACTCTTGTTTCAAAGACGGATGTTCGCGCGAGGGAGCAAATATATATATATATTCAAATTTACGTGAGTTTTCACGTTAAATTATATATTTTTTGTAAAATCAATGTTTTGATTTTGAACATTTGTTGAAAGTAGACAACTATACATGGTGAAATAAAGTCTGTATGTGAATTTTCACAATTGTAGAATGGACGTTTGTCCAATTTTTGAAAAATCAGTGGATGTTCACTTAGTAAAAATTTAAGTGGGTTGTTCACGGTTTTATGAAAATCAATTTATGATTTTTGAATAATGGACTTTGCCCGTCTTTGCAGGTTTGAAGAAACGGACAAGTTCTTAAAACTTTTGTTCTAAGTTCACTATTGTTAGTGAAATTGTAAACAGGTAAGAGTTGAAGTGTTACCATTTTTGTTGCGTGTTTGTTATTGGTATATCCATGACTCCAAGTCTTTCACCTCAGATAATGGTGACCTCCAGTTACAATCACCCTTCTGGCTCTTCCGGGGAACGCTTCAGAAATATCAAGTCAAAGATGAAGACTTCTGCAGATGTTCATGCCAAGGTGAATCAACCTTTTAGAGATGCTGGAAAGCTGATACATGGTATGTCTCTTGATCATCTGAGAGTGGTTCGTGCTAAGATACATGCTTTCTTGGTCTTAGCAGATGCGGAGGGAAAGCAGAGACGTGATGAAATATCACAGAAGAAAAGAGCTGAAGATGAAAAGATCATATCTCATCAGCAGAAGCACCGCCGACTTGCAAGTGAGACTATCGGCTGAAGATGAAGTTCGGCATTGCGTTGATGGTGTATCTCCTGACTCAGATGTGGATGAATGAAGAATTTTGTCATAATTCGTCATCAGAAAATTCAGAAGTTAGGTCTTTATTGAAAATGTTGTAGAATCTTCATACGATGTCCGTTTTTGATGATCTACCCCAACTTTTTGATGCCTAGGAAATTTTATAGACTTATCAATGAAGATTTTTGAGTTTTGAGCACGTCTAGTGGTCGAAATCAACGAAACAATAAACTTCCAGGAAGTCTTCAGAAACTTCAACTGTCATGTAGTTTGATATTTCGGCCACATCTTTTTACTCGTTCATCCAATTATTGTGAATTTTGGATATGTTGTATAGGAAATCCATGCGAAGAGAATGGTATATGACCCATCCCTATATTCTTCACCAATTCTCCCAGCTCGCTTCTTTGTGCAGGACAGTGTAAAATCGTCTCAGACGAGCTTGTTGTAAAACGCCATGTTGTGTCTTTAGACCATTTGCTTGTGTCTTGAACGGTTGATGAAGGATTTCAATATCATTGATTAATTTGCAATCTGAACCCCATGGTTGATACATGAGCCTGGTGCTTGCAGTACCATTTTTTGTTTCTGTCAATCGTAGAAACATCACTTCTGAAACCTTGGTCACGGGACCATAACTGAGGTTGCTCTCAAGAGGGGATGATGTAATGACCATGGTTGTATGTCTCGGTTGTAGCATTCATTTTATGATGAATGATTAGCATAGGCGAGCTTGGTGCAAGTCACGACTCTTGGACTGTGAAAATGATCGTCATGATCAGTGAATCGTTAGTCCCCAGTATTTAGTTAAATCTTCTTTTCGTTTTTCCTTCTTCTGGCAAGACCTAGACAGAGGACCCATGTAGGATCAGAATATCGCGACATCAATACTTCGCAAGATCAATAAACAATAGAATTGCGAGGGCGTCGCAGAAGAGTAATATAAGTGACGCAATGAATGACGACAACCAAAACACGAGAAAGGTGTGAAGACCTAGCGAAGTTTAGGAGAACTACGAGAATGAATACTTGTACACTTGCGATATTTCTCAAGTCATTCCCAAAAATAAAGGACAGCTTAGCTGTCATCCATTGTGTACTACCCTATATAAAGAGTTGAATAAGCCTGTTGTGGGAGGATTCTTTTTCAGAGTGTTAGACAAGTCATTAGGAGAGAGAAAGTTTGTGGTGATTGTAATTTCTTTAGCTCTTTTCTATTTTATCTTGTAAACATTCAAGGAAATAATCAATAAAATCATTGTTACTCATCTTCAAATGTCTTAGTTGTGTGGATTATTGTGAGGGGTGTAGTGTAGGATTTCCTGCAACTACATATTGGCGCTAGAAACAGGGGACTGACTGAAGATAAGAGATTGGATATTGTCACTAAAATTGTTAAAATCAAGAGTATGATGGATAAATTGGAGAAAACTAGAATCAAAGAGAGTAATGAAGAATTGGAATGTAATATGATTACAAAAGCAATGGTTAATGAATTTCATGAAAGTATCAAAGGGAGAATACATAAAAGAGATTTTGAAGGAAAGAAAATTATAACAGTAGAGAAGGTGTTACCCTTGAAAGAATGGGAAAACAGAGAATTATATTCACAAAGAACGGAAATATCAGGAGAGAATTTAAATCACACATCTCCACTAGTGATTACGATAAATGCAAGCAAAGAAGAAGGAAAATTAACAAAAACAGTGGAAGAATGGACAATAAATAAAACTTTGGTGGATACAGGGAGTTCAGTGAATATAATGTTTTATCATGCGTATAAAAAATTGGGATACAAGGATGAAGAAATGACTTCCGCAACATATCATATCTATGGTTTCGGCAAATCAATAACAAAACCTAAAGGGGAAATAAAAATACGAATTTTGTTGGGAAAAATTGAAACACATGTGACGCTATGTGTAGTGGATATGGAATCACCATATAACATGTTGTTGGGAAGACCATGGATACATGCAATAAAAGCTGTAGCATCAACATTTCATCAATGTGTCAAATTTCCTATGCCGAGTGGAATTGGCGAAATCAGAGGAGATACCGATAAAGGAAGAATATATCATCAAATCGAAGTAAAACATTATGAAGAACAGGTGAAGAGGCGAAAAGATCTCAAGAAGATGGCAAAAGCATCGAAAAAGGAAGAAGAATTTAGAACTTACATGATAAGAGCGGAAGAAGGAAAAGGAATATGTGGTGAAGAGAATGATCTCGCGAAGGAAGTAAAAGGACCAACGCCCATGGGAGAACCGAAGGCTAGCTACATTGCGGCAGAACCAACAAAGGAAGTGAATATTGGAACTGAAGAAGAACCCAAGATGTTAAAAATTGGGACTAAAATGGAGGCAGATGAGGAAAGAAAGACTATTGATTTGTTGCGAGATTATAAAGATATTTTCGCATGGGATATGGATGAGATGCCCGGAATAGATCCATCTCGTAGCGTGTCATAAATTAGAGATTGATAAAAATGCAAGACCATTCAAGCAAAGAATTAGAAAAATTGCAACAAACATATCATCCTCAAATAGAAGAAGAGTTCTGAGAAGATGCTTGATGCCGGCATTATTAGACAAGCAAAATACCCGAATGGATAGCAAATATGGTCGTAGTTCCAAAGAAGAAAAAAGGAATAAGAATTTGCATAGATTTTACCAATCTAAACAAAGCTTGTCCAAAAGATAGTTTTCCCTTGCCAGATATTCCGCAGATGGTTGAATCAGCAGCAGGAAATGAAAGAATATCCTCTCTTGATGGATATAAGGGATACAATCAAATTCCTCTCGCTGAAGAAGACCAAGAGCATGCTGCCTTTTTCGCTCCAAGAGGATTATACTGTTACACAAAAATGCCATTTGGTCTGCGAAATGCCGGTGCAACGTATCAAAGGATGGTAGAGAAAGTGTTCGAACAATGGATACATAAAACACTAGAGGTATACGTGGATGACATGTTAATAAAAAGCAAAGAAGCAAAAGATCATGTACGAGATTTGAAGGAAATTTTTGAACAAATGAGACATTTCAACATCAAAGTAAATCCATAAAAATGTACCTTTGGGGTGGCATCTGGAAATTTTTTAGGATACATTGTGTCAAAAGAAGGAATACAAGTTGATCCGGAGAAAGTACAAGCAATTCGCGATATGCCGACACCAAACAATAAATGAAAGATGTGCAAAAGTTAAATGGACTATTAGCTTCGCTAGGAAGATTCATCTCGCGATCATCGATAAGTGCAAGCATTTTTTCAACATACTTAAAAATGGAGCGAAATTTAGATGGACGAGATGAATGTGAAAAGGCGTTACAAGGAATAAAAAAGAACATCTAATGGATATATCAATCTTACAAAAAGCAGAGCCAGGGGAAGAATTACTAATTTACCTCGCGACAACCTCGCATGCATTAAGTGCAGTATTATTGCGAATGGACACAGGTGTGGAAAAACCAATCTATTACATCAGCAAAACATTCAATGCCGCAGAGAAAAATTATTCAAAAATTGAAAAATTAATTTTGGCATTAGTTTACGCAACGTTTAAACTTCGCATCTACTTCGAAGCACACACGGTAAAGGTAATGACAAAAGTACCAATTGAGTCAGTAATGAAAAATTCAAAAAGGTCAGGAAGGGTTGAAAGGTGGAATGCTCAAGTAAGTCATTGCAAACTCAAATATGAAGTGTTATCCTCACCCAAATCACAAGTTGTTGCAGATTTTTTAGCAGAATTTCCATTGGAAGAGGATGAAGCAGTGGAAGAAATGATGGATATAGAAGAAGAACATGGAAATCCAAGGGATTTATTAACCGAGCCAAACAAGGATGGGAAATATTGGTAGATGGATCGTCAAATGGAGAAGGTAACGGAATTGGGATCATTATAATTTCGCAAACCATAATCATAAATTTATTAATTAAATAATAAAGGCAATAAAATGGCTTTCTCTTTTAGATTGGAATTTGCATCTACCAACAATGAAACAGAGTATGAAGCTATAGTACATGCTTTGCGATTTGCAATAGAAATGAAGTTGGAGAATGTAAGAGTTACCAGTGATTCTCAGTTAGCTATTCGCCAGATAAAAGAAGAGTATACTACAAATGAAGAATCCTTGAAAAAATACAAAAAGCTTGTTGAAGAATTGTCAGCGAAGATACCAAAAATAAAGTGGAGACACATATCAAGAAAAGACAATAGACTCGCAGATGCTTTTGCTTTTGTATCAAGTATGATGACAGATCCATCTGCGAGATGCATAAAAATACAGACACTTCTATCACCATCAATCAACAAATAGGAAGAGGAAGAAGCAGAAGTAATGCTCATAGAAGATGAAATACAAAACCCTATTGCGAGGATTGGAGGACAGAACTTCATGCTTATTTAATGAAAGTAGAAACACCAAGAAATAGATTAGAGATGCACAAATTAAAAGCCGTGCAACAAATTATGAATTAAGAGACGGGGTATTGTACCGAAGATCCTTTAATGGACCCTCGCTTAGATGTTTAACACGAAAAGAAGGAGAAGCAGTGTTAAAAATGTTACACAGTGGGGATGCTGGCAATCATAGTGGCGGAAGGTCTTTAGCATATAAGACAAAAATGCAAGGCTATTATTGGCCATATATGCATGAAGATGCGAAACGAATATCAAGACGTTGCGAGGATTGTCAAAGACACGGAAAGAAAATACATGCACCAGGAGCACCATTAACCTCTTCAACAAGTGTATGGCCTTTTGGAAAGTGGGGATTAGATATTGTAGGACCATTTTTACCAGGTACGGGGCAGAGGAGATATCTGATTGTCGCTACAGATTATTTCACAAAGTGGGCAGAAGTAAAAGCGGTACAACACATTCGTGATAAAGATATTTTTACTTTCATATTCGAAAACATAATATGCAGATTTGGAATTCCAGCACAGTTGGTATCTGACAATGGGAAACAATTTGAGGGACAAAATATAGAATTCTCGCTTAATGCATTTCAAATAAAATGTGGGAAATCAACTCCTTTATACCCGCAGCCAACGGACAAAGCGGAAGCAACAAATAAAACAATCGCAGATATCTCGAAGAAGAAGTTAGAAGGATATAATAAGGCATGGTGTGAACAAGTGCATAATGCAAAGTATGGGCTTACAATACAACAAGGCGAGAAGCTACGGGAATGTCACCATTTTGTCTAACATATGGAGTTGAAGTTGTACTTCCGACGAAGTTATTATTCCAACAACAAAGAGAGAAGCTTGGGAGAAAAATCTTAGTGCGGGAAACATTTTGGTTAAATTAGATGAATTAGAGGAAAAAGAGAAAGAGCACTACAAAGATATGGAGAATTATCAGCGAAGATTAGCCAGAGAATATAACAAACGTGTCAAGACACGCGAATTCCAACCGGGTGATATGGTATTGCGAGAAACACCAATATATCAGCGAGAAAGTGGTGGCAAATTGGCGAAAAAGTGGGATGGACCTTATATCATCAAGGAGATAGTTGGAACAGGAGCATACAGATTAATGGATCCTGAGGGCAAAGATGTGGGCCAGAGATTGGGTAGACCGTGGAATAGATTATATCTCAAGAAATATTACCCATAGAAGATGGAAGGGAAAGAATAAGTTCTGAAATGTTGAATGAATGAAATGAAATGAATTCATATGAAATGTTCCTGCGACAGAGTTATTGCGAAATTGCAAAAGAATGTGCGAATATCTCGCAAATGAAATAACAAGAGATAATCAAAAATGAATGATTGAACGAATTGACAGAAATGAATGAGTGAGTGAATGGGACGAACCTTTATGGCGTACACCCTAGTTCGCGAATGATATTTCGTAAGAGGCAAATGTAAGACCTAAAGTGCGTCATATAAGGGGGTATCTCTTGACATGGCTCAGGGTAAAGGTTACACCGCCCCTGGAACCTGAGTCATGAAAATTTGGGGTCAATAAAGCCCATCCGGGGGAGATACCTTGGATTTCCAACTATATATATAAGGTTATACCCTGGTTGGACGACCTAGGGTCTCTTCCAAGAAGTCAGTGTATGACCAAGGCGCCGAGGTACACGGTTGAGCCAAGAGTGCCTGGGGCATTTGAAGTGTCTCGGCCATTCTTGGCAAGTCTTGGCACATGCTGCACTCGGCCCGAAAAAAACTCCACTTAGGGTGCAGTCTCGTAACCATAAACCCTATAGGTATAAGGGATAAGAGGCTGCGAAAATAACTGGTTGTTGTTAAGACCGGATGGGAGGAGCTAGTCTTGTATGGCCGATGTACGCCTCCTTGAAGGGGCAACCAGGGAGATGATAAGGGCGGCACCCTCCATTAGGGAGCTGATAAGTGTCTTAAGACGCAAATGTCATGAGGCTCTATTTTCGCAAGAAAATTTAGGCTTGTCATATTTGTGCGATGATCCTGCAGAGGCAATAATACTAACGCGAGGGTAAGACGAGATCAATGGGTCTTTACATGAAAGTGTAAAGACGTCCTGCGATTTCGTCGCAAGACGGCAATGTCATGGGGCTTTACGTTCGCAAGAACATTTAGGCCTGTCATATTGTCGCAACAAAAACATCCTGCAGAGGCAATAATACTAAAGAAATGATAAGACAAGATCAATGGGTCGTTACATGAAAGTGTAAAGACGTCCTGCGATTTTGTCGCAAGACGGCAATGTCATGGGGCTTCAAGTTCGCAAGAATTTTTAGGCCTGTCATATTGTCGCAAAAATGAGGGGTGGCAAAATAAGACCTTTAACTAGGAAGGCAAAATAAGACCACACAAGAACAATGATAAGGCAAGGTCAATGGGTCATTACACGAAAATGTAAAGACGTCCTGCGATCTTGTCGCAATGATGAATTTCAATGTAAATAATTGAAAACAAAATAGCAATTATTAAATACCAAAAATTATACTCATTGAAAGAAAGAGTAGTAATAAGCAGATGAACACGTCAAAAAGATGGTTGAAATACATAAAGAAATAACAGTACAAGAAGAAAAATTACAAGAGAAAGTCAATTCTCAAATATCAGTTTTTTCACCAGAAGGAAATACTGGGTTTTCTTCAGTAACTTTATCTATATTTTCGCTAGTTAATATATTTCCACCAGATCTTTCTTCACCTACATCTTCATTCGCGACATCGTCATTGACAGTTTTATTGGGAGAGATAGTCTCTTCATTTGCGAATTCTTCGCCACTAATATAATCATAATCGATGTCGGAAGGATTAGGAACTTCATCATCGCTTACTTCCAGAGGTTCAACAGATACAGGATCAAGAGATTTAGATAGTAAAACATCATTCACAAGAACTTCGGCTTTAAGATGAAATTGACGAAGGAGTGCTTTCTGCTGATTTTTACTCTCTATATCTTTACAGTCACGCATATAGTCGAATCTTCTTTCTGCTCTGTCGCGAGAACGAGCAAGGGAAGTAAGCGAGTATTCCGTTTTCTTTGCGAATTTTTGAGTAGTCGGATTTCAAAGCGGTAATGGAGGAGTGAAGATTTTTCTCAGACTCTGCAAAAACAAAGAACAAAAGGAATTATACAAACAAAAAATATGAAGGCTTGATAAAGGAAGAATAGATGAGGCAAGTCAATTTCTATGACTACCTTCCTTCGCGAGGTAAGATATTGGATTAAAGCCGAACAACTATTCTCCAAATGATCCATGGCATTGTCAAAATTATCTCCAATTAAACCTTTCAGACGAGATCGCAAGCTTTTTTTCGTTGGAAACAAGTAAGGCATTCTCTTTCGCAAGGGAAGAGTTGGACTTTTCTAATTTGGAACATTGATCCTTGAATTGGTTTGCCTTTACACTTAAGATTATTCTACCCCGAATAAGTTTATCCTTCTCGGCAGTAATTTCTTCAAGTTGATTTCTCAATGAGCAAAGAGATTGTTCTTGTTCTTTACATAATTTTTGACAAACATCGATCATTATGAGTAAATCGCCACCTTGTTTAACAGAGTTCGCTTTTCTTGAGAAAGAATTCCATTCTCATCTGATAAAGTTTCCAATTCCAGATTAGCTTTAGTCAAAGAGTAAGAGAGGCGAGATAATTCATTACTTAATGAGCCTTGTTCTGTACTAAGTCGGCATTTTCTTTTGAAAGATTATTTATTTGATCAACAGAGTATGTATGAAGATTATCTAATTGGTTATATTGCTCCATCCAAGCATCTCTATCAACTCGAACTTCTTCAACAGTAGATTCCAACTGGTATATCTCCATTTTTCGCTTCTGGTTTAAAGCTTGAAGGGCGAACAACGGCTCTTGGTTCAATAAAAAAAATAAAAAATAAAAATAAAAAAAAAATAATACAGAGGTAAGAGTATACCTTTTAATTCTTCATTCTTCTTGTGAAGATTATCACGATCCAGCGAAACATTTTGAAGTTTTTGATTCTCAAGTTGGAGAATATTACACTTTGCGGTCATAGTTTGGAGATCATTCTTCAAAATATTAATTTCTTGCTCCAAAGATGTTTGCGAAATTCTATCAGGGCCAAGGTGTTTGCTCAAAATCTCGCAGACATCAGATTTGATAGGATCGACCGAAGTCTTCTTGACATCGTTCACAATATCTGATAGAACTTTGAAGGCCACATCTATTCCTTCCAAATTTTCTTTAGTAAGAGGGATTTGCTCAGATAAGGAAGTAACGGCGATAGAAGAAGGAAGAGATGAGTCATCTTTTGTTAAAGGAATATCATGAGAAGAGGAAATCTCATGAAGATTAATGACTGGAGAAATGGTAGAGGCATTGACAATGGAAGAAGAAATAGGCTCATTCGCAATGGGACTGTTATGAGGGATTTGATTTATGAGAAATTCAGGCATATGAGTGTTATTATCAACGGTATCTTCGCAAGAAGAAGCAGTAGGATTATCTTGCGAAGATTTGTGAGTAGGAGTTGTAAGTTTGAATATAGGAAAGGAAACAAAGAGTGCAACGGGTTTAGAATGGCGAGGCTTCTTGGGGGACCTATCAACATTTTTGTCATCTGCGAATTACAAGATAAATAAGAAACAGAGGCAACAATATTGTTATTAAAAGAGTAAATGTTTCTTAAATACCTTGTTATTCGCGGGCTTTCTTTTAGAGGCAGTGGATTTCGGTTGCGAACCCATGGAGATATTAGGGTTCACAATGGTGAACTTGGTGCTAGATTTGTTCTTGCTAAAACAAAAATGGCAAGGGAGTCATTAAAAGAAGAACAATATCAGAATAAAACAACTTCAATAAGAGAGATCAATCACAAAATGATCAAATTCAGCAAAATTAACAAACCTTGATGCCATAGAAACAGTAGCAGAAGAATAGTAGCAGGAAAACGATGAAGAAGACGATGAAGAAAAGTAGCGAGAAAAAAGTTGCAGACGATGAAGAAGACGAAGTAAAAGAAAAGAAATGCTTTCACAAGGAATCCTCCTTTAAATAGACGAGAAAAGAGTAACCGGAGAACATTAAATGTGCCGGTAAAAAGGGAAATTTTAGATACGTGTAAACAGTCATTCCTAAATTCACGGAATCTTGTCGGCAAAAAATTGATGGAAAACAAACGATTGCGGCGTTTCAAAATATTGGTTCTCATGACATTCTCTCCTTCGCAGAGAAGACATGAGAAGAGGCAAGATGTAGGATCAGAATATCGCGACATCAATACTTCGCGAGATCAATAAACAACAGCATTGCGAGGGCGTCGCAGAAGAGTAATATAAGTGACGCAATGAATGACGACAACCAAAACACGAGAAAGGTGTGAAGACCTAGCGAAGTTTAGGAGAACTGCGAGAATGAATACTTGTACACTTGCGATATTTCGCAAGTCATTCCCGAAAATAAAGGACAGCTTAGCTGTCATCCATTGTGTACTACCCTATATAAAGAGTTGAATAAGCCTGTTGTGGGAGGATTCTTTTTCAGAGTGTTAGACAAGTCATTAGGAGAGAGAAAGTTTGTGGTGATTGTAATTTCTTTAGCTCTTTTCTATTTTATCTTGTAAACATTCAAGGAAATAATCAATAAAATCATTGTTATTCATCTTCAAATGTCTTAGTTGTGTGGATTATTGTGAGGGGTGTAGTGTAGGATTTCCTGCAACTACAACCCAGGTAGAAAAAACATGATGTAAAGACCTAGGTGGTTGAAGTTGGAGGTACCTTGATGAAGGAATTATTGGAAAGACCTGGTGGACATCGATCGACTATGAAGGTAATGAATCCCGTCTAAGAATTGTTGCTTGCATGTTGTATGCTCTGGAAGTTGTAGGAACCTCATACGACGTCAGAATTCGGTGCTTGACCCCAAATTTTGAAGCTAAGAGACTGAATTATGATATGAGAAAATAATTACTCAATTTAGAGTTGTGTAGGTCACCCAACTAAGCGTGCACATTTGTAATTTGTAAATCCCGTATAAAATTTTCAGATTTCATAGATCTGACGGTAAAGGCCATATTTTTCAGCTCGTATGTCCGATTGATGCGCCCTTTTGGTATGTTGTATAAGAGACATAGACAAACATCTTTCGTTGAGGAAGTATTGTCCAATTCCTCACCCATTGGTACGTTTTTGTAAACCCATGGCCTGAAGTGTGTTGTATCTCATTTGTATAGGTGATGAGAATATCTTATAGAAGACTTTGGCTTGTGCCCGCCCGTCGTGCAATCTTTGGGAAAACTTTCATGTGAACATGTTTTCATGTATACACAACTTGATATGAATCATTAGTGCTTGGAGAAGTCCGCTTCATCGAGTAATACTTTAGAGAATGGTTAGTTGATGAATCCCTGTGAGAATGTTGCTCCTGAGACCGTTGTTGATGCTGAGATCACGATTGAATTTTCTCCATACATTCTTGTTGATGTTGAGACCATGGACGGAGTTCCTCTAGACATTCTTGTTGATGTTGATACTATGGTCGAAGTTGCTCTTAAACCGAAAAGGCTATAACCATGATTATGGACATAGTATTTGCTTCTTCATCCAGTGAGCCTTTACATTCACGAACTAGTTGGTGGGTTGACGATTTCTAAGATGAAGGTGTACTGGGAGTTCAACCCGAATTGTCCTGAACAGTATGACTTTACTGTGAACTGGCTTCGTCAGTGAATCGAGTTGAGGCAAATAGCAACAACGGTTTTCATTCTGGATGTGATCGGTGAAGAGAGGAAGTTCCTCAGTCGTGCATGGGTTTGTGATGTAGAGAGGTCGTGTTTGATGATGTTTCATGGAATCACATCAGGTTGCAATGACTTGTTATGTGCATAACATTTATTGAAATATATTGAATTGATCTTTCCAATAAGATCAAGTCCCCAGTGCATCCCTCATTCACTTAGCAGAGTTGAAGGAGTTTCTAGCATCCATTGATGAATGATGTTGCATCTTCTTCAGAAGTCTTATCGTGGGATGGTGAAGACTTATCAATTTTAGTTCAGTTACACTTTGATCGTCTTGGTGTTGAATCATCATCGAGATATTTGTGCTGAAGCCAGAGACGCCATTATCGAAGGTGTACTCTTTGATTGGGAGTACAATTTGAAGGCTTCTTAGATGCTTGAGCGTTGAAGCGTCATATCCCATGAGCGTCGAATGTCTTAGGCTTGACCGTCTCTATTCCGAGTATCTTCTGTTGATTCAACATTACTTTCGTTGCATTAGTGGGATTCAACACTTGTGCAGACATTAGAGCTTTCTGATTTTGTGGCACATATGGACACTTTTGCAAGGCTATGGAGAAACTTCCAAGGTGTTCTTTGTCATGCTTGTACATCATCTCAGTAATGAACGTCTCAGTGTGATGCTCGATTCGGAGAAGTTTTAGATTCAACCACTTGGTAAAACATTAATGTGGTGAAGCTACCCATTCATAACGTCTTGCAATAGCAGAATTGCTAGAAGAATTGAGTCCCCATGCTAGGATAGCATGTGTATAAATAAATGACATAGACATGGGAGGGATGGGACTTGACTGAGTGCGGAACCTCTTGATGAATGTCTATGCATCTTTTGCGGGTTCTTGCTTCAACCTCGTCAAAGTTCGTAATTCCTCCAAGTGCTCTGATGATGGAATGTCCGCCAAATATTCTGGATCAGAACTTTCTTTATTGGATAAATGTGCAACCAAAGACACTTTGTTAGTAGCCATATTTTCAGTGTGGATCCACGCTCGTCTGAGGATCGTGTCATATCTTGGATCTTCCTGTGAAACTTGGTTCCTGTCCAGGTTGAACTTATGTTCACTTTGATAGTGATGTAGCCATAAGTATTTCCGAGCGTTCCTTCAGGGTTCCCTATTGAGATGGGATCATGAGTAGCTTCTTGTCGAGTGATGCCTGCAGCTCTGAGGGTTTTCAGTGGAATAATATTGATAACAGTGCCAGCATCGATCAACGTTCTCCCAAATTCATTTCCTTTGAGATTGACTGTGGTATGCATTCCCCAGTCGTTCATCCCTTTGTTTGTAGCTGGAGGCTCAAGAAGTATTCCCGGAATGGACTTGCTGACACGATGTGATTCAGTGGTGTGAACATTTCTCTCCTTTGTGCCTTCACCAGATATAGTAATTCACATATATGTTCGACCAAGGATTGAACCGCCTTTTTGATAGGTTGTTCAGAGAGAGTGAAGGTCTTGATTGGGAGAGGGTTCTGTGTACTCCTTCGGTCCCCAGTTGAAGATATTATGGCTCAACCTTCTCTTTGAGGATGCGCTTCAAAATATTGGAGCCACTTGTTGGATGATTGATGAACCTATGAAGGCGACAATTGCTAGGGTTCTCCATTTCTTCTTAAGTTGGCTCTCTCCTGATGAACAACAATCTGATTGCACCATCTTGAACCATACTTCCAGTAACTCGAACACTTCTTCAATGAGAAGAGGGAAGTTTGAGTCTGTCTGATCATTTCCCCGTTCGTTGATGCCGGGTCGAGGTTTGTGTATTTCAGGATTGGTTATCCTTTTTTTGCGCTTCCGGAGGAGCCTGAGAGATTGGAGAAGCATGCTTGTGTTGTGGTGCCTCGGCTTTCCTTTTGCTTCCTTTAGCAACAATGTTCATGGAAGGTTGGAGGTTGCATTGTATGTTGAAGAGATGCTGAGTATCACGAGATTCTCAGTATAGGTTTTGCTTTTTCCAGTAAAGCAGGCGCGGTAGTTGTTGATTGCTTCGCCGCTTCATGGAGTTCCGAGAAGGTCTGGAATCAAAGATTTTCCAGTAAGGCTCTGTAGACCAGGATCATTCCATTGATGCACAAGTGCACAAGTACACAAGTTGCTGCTTTGTGACATTCGGATCATGACAATCCAAAGCCTGAACTCTAAACCTCTTCACTTGAGATGTTCATTGTTCCTTTGAAACGTTCTTCCAAGATCAAAGAGAGTCAATTGTTATGAAACAAAAGGGTGCTTTCTGTAAAAAAACATTAATCATTTCTCCCCAACTGGCGATGCTTTCTGGCGCGATGTTATTATACCAGGTGTATGCTCTGCCTGTTAGAGACTTTGAAAACTCCTTCAAACGGACGACATGGTTGTACTCATGCTCGCCCAATGATTCCAAGAACCGAGAAACATGTTCTTGAGCATTGCATGTTCCATCATAAAATATAAATGTTGGAGAAGTATAGCCTTTCGGGAGAGAAATTCTCTGTGTAGCAGCAGGGTATGGAGGCTGGTGACGGTGAACAGACGATGTCTTGTCTTTTCCTTGATCCTCCATAAAGCATTTCAGGTCTTCACGGGTGATGAAACCTGCAGATTCCTTTGACGATGGGTCATTTGTAACTTTGCGGACTTCATCATCATCCACCACGTGGATTGGAGAAATTTCGGGATCAGCAGCCGGAGATGTTTCTTTGGCTTTTCCTTTCTCCTGAGTTTTATCTAACATCTTGTCTGTGAGAGTTTTGAGATAAGTGCATAACTCCTTCTGAGTGGTATCCATATCAGTCTGATTTTTGGCGAGAGTCTCTTGCACCTTCATGAGATCAGCCATGGTAGGTGGATTTTCTCTGATTTCCTCGGGAGACCGTCCGAAGAAAGGATTGCTTCCAATGTTGGTTTGAGGAGGTGTGTTATCACCAGCACCGTTGTTGGAATCGGGATTAATTTCTGGAGTACCACCACTATTGCTAGTGCTAGCACTGTTTGGGTTAGGATTTGTAACTGAACCTGACCTAAGATCAACCATTTTGTGAAAGTTTGAGATTGCAACCGAGTGATTAATCTCCCACTGTGGTCGCCAATTTGTTGATGGGGAAAAATGATATGATGGTTTTTTAGGGAATGGAGAGACGACCATGTGAACGGAGGCTCCTCAGCCGAGCAAACTGCCTAACCTCAAACAGATGCACTGTACGGGAGTGCTTTGAGTTCGAGAGATCAATCTGTAGGACTCCGGCCTAAACCAAGACAATGGCCGTTCCAGAGTCGATTCGGTCACAAAGAGGGAAGAGGGTTGATCTGTAGGAGGGAAGCTGAGAAGTGTGCGAGATCAAGGATGATCAAGGATTGTGAATGTTTTTAAGGTTTCTGCAAGTTTTCTGTGAACTGTTGAGTTCGAATAAGTTCTGGTAGATTGATTGAATTCTTGAGAGTGATTACTCGGATCCGAATTCTTCTGTTGTTCCAACGTGGATTCAGAGACTTATTCATATTGCCAGAATAGTAGACACATTGATCTCCAGTAAGTGTGACGGTTACTCGAGTGAAAGAGTGGGAAAGTGGGAAATCGTGGTTTAACCAGTTTCAGGTCGTACAGAGACTTGGTTGATTGTCCACCAACTACTTTGCTAACTCCCTCAAATGCTTGCACGACTTGCTCACATTTATCATCGTGGATGAACACACGTGTTGTAGGCCGCCAGACCAAAACCCTAATTAATATCCCCCATGTGACGTGATTGATGTCTCACGAACGTGGAGTTTGCAAAGCAGACGTGTATTTGATTTAGTCAGTCGTTGACTTGATTAGACGATGGGTCTAAGTATTGTTCAGTCGAGCATGATTGTTGAATGCTCTATGATTCATGAATTAAACATGTCTGCTGGGACGTATAGTTCTCGAATGAATGATGTTGACAACTGAATCAATATAATGAATATTGATAGTCTGAGCAAATATTACTCGTATGATGAATTGTTGAATATTGATAGTTGAATCATTATTCGAGCGACTGAGCAAGTATTGCTCATTTGATAGATTACTGAATATTGATAGTTGAATCAATATTCGAGCATTTGCTCATTCGATAAATTACTGAATATTGATAGTTGAATCAATATTCGAACATTTGAGCAAGTATTGTTCATTCGATAAATTAATGAATATTGAGAGTTGAATCAATATTCGAGCATCTGAGCAAGTATAGATGAATTATTGGTAACGTGACCAATTAAAATATTGGTAGCCTGACCGAATATTATATATTTAATCCAGATGTTGATTGTTGGATCAACATAAAATTATTAGCATTTGAACTCGCTCAGAATTATGATTTACAGAGCATTTGTTTGAAACCCTAATTTTGATCAATTGCTGATCAAGTGATGAATTACTGAAAAGAAGTCACTGAGTGAAGGAGTGACCGGCTTTATGGGATGATGGTCGACCATGTAGCGCCTAAGTTCTCGAGTAAGCAAGCACCAAAGTCCTTTGTTGACCAGTTGGTGGAAGGATGATCAGATGCTGGTTTGATCATTTATTAAAATAATGCTCGTGTGAGCGTTAGGTAGAAAAACCTAGTTATGGAGAGATGAGGGACCAACCAAGGGGTCATGGGACAGGCCCTTGGTGGTTCGTGGGACCAGCTGATGGTCGATTGAGCAAATTTTAAGTTAGTTGGAGAGAGTTTGGACCCAATACGAACAGTTGAGAGAAAATTAGGTCAAAATTATGAAAGTGTGTGGGACCGGCTCCTTGCAAGCCTAAGGGCCGACCTTGGTCGGTCAAGGTGGCATGCCCTAGCCGTGGCCGGTCCTACACCTTACAATCCCTTATTTTCTCATATTGTTATTTGCATCATCTCATGGAACTCCATAGTTTGAGCGAAAACCCTAGTTGTAGAGGAAATCCATAACAATATGAGAAAATATTTTGAATATGTTGTAGAGGAAATCCATGCAAAGAAAATGGTATATGACCCATCCCTATATTCTTCACCAATTTCTCCCAGCTCGCTTCTTTGTGCAGGACAGTGTAAAATCGTCTCAGACGAGCTTGTTGTAAAACGCCATGTTGTGTCTTTAGACCATTTGCTTGTGTCTTGAACGGTTGATGAAGGATTTCAATGTCATTGATTAATTTGTAATCTGAACCCCATGGTTGATACATGAGCCTGGTGCTTGCAGTACCATTTTTTGTTTGTGTCAATCGTAGAAACATCACTTCTAAAACACTGGTCACGGGACCATAACTGAGGTTGCTCTCAAGAGGGGATGATGTAATGACCATGGTTGTATGTCTCGGTTGTAGAATTCGTTTTATGATGAATGATTAGCATAGGCGATCTTGGTGCAAGTCACGACTCTTGGACTGTGAAACTGATCGTCATGATCAGTGAATCGTCAGTCCCCGGTATTTAGTTAAATCTTCTTTTCGTTTTTCCTTCTTCTGGCAAGACCTAGACAGAGGACCCAGGTAGAAAAAACATGATGTAAAGACCTAGGTGGTCGAAGTTGCAGGTATCTTGATGAAATAATTATTGGAAAGACCTGGTGGACATCGATTGACTATGAAGGTAATGAATCCCGTCTAAGAATTGTTGCTTGCATGTTGTATGCTCTGGAAGCTGTAGGAACCTCATACGACGTCAGAATTCGGTGCTTGACCACAAATTTTGAAGCTAAGAGACTGAATTATGATATGAGAAAATAATTACTCAATTTAGAGTTGTGTAGGTCACCCAACTAAGCGTGCACATTTGTAATTTATAAATCCCGTACAAAATTTTCAGATTTCATAGATCTGACGGTAAAGGCCATATTTTTCAGCCCGTATGTCCGATTGATGCGCCCTTTTGGTATGTTGTATAAGAGACATAGACAAACATCTTTCGTTGAGGAAGTATTGTCCAATTCCTCACCCATTGGTACGTTTTTGTAAACCCATGGCCTGAAGTGTGTTGTATCTCATTTGTATAGGTGATGAGAATATCTTATAGAAGACTTTGGCTTGTGCCCGCCTGTCGTGCAATCTTTGGGAAAACTTTCATGTGAACATGTTTTCATGTATACACAACTTGATATGAATCATTAGTGCTTGGAGAAGTCCGCTTCATCGAGTAACACTTTAGAGAATGGTTAGTTGATGAATCCCTGTGAGAATGTTGCTCCTGAGACCGTTGTTGATGCTGAGATCACGATTGAATTTTCTCCATACATTCTTGTTGATGTTGAGACCATGGACGGAGTTCCTCTAGACATTCTTGTTGATGTTGATACTATGGTCGAAGTTGCTCCAGAAACCGAAAAGGCTATAACCATGATTATGGACATAGTATTTGCTTCTTCATCCAGTGAGCCTTTACATTCACGAACTAGTTGGTGGGTTGACGATTTCTAAGATGAAGGTGTACAGGGAGTTCAAACCGAATTTTCCTGAACAATATGACTTTACTGTGAACTGGCTTCGTTAGTGAATCGACTTGAGGCAAATAGCAACAACGGGTTTCATTCTGGATGTGATCAGTAAAGAGAGGAAGTTCCTCAGTCGTGCATGGGTTTGTGATGTAGAGAGGTCCTGTTTGATGACGTTTCATGGAATCACATCAGGTTGCAATGACTTGTTATGTGCATAACATTTATTGAAATATGATCTTTCCAATAAGATCAAGTCCCCAGTGCATCCCTCATTCACTTAGCAGAGTTGAAGGAGTTTGTAGCATTCATTGATGAATGATGTTGCTTCTTCTTCAGAAGTCTTATCGTGGGATTGTAGTTGCAGGATTTCCCACACTACACCCCTCACTCAAATCTGTTTAATCAATCCATTTGAAGATGAACAATGATGTGTTTTATTAATTGTTTTCTTGAAAGATTTACAAAGAAATGTAGAACAAAGCTAAAGAAATTACAATCTCTCTTTCCTTTCTCTCTCCTAATGACTTGTTTCACAATTCAAAAAGACCTCTCCTACAACAGACTTACTCGACCCTTTATATAGGGTATTACATAGTGGATGACAGCTATATTGTCCCTTATTTTCGGAAACGTCTCGCGAATGATCGCGAATGTACAACTGTTTGCCTTCGCGACACTCTTAAATCTCGCCAAGTCTTCACACTTTCCTCATGTTCTAACTGTCGTCATCTATTACGTCATTTATTTACCTCCATGCGACTCCTTCGCGATGCGCTTGTTTATTAATCTCGCGAAGTATTAGTGTTGCGATATTCGGTCCTACATCTTGCCTCTTCTCATGTCTTCTCTGCGAAGAAGAGAATGTCATGAGAACCAATATTTTAAAGTGCCGCAACTGCTTATCTTTATCTTGCGATTGTTCATTTTCACTCGTTTTGTTTATGTACGGAATTTATTACATGTGTTTCTTCTTCCACTCTTTTCTTGACACGTTTCTTTCAACCGATTATCCTTAACCATTCACGTCCCATCTCACATTAAATGCATTTGTTTTCTCGAGAACTCTCTTCTCTATATATAGCTTTCTCCTTTTTCTCTTCTTCTCTTTTATTTTCCCTCTGCAACTTTTCTTCACCTTTCTCCTTCCGCAATTTGCGCTCACTCTCACTTCCTTTTCAATTCTTCACTTCTCTTTTCATTCCTATACTCGATAATGGCTTCACTTGGTCGTACATACGCTCCTCATTTTACTGATGTTCAAAAGAAATTACAGGAAAAGGGTTTCACTTTATCTACCATTCCACATCAAGAATCCTCATCTATGCTTTCTGCAAAATTGTTTTCTGATCGCTAGGTCAACTCCTCGCAGGGCTCCCCATTCCTTTATATAATCCCGAAATACCATTATTTTATGAGATTCTTGCTCACGAGAAATTCTCGCGGGCTATTTATCAATTGAACGGCGATTGTATTCGCCTGATGCTTGAATTCGCCTCTCGTGGTGCCGGTAAAGGATCTTTATATCCTGACAATGTTAGAGATCCTCAATTTTCGAATTTACCAATAATTGCCGAGAAGTATACTGTGGATAATTTCTTTGCAAATTATTCAGTCATAACTATGAGAAACGATAAATCTCGCTGGGGTGTTCGATTGAAGAAAAATGATAACGTTGATCTTTGACAAACCGCTTATGCGGGACATTGATCGGCATTCGGGTAAAAATAATATCCTCGCTACTCCAAAGATGAAAAGTGGTGGGTTGTACCTCTCTTTCGAGTGGACCTTATATCGCAGAGCTCACATGCACTCCCAGCCAATCTCGCGAATTATCATCCTTGGGAGTTTAAGTGGCCTGAGAAGACAAAAGAGGTATATACATATCATTCATTTTAGATTTGCTTCGCTATGTCTTCCATTTCTTTCCTTCATTAACTTTTTAGAAAATTTTTAGAAAATTTTTAGATCACCGTAGAATGAGAAAGAAATACAAAGAGAATCCTCACCAAATATCTGGCGATACTTCGATCACTCACGGATGAAGTAAGAAACATTTTCTTTTGTTATTTTAAACAATATTGTTGCCTTTGTTTCTTATCTTTATTCGTGTGTGAAGATTGGTGTTGAAGAAGTTGAAACCGCAAAGATTAATGATGGAGAAGTTGAAGCTGCGAGGGCTAAAGGCAAGAATAAGGCCATTTCTCGCAAGGACAAATCTTCTGGTCCATCTTCTAAAAGACGAAAAATTCAATCTCCTTCCCATTCTAATTCCCAAGTCGGCGAGGACTCGAGAAAATGAAAATGAGATCAATATCTATTCTCGCTAAGGGGACTCATTTAGATACTTCGCTATGTCGCTATTGTCCGGTATTTTTTTCGATCCTATGCAAGGACCGGGAGATGATAATTCATCGGCTACTTGCGAAGCTCTCGCCAAAATCTGCGACGCCCCACTATTGGAGGACACTGAATCTTTTCGCGGAGTTTCCCGAATAATAACTCCTAGTCTTTTAAATGATCTCAATGCTTTGGTATGTTCATATTCCTTTGTTTCTTTGTGATTTCACTTTTGAGTTTTGTTTTAATCATTCCTTTATTTTCTTCTATAGTCAGGGAGAGCTTCTTTTGTTGTTGCCTCAGACCTTGAGAGGAGACGCAATAACCTTGAAAAGAAGAACCTTCAACTTAACAAGAAAGTCCGAGAATTAGAAATTGAAGTTGCGTCTTCTCGCGATAAAGATGAGAGAATTCAAAAATTGGAAACCGAGCTTGATTCTCAGAAGACTAAAGTATCTACTCTTCAAAGTGCAAATCAACAACTATATGGTATAGAATTCTTTCTCTTCAAATCGTTTTCATTTTTCCATTTGTTTTTTCTACCCCTGATTTATTATTCATGAGACATATATAATCTCTCCGAAGAAGCCATTCTTCTTCATTCGTTTCCGATCCTATGGATAATGATACTCTTCTTACTTATCTCAACGAATCCTTAAATAGTTCATCAAATAAAATCGATTCTCTTCCACTAAATGAACTTCAAACCAAACATCGCCTCTTAGAGATTGAACATAGATCCGGTTGCATTTAGCCAATCAATTTAAGCGAATGTACCTTGATTCGAGAAGAAATCCAAAACCTTAAGGAAGAAAATTAGTGATCTCATAGATGCAAAAGATCGCATTACTAACAAAGGTGCACAAGCTTTAGCAAAATTTCAAAAATCTCTCCTTGATGTGCAAGTTGAGCGAGATGAACTCCTTCGTCAAAATACCATACTTAGCGAGCGAGAAGACCAAATTCGTTCACTTCTTGTTATAAATAATGATGATGAGTTTGCACGGGCTGCGAAGGTTCTAGATAATGCAAGAAATAACTTAGGTGTTGATGTTAGTCTTCGCTACGAGCAAACTTCCTTAATCAAGGATATGATCTTTGAAAGAGAAGGTTGTTTATTACACTTCTTTGCTTTTCTATTCTTTTTCCTTTTGTACTATTATCATTAACTCACTTTCTCATGTTTTCAGAATCTGAAAAGAGGTTTCAGACAAGGATTGGAGAGCTTGAAATCGAAAAAGAGCGTCTCGCAAGGGATCTCTCACTTCGCGAGAATAGATATTCTAAATTGAAGCAGCAATTCCAAACTACAGTGGCGAATTTTAATAATGATCTTTGTTCGTTTTCGCAATCAAGCTATGGAAATAGTTTGTAAGGATCACAACATCCCTCTTCATTCATATCCCTTTCGTTTGAAGAAGTTCCCGAGAACTTGCCTGTCTCAGATGTTTCTGATAGTGAAATTAATGAAGAAGAAGAATCTGACAACGAGAGTGATGGAACCAAAGAATCAGATGAAGAAGAAGAACCAACAAAGAAATAATTTCTCTTTCTTCTTTGATTTCTTGTAATATTTGTATACATATATCTTTGACTATTGAACGTAAATTTCAACTTTTGCTTCCTTTGTTCGGATATATTAATCAAATAACCCTTCTTTATAATTATAACTTCACACTTGCCTCTGTCCATAAGATATAATCAACTTTGCGAGTTAAATATAATCATTCTCGCGAGATATAAATATCTTTCTTTTTTTTTTTTTTTGAACAATATATACTATCATCGCGACAAGATCGCAAGATATCTTCATGGATTAAGAAATCTATTGATCTTGCCTTATCATCATTTGTGTGGTCTTATTATGCCTTCCTAAGTAAAGGTCTTATTTTGCCACCCCTCATTGCGACAAGATCGCCGGTCGTCTTTACACTTTCATATAATGACCCATTGACCTTGTCTTATCATTTCTTAAGTATTTTTGCCTCTGCAGGACATTATATTTGCGACAATATGACAGGTTTAAATGTTCTTGCGACCATAAAATCCCGTAACATTATCGTCTTTGCGACGAAATCGCAGGACGTTCTTACACTTTCATGTAAAAACCCATTGATCTCGTCTTACCCTCGCGTTAGTATTATTGCCTCTGCGCAGGATCATTGCACAAATATGACAAGCCTAAATTCTCTTGCGAGAATAAAGCCTCATGACATTTGCGTCTTTTGACACTTATCAGCTCCCTAATGGAGGGTGCCGCCCTTATCTTCTCCCTGGTTGCCCCTTCAAGGAGGCGTACATCGGCCATACAAGACTAGCTCCTCCCATCCGGTCTTAACAACAACAGTTGTTTTCGCAGCCTCTTATCCCTTATACCTATATGGTTTATGGTTACGAGACTCGCACCCTAAGTGGAGTTTTCTTCGGGCCGAGTGCGGCATGTGCCAAGACTTGTCAAGAGTGGTAAGGAAGTTCCATGCTCCCGCACTCTTGACTCAACCGTGTACCTCGGCGCCTTGGTCATACACCGACTCCTTGGGAGAGACCCTCGGGCGTCCAACCAGGGTATAACCTTATATATATAGTTGGAAATCCAAGGTATCTCCCCGGATAGGCTTTCATGGGCCCCAAATCTCCATGACCCGAGTTTCGGGAGCGGTGTAACCTTCCACCCGAGCCATGTTAAGAGATACCCCCTTATATGACGTACTTTAGGTCTTACATTTGCCTCTTGCGAAATATCATTCGCGAACTAGGGTGTACGCCATAAAGGTTTGTCCCATTCACTTACTCATTCATTTTATCAATTTATTCAATCATTTGTCTGCGAAGTTATCGCACAATCTCAATTCCATTATTCAATAGATTTGTATACATTCTTCATGGCGAGATTCTCGCACAATTTTTCCGCAACCATCATCTCTGCTTCCTATCCTTATCATTCTTTCATCACTAAATTGTTATCTTTTCTCGCAATTATTCATTTTTTACACCTTTTATTCTTACTTCCTTCGCCTCCGCATCAGTCCACCATTTCAATGTCTCCTTTGCATCATGATACTCGGTTGCTTTTGTGCGAGTCACTTGCAAACATCTCTTCTTCTTTTGTTTCTATGGCTCTACCATTAGTCTTTCTTTTCTTTGTTCATCCCTGTACATTCTTCCTCCAACCTTTCTTTTTCTTTGTTCTCTCTTTGCAGACTTTCTACATCCACCTCATAACACTTTTGCCCCTCTATCCAATCTCCTTTTATAATTCCGACACCGCTAGGATGTGGAAATTTTATGCGCGATGGTATGTCGATGCTATACCCAGAATTTGATGAAGGCATGGTCTTCCAATCAATGCATTGTAGGGAGATTCCACATCAACTACACAAAACAAAATATCGATCGATAACCCCGCAAGGGTATCCTCACGTGTACTTCTCCTTTGGGCTTGTTCGCGGTACCGTTGAAACCATATATTTTGTATGTTGAAGGGATCAAGTCTTCATCTCTTCCCCCCATGGTTTTGTAAGTATGGTAGAAAAGAATGTTGACTGAATCTGCCGGTATCAATCAATATTCTATTGATTGCCCAACAATTTTCCGCTTCATCATCTTCGCCATCAATGGGTTTTGGATTAATTTCCCGACTTCACAACCAGTGGGCTATCATGTATTTCTCTTCCTTTGGGTACTTCTTCATCCGAGAAAGAAATAATCTGCGAGTTGCCACTCTTTTAGTCTGCGATGTCTTCGCAACATTCATCACTTCTTTATCATCGGCATCTCTCGCGAAAACTCTACTAAGTACATTGTCATGAAAATCTTCAATAGTGCGGTATGAGTGGACAATGGAGTTGCAAAACAAATTTTTAGCCTTTGCCCCAACTTCTATAACAAATGTTTCTTTTCCCTTTGCCGGTGGGGGTGGCAAATGTTGAACTTTCTCTTCTTCTTTTAAAAAGTGATTTAGCTTTCCTTGATCAATCATTCTTAGGATAATTCTCTTGATGTTTCTACAGTCATTTGTTAGGTGCCCATGAAAGCGGTGGTAAGAACAGAACTCGTGACTTCTATCTCCGGTGGTGGTTCACTTCCCATGTTCCATGGTGCGGGTATGTTTTCCATCAAAAGTATTGCTTCCCATATTTTTTCCACACTGGCGTTCAATGGCGGCATTTTAATTTCCTCCCACACTACTCTGTGACCTCGCTGTCCTCTATGATAATTCTGCCTCTGGCCTCCGTAAGTTTCTTGCGAATTATACCTTTGACCTCCATAGGTTTCTTGTGGTTGATCAAGCCTTTGAATTTTATTGTTTCCGCCGCGGTTGTAGAAATTTCTTTCTCTTTCAAACTCTTCCTGATCGCGACTTCCCATAGCCACTAACTTTGGTTCTATATCAACTGCTTTTCTTTCCTGTTGACCTTGCGATGTGCTCGCCACTGTGTGTATTAGTTGAGGTAATAAACTTCCATTCGCGACACTAGAATTTGTGTTTGCCACTGGGTAAGATTCCATCTCGTTCTGTCTTTCTTCTAAAGCAATATATTCCTCTTGGAGCTCTCGTAATTCAGTCATTGTAATTGTATTCTTAACTCTGAAAACCTGAACATATAATAGATTGGTTGCGAACATAGCATTTATGAATGACAAGTATGAGGTATCTTTCATCTACCTGCCGGCCATCTCGCTGCACATCGTCTTCCATCGATAGTTAAATGTCTTAGACTCTCGCCAACTCTTTGTTTTAGTCCAAATACATCTTCAATGCCAGGTCGCGAAGAGTTGTTACTTATATACGCCCCCAAGAATATAGCATGTAAATGATTGAATGATGTGATCGTATTCCTTGGTAAACCCTCAAACCATTTTAAAGCTTCTCATTTTAAACTTGACGCGAAGTATTTGCATAATATAGCGTCATGGTTTTCCCATTGTAGCATACATCTCACATAAGCCTTGATGTGTTGTACTTGCACAAGTTGATCCATCAAAAATGCTAGTTAGCGCTGGTAAGTTGCATTTTGGGGTATTCCTCCTAACTGCACTTCTAATGTAAAAGGATTTTTCGCAGCCTCGCGATAGCTTCATCTAACTGCCTTCTCCCTCCTCTTTCTCTTCATTTGTTCAATATTCCTCTCATCTCTCGCCAATTCTCATGAGAATTTGTTCATTTGCCTCAGAATTTGAATTGATCGGTCTCTTTAATTCTGCTTCTCTCCTTCTTCGTTCGTGTCTACTTTTTTGTATTCTTTCGTATTTTTCGTTAATATCTCCATCGTTGCGATTTCGCTCGCGCCTCCTCTCTCGATTATCATGATTATTTTGCCGGATCGCTTCTTCCAATTCCCGATTTTCCATTTCTGCTCTCAATCTCTCTCTCTCGCGGGCTAGACGTGCTTGCTCAATGTAATGCTTTTCAATATCATCTTCAATTTCCTTTTGTTTCCTTTGTGTTTCTCTCCCATGTAGTGCTCTTCTTCTTTCCTCCTGATTTTCTTCATTAATTGGGTTATTCTGTCCTCGAGGCTGCCTATCTTCTTGATTTCCATCATCGTGATTGTTTACCAAGATATAACGATTTTCTATTAGTTCTCTCTCTTCGCGACCTTCTTCGCCATGATTTAACTCTCTTTCCAAATTTTCTTCATTAATGTTCTCCGCAGGTAATGTTCTTCTCCCATTTTCTCTAGTCGATCCCGATCTCGATCTGTTACTACTTCTTGATCTTCTATTTTGCAGCCTCCTATTTTCCATCCTCAATTCGTGGTTTTGCCTTGTTAGATTCGCGCGTTCTTCTGCTTCTAACCGCCTTTCTTCGTGTATTGTCTGTCTCAGCGTTTCTAATGCCGCGATTTCTTCATTTCCACGAATTGTTTCTCCCATCTCTTCTCGATTTCTCTCTTCCTGTCTATTATTCATCAATTGTTGTACTTCTTCTCTTTCTTCCGTAGAATCTGATCTCCATGTATGCACGCTCACTCTATCATAATCGATTACTCTGTTTAGTCTTTGGTTGAATTGGTGGTTGAGTTGATGGTTGAATTGGTGGTTGAGTTGATGGTTGAATTGGTGGTTGAATTGGATCTTCTTCTCCATTTCTTGCATCTATCCTTGATGGTTCACCTACTTCATTTTTTCTTTCTCCCACCAATCTTCCACTTCTCCTTACGATCGTTGGTTGTTCTGATGCATTCTTTCTCCTAGCCATTTCTCAATTTTAGTAATTTGTTAAAAATTATTCAAGATTTCTTTCTTGTTATCCCTAATTCTTCCAATTCACAAGGTTGATCTTCTTCAATCCCTGTTTCTAGCGCAAATGTAGTTGCAGGATTTCCCACACTACACCCCTCACTCAAATCTGTTTAATCAATCCATTTGAAGATGAACAATGATGTGTTTTATTAATTGTTTTCTTGAAAGATTTACAAAGAAATGTAGAACAAAGCTAAAGAAATTACAATCTCTCTTTCCTTTCTCTCTCCTAATGACTTGTTTCACAATTCAAAAAGACCTCTCCTACAACAGACTTACTCGACCCTTTATATAGGGTATTACATAGTGGATGACAAACTATCTTGTCCCTTATTTTCGGAAACGTCTCGCGAATGATCGCGAATGTACAACTGTTTGCCTTCGCGACACTCTTAAATCTCGCCAAGTCTTCACACTTTCCTCATGTTCTAATTGTCGTCATCTATTACGTCATTTATTTACCTCCATGCGACTCCTTCGCGATGCAGTTGTTTATTAATCTCGCGAAGTATTAGTGTTGCGATATTCTGGTCCTACAGGGATAGTGAAGACTTATCGATTTTAGTTCAGTTACACTTTGATCGTCTTGGTGTTAAATCATCATCGAGATATTTGTGCTGAAGCCAGAGGCGCCATTATCGAAGGTGTACTCTTTGATTGGGAGTACAATTTGAAGGCTTCTTAGATGCTTGAGCATTTAAGCTTCATATCCCATGAGCGTCGAATGTCTTAGGCTTGACCGTCTCGATTCCGAGTATCTTCTGTTGATTCAGCATTCCTTTCGTTGCATTAGTTGGATTCAACACTTGTGCAGACATTAGAGCTTTCTGATTTTGGGGCACATATGGACACTCCTGCAAGGCTATGGAGAAACTCCCAAGGTGGTCTTTGTCATGCTTGGACATCATCTCAGTAATGAATGTCTCAGTGTGATGCTCGATTCGGAGAAGTTTCAGATTCAACCACTTGGTAAAACATTAATGTGGTGAAGCTACCCATTCATAGCGTCTTGCAATAGCAGAGTTTCTAGAAGAATTGAGTCCCCATGCTAGGATAGCATGTGTATAAATAAATGACATAGACATGGGAGGGATGGTTCTTTCCTGAGTGCGAAACCTCTTGATGAATGTCTATGCATCTTTTGCGGGTTCTTGCTTTAACCTCGTCAAAGTTCGTAATTCCTCCAAGTGCTCTGATGATGGAATGTCCGCCAAATCTTCTGGATCAGAACTTTCTTTATTGGATAAATGTGCAACCAAAGACACTTTGTTAGTAGCCATCTTTTCAGTGTGGATCCACGCTCGTCTGAGGATCGTGTCATATCTTGGATCTTCCTGTGAAACTTGGTTCCTGTCCAGGTTGAACTTATGTTCACTTTGATAGTGATGTAGCCATAAGTATTTCCGAGCGTTCCTTCAGGGTTCCCTAATTGAGATGAGATCATGAGTAGCTTCTTGTCGAGTGATGCCTGCGACTCTGAGGGTTTTTAGTGGAATAATATTGATAACAGTGCCAGCATTGATCAACGTTCTCCCAAATTCATTTCCTTTGAGATTGACGGTGGTATGCATTCCCCAGTCGTTCATCCCTTTGTTTGTGGCTGGAGGCTCAAGAAGTATTCCCGGAATGGACTTGCTGACACGATGTGATTCAGTGGTGTGAACATTTCTCTCCTTTGTGCCTTCACCAGATATAGTAATTCACATATATATTCGACCAAGGATTGAACCGCCTTTTTGATAGGTTGTTCAGAGAGAGTGAAGGTCTTGATTGGGAGAGGGTTCTGTGTACTCCTTCGGTCCCCAGTTGAAGATATTATGGCTCGACCTTATCTTTGAGGATGCGCTTAAAAATATTGCAGCCACTTGTTGGATGATTGATGAACCTATGAAGGCGACAGTACCTAGGGTTCTCCATTTCTTCTTAAGTTGGCTCTCTCCTGATGAACAACAATCTGATTGCACCATCTTGAACCAGACTTCCAGTAACTCGATCACTTCTTCAATGAGAAGAGGGAAGTTTGAGTCTGTCTGATCATTTCCCCGTTCTTTGATGCCGGGTCGAGGTTTGTGTATTTCAGGATTGGTTATACTTTCTTTGCGCTTCCGGAGGAGCCTGAGAGATTGGAGAAGCATGCTTGTGTTGTGGTGCCTCGGCTTTCCTTTTGCTTCCTTCAACAACAATGTTCATGGAAGGTTGGAGGTTGTATTGTATGTTGAAGAGATGCTGAGTGTCACGAGGTTCTCAGTATAGGTTTTGCTTTTTACAGTAAAGCAGGCGCGGTAGTTGTTGATCGCTTCGCCGCTTCATGAAGTTCCGAGAAGGTCTGGAATCAAAGATTTTCCAGTAAGGCTCTGTAGACCAGGATCATTCCATTGATGCACAAGTACACAAGTTGCTTCTTTGTGACATTCGGATCATGACAATCCAAAGCCTGAACTCTAAACCTCTTCACTTGATATGTTCATTGTTCCTTTGAAACGTTCTTCTAAGATCAAAGAGAGTCACTTGTTCTGAAACAAAAGGGTGCTTTCTGTAAAAAGCATTAATCATTTCTCCCTAACTGGCGATGCTTTCTGGTGCGATGTTATTATACCAGGTGTATGCTCTGCCTGTTAGAGACTTTGAAAACTCCTTCAAACGGACGACATGGTTGTACTCATGCTCGCCCAATGATTCCAAGAACCGAGAAACATGTTCTTGAGCATTGCATGTTCCATCATAAAATGTAAATGTTGGAGAAGTATAGCCTTTCGGGAGAGAAATTCTCAATATAGCAGCAGGGTATGGAGGCTGGTGAAGGTGAACAGAAGATGTCTTGTCTTTTCCTTGATCCTCCATAAAGCATTCCAGGTCTTCACGAGTGATGAAACCTGCAGATTCCTTTGATGATGGGTCATTTGTAACTTTGCGGACTTCATCATCATCCACCACGTGGATTGGAGAAATTTCGGGATCAGCAGCCCGAGATGTTTCTTTGGCTTTTCCTTTCTCCTGAGTTTTCTCTGACATCTTGTCTGTGAGAGTTTTGAGATAAGTGCATAACTCCTTCTGAGTGGTATCCATATCAGTTTGATTTTTGGCGAGAGTCTCTTGCACCTTCATGAGATCAGCCATGGTAGGTGGATTTTCTCTGATTTCCTCCGGAGACCGTCCGAAAAAAGGATTGCTTCCGATGTTGGTTTGAGGAGGTGTGTTATCACCAGCACCGTTGTTGGAATCAAGATTAATTTCTGGAGTACCACCACTATTGCTAGTGCTAGCATTTTTTGGGTTAGGATTTGTAACTGAACCTGACCTAAGATCAACCATTTTGTGAAAGTTTGAGATTGAAACCGAGAGATTAATCTCCCACTGTGGTCGCCAATTTGTTGATGGGGAAAAATGATGTGCTGGTTTTTTAGGGAATGGAGAGACGACCATGTGAACGGAGGCTCCTCAGCTGAGCAAACTACCTAACCTCAAACAGATGCACTGTACGGGAGTGCTTTGAGTTCGAGAGATCAATCTGTAGGACTCCGGCCTAAACCAAGACAATGGCCGTTCCAGAGTCGATTCGGTCACAAAGAGGGAAGAGGGTTGATATGTAGGAGGGAAGCTGAGAAGTGTGCGAGATCAAGGATGATCAAGGATTGTGAATGTGTTTAAGGTTTCTGCAAGTTTTCTGTGAACTGTTGAGTTCGAATAAGTTATGGTCGATTGATTGAATTCTTGAGAGTGATTACTCGGATCCGAATTCTTCTGTTGTTCAATCGTGGATTCAGAGACTTATTTATATTGCCATAATAGTAGACACATTGATCTCCAGTAAGTGTGACGGTTACTCGAGTGAAAGAGTGGGAAAGTGGGAAATCGTGGTTTAACCAGTTTCAGGCCGTACAGAGACTTGGTTGATTGTCCACCAACTACTTTGCTAACTCCCTCAAATGCTTGCACGACTTGCTCACATTTATCATCGTGGATGAACACACGTGTTGTAGGCCGCCAGACCAAAACCCTAATTAATATCCCCCATGTGACGTGATTGATGTCTCACGAACGTGGAGTTTGCAAAGCAGACGTGTATTTGATTTAGTCAGTCGTTGACTTGATTAGACGATGGGTCTAAGTATTGTTCAGTCGAGCATGATTGCTGAATGCTCTAGGATTCATGAATTGAACATGTCTGCTGGGACGTATAGTTCTCGAATGAATGATGTTGACAATTGAATCAATATAATGAATATTGATAGTCTGAGCAAATATTACTCGTATGATGAATTGTTGAATATTAATAGTTGAATCAATATTCGAGCGTTTGAGCAAGTATTGCTCATTTGATAAATTACTGAATATTGATAGTTGAATCAATATTTGAGCATTTGCTCATTCAATAAATTACTGAATATTGATAGTTGAATCAATATTCGAACACTTGAGCAAGTATTGTTCATTCGATAAATTACTGAATATTGAGAGTTGAATCAATATTCGAGCATCTGAGCAAGTATAGATGAATTATTGGTAACGTGACCAATTAAAATATTGGTAGCCTGACCGAATATTATATATTTAATCCAGATATTGATTGTTGGATCAACATAAAATTATTAGCATTTGAACTCGCTCAGAATTATGATTTACAGAGCATTTGTTCGAAACCCTAATTTTGATCAATTGCTGATCAATTGATGAATTACTGAAAATAAGTCACTGAGTGAAGGAGTGACCGGCTTTATGGGATGATGGTCGACCATGTAGCGCCTAAGTGCTCGAGTGAGCATGCACCAAAGTCCTTTGTTGACCAGTTGGTGAAAGGATGATCAGATGCTGGTTTGATCATTTATTAAAATAATGCTCGTGTGAGCGTTAGGTTGAAAAACCTAGTTATGGAGAGATGAGGGACCGACCAAGGGGTCATGTGACCGGCCCTTGGTGGTCGTGGGACCAGCTGATGGTCGATTGAGAAAATTTTAAGTTAGTTAGAGAGAGTTTGGACCCAATACGAACAGTTGAGAGAAAATTAGGTCAAAATTATGAAAGTGTGTGGGACCGGATCCTTGCAAGCCTAAGGGCCGACCTTGGTCGGTCAAGGTGGCATGCCCGTGTCGCCATACTGTCCGTGTCTCAGTCGTGAGAGTTTTGGTATTTTCTGGTGCGCGTTTGAGCAATATTTTGGATTTTCAGAAGAGTTTGATCTTGACTGAAACTCTCAATTTTGCTCGAATGAGCGAGTAGAACTTCACTCATGCGACTTATATTTTGAGAATATTAAAATAATTATATTTTAATTTTTTACGTGAGAAGCCTAGTCGGTCATGTGACCATTTGACTTTTTGGTTTCTTCATGGTTTGAGCAATATTTGAGAAAATATTGAGAAACTAGGGTTTTCGCTCAAACTATGGAGTTCCATGAGATGATGCAAATAACAATATGAGAAAATAAGGGATTGTAAGGTGTAGGACCGGCCACGGCTAGGGCATGGCCGTCCGGCTAGGTGGCCCGGTCCCGCGACACCTTTCCCTATTTTTGTTTGATGAAAGTACGGAGAAACTAAGAGTTTCGCTCAAACGAGGGAGTTTGCTCAAATGAAGGAGTTTTCATAAGATGGGGGAAATAATAAATTAAAATAAAATAAAATAACGAAAGAGGGGGACCGGCCACGGCGGCATGACCGGCCGGCCGGTGGGCCCGGTCCCACACCTCTTGTTTATTTTATTTAATATTATTTTCCTTCATAAGTTCCTCGTTCGTCCATATTTTTGAATGCTCGTTTGTTCGTTCGGGTGCTCGTTCGTGCATTATTGTAAAGTACACTTGCACCATTTTCTCGAGGCTTACTCGGTGATGGCCCAGACACCCGATTGTTGAATATTTATTACTAATTCATGAAATTCGGCTGAGAGTGATTCATGAAACGGAGTAATAAAATGAGTTGAGTATCTATTACTAATCCATGGAATCCAGCTGGGGATTCAGGGAACGGAGTAATGAGATAAAATGGTTATCTATTACTAATCCATGGAATCCAAATGAGGATCAGCCATGGAACGGAGTAATGAGATAAAATAGATTATTTTCTAGGAATTCAGTTGATGAATGACACGCTAGAATTAATCTATTTGCAGAATCGATATATAAGATAATTGAAGCATCATACTCGTTCTGAGGAGGATTATAGTCAGGGAACAACGAGCGGCGTGACGTCCTGAAGGCTTTTAGCTCTCTAACAAACATTATGTCTATGAACCGCCAATCATTAAGAGATTTTATACATGGTCTCTCTACGTAGTCAGGGAACAACGAGCAGCGTGACGACCTGAAGGCGTTAAGCTCTCTAACAAACATTATGTCTAGGAGCCGCCCAATCATTTTGATTCTATGTAAAGGTGATGATGAAATGTGTGAGCATCGAACGCTCAGCTGGGAGGCCTTTCAATAAACATATTCATCATAGCTCTGTAAGGAATGTTCGCTCAGTCAGAGATCGTGAAATAGTTCATGGATCGTATAATATGAATCGTCACATACATTCCTGAAGCCGGGTCAGAAACATGCAATATCATGATTTTACGATTTTAGCCCTTGCCGAAAATCCACCATCAACAAAGGTAAATCAAACAAGGATAACAATTAAAGAATGACCATTCTGGTCGGATCACTACGCGTACGTGTTAAATTCACATCACCTAATTACCAACACGTTTAACAAGGCCAAAAAATGAGCGACGTTTAATTCTTCAAGACCAAGGAACTTCCATAACGATGCACAAGATTGTGCCCAAACTACCCAAATCTTAGTTTGCATGTGATACCACAACGTTTCTAAGTTATGGGTTCCTTAGCTAGCAACAAAATCAAATATTACATTCTCGATCCAACGAAATAGTGAAATTGCATCACCATGCATACAAAGCTTAGTTGATGCACCTTCAAGATTAACGATGTATCTTTTTCGTCAAGCCGCCTTCCTTATATATACAACAGTCACTTATATGGATTTCAAGAAAGATGAGGAATTTTCCACCAAACATCGAGTTTTCGCTTTTTAGATGCACCACTTTTACCAAGTATGCATCGCAAGTTAAAGATGATGCATTCACATCAGGGGCATTTTCAGGTAAGCAACATACCGTCATGAGTATTCTCATGTAAGGAAAATGATGCATTTTTTCCATATAAAATTTGCATCCAATGCCCCCTCCGTATATAAGTTTTACTCATATCTCTACATGAAATTTCGAAGTAGTTTGCCAATCACCACCTCCGACTTCCTTAAAATGGAATATTAACTAAACCAAGTAAGCCTCATAAAGTCCTAGATGACGCATCATTGTGATCAATGGTACATCATTGGGCATGTAACTGTCAAATGGTGGATTCGCTTCAAGATGCATCTCTTTTACCAAGTATGCATCAAAAGTTCGAGAAGATGTGTCATCATCTCGTTCAATGATGCATCCTAGAATATTGCGTTATACGAAAAATAAAGGGTGTTAAAGTGATATTCAAATCAACCTTCAATTTTTTTCCAAATTTACTGAACAACCATGTGTAGTATAACTTTTAGTTGAGAACATTTTGTACAATACATCAAGAATCCGTATAAATTATTTCAAATGTTATGTTTTCAATTATATTTCAGGCTAGTTACAAGGTCTCAGATATTATAACTTTAAGTCCATCTTGAAGACTGATAGGAGGTTGGTTACGAGGTCTCAACTACGTTTCAGTCATACGTTCATGATTATGATTCTTAAAATCAATTGAGATAGCTCCAAGAAGTACTCCTCCATAATGATGATAGGCTTCATCCCTTTTTCATTTGAAATAGAAAAGAAAATCCATGTGGGGCGTATAGTAGGATAATAGTGGAGCAAATTATAATGATCCTTATCTTGTATTCTATTTAATAGTCAAAATTCCTCTTAAAATCGACTATGTTGGTTGGGGTTTAACCTAGCCGATTATAATGTAATCTTCATTTTAAAGATTAAGATTTGCAGTCGGCATGGTCGAATATAACTTACCTTTAAACCGAGAAGATTCAAACTTATAAGCTTAAATCATCGATTATATGGTGTTTTTTTAATTTTTGATGAACAAAATTCACAATTAATGGGCTAGGTCCAATCTAATAGACCCAGCTAATTATAATGTTTTTTTCACTCGTGAAGACCAAGGTACTCACAAATCACAATCGGACAGGCTATCCATAATTCCAATTAGATGGAAATAACACAACATCCTCCTCCCTTATAAAATGAACTATTTTTTGGGGACTACTCAAAAAAGGTGGGGAATACTTTGTGATAGAAATGTCCACCCTACATTATAAGGGGTGTCCTAAAAGATTAAGGAAGACTAATCTGCCCTTATTCTAATTAAGGTTATAACTAACCCTAATAACCCACTAATCTAACCCACTACCCACTAATCCAACCCACTAATTAAAACCTAAATTAAAAGGAAAAAATTAGTTTCAAAACTAATTCTATTCTTTTATTCTTCATCATCTTCTTCTTCTTCTCTTCTTTTCCTCTTCTTCTTCTTCGTAGACATCGACGTTAATCGTCGATTCGAAAAAATTTCATCGTCGATTAATCAATCTTTATAAGCAATGTGTGCCAAGCAAACACCCAGACTTCCAGGATTGAGTCCGGGACTCCCACATATAGTGAATCTCCCAAAACAATTGTTAATTCAAAAAGAACTTGAACCACCGTTCAGAGGCAAAATCAATCATCCAACATCAACCAAGAAGTCTGATTCAAGTGAAATACAAATCCGCGGGTAATTTTCTTCATACCCATTCTTTTTAATTCGTTATTTGTTGAAGAAATCAATTAGAAATCATCAAAACCCATTGAAAATGGTAGTTACAGTAGATATTTCGGCTAGGATTTTTTGTGTAACCCTAGAATTGCTAACCGAACTTCCAAAAATAAGAACAGTTCGGTGTGCTCGCAAAAAATAGACTAATATCTGGTGACCGAACTACATAGTTCGGTCTGCTCGCAAAAATCCCTCATAACCGAACTCAATTTTTCCTTTGAAAGAATGAGTTCGGTTTTGTCGATAATTTATCTTGCTAACCGAACTTTTGAAATATTTAGTTCGGTGTGCTCGCAAAAAAACCTCTCGTAACCGAACTAAATTTTTCAAAAGTTAAGAATGAGTTCGGTTTTTTCGATAATTTTTATGGCTAACCGAACTTTTGAAATATGTAGTTCGGTTACCTCGCAAATTTTTTTTGGTAACCCAATTATAGTCTGTTAACTTCAAGTGTTGTGTTTACTTTATTCTTTAGTTCTATTTGATTTGATAACACAGTATTCTCTTATGTTTAGCTAATACTTTGGTTTTTGTTCATTAGGAACAAAGGAAAAAGATTGAGACTACAACTAGATGAGGATTTGAAAACTCCCACCCCTCGTGGAGCAAAACATTTATATTTCCGAAAACGTGGTGCCACAAATGCTAAACATGGAGGGGGCTCGTTACCGGAAGTCAACCAAGAGAATGTCCGTGATGTAATCCAAGATGTCAATGAAGAGGTGATGGAGAATATAATTGATAATGTTATTGAAGAAGAGAATGATGATGAAGAAGAGCAAGGAAATGAAGACCAAGGAAATGAAGAGGTTGAACACAGCATGTTGAAAATGTAGAAGAAGAAGAACTAGAACGGTTCTACCCATTTCGTTGTCACCAAACTCTTCCTCGACTTCTTCTCCCTTTGGAGGAGGGATGAAACTTAGATGCTTCCAAAATGGATCAATTTCGCTTAAAGGGATTACGCCATGCTCGTAGTTAATTATCATATGGCGACAAGGTAGTCCCATAGACCTCTTCATGTTACATACACACACCTCATCCGGCTTGGTTTCCCACTTCTCAATCAACTCGACTTCTATAATCAACAACTTCATACATTGATGAGATACGTTGTAATGGATTTCCTTAAACAATGGGTTGTCAGCATATTTTCCGTTCATTTTGAATATACGGCTTTTTTGGAACTTCTCTTTAATTCTATCAATGTCGCGCTTGAAGTAATTTTCCATAGCATTCCACACGGTTACGAAATTATCAACACATCTAAAGATATTCTTCTTCAACCGATGGTGAGCCGACTCTACTAAACTTGTCGCTTGATTTCCTAAGTGTTTATATTGGTTAGTATAAGCATTAAAAAACCTCTCTTTGTATGGTTCCAACCATTGGAGAAGAACAAACGACACAAGACCGAGGTAATCGGGAGTATCCCAATGGGCGATGAACTCCGCAAGATTTAGATGATACTCTTCCTCGGTAAGAGACCAACACAATGATTCCCATTCACCGTTGAAAGCAACCCATTTAGCGTGATTTGCTTCGTATTGTTTTTCAACTTACTCTTTTGCATCCGCTCGTTGATGTTTCGGTAGCATCTTAATCTCTTCATATCCCTTTTTCTTGGGTGGACAAATTATTGGCTTGCACATATTTATCAAATTACACTATATATGGAACGTACAAAGCATATTATGTGCTTGTGGGAACACTTCCTCTATTGCATTCATCAATGCGACATCATTATCCGTCACTATAACCCCGGGAATATCATCACCTCAGAAGATTGCCTTAACTCGGTTTAGTGCCCAAATGTAACTAGGTTCTTGCTCATCCCTTAATAAACAAAACGCCACGGTAAATGGTGACTTCGTCGAAGTACGCCCAACAATATTCAACAATGGCATCTCGTACTTGTTCGTCTTATAAGTGCAATACATTATTAGAACTTCATGAAAGCATTGAGCCAATTGAACACTCGTCGGATGCACAATAAAAAGTTGTGTCATCTCTCATTCCGAATCCACATCCTTTTGAACCGCGTATTTTTTCTCTTGGGCCAAAAAAAACAATTGTTGCATTACTTGTCTGTCTCTCCATTCCTTCCTTTTAATTGTCTCAATTGCATTGTAAATTGTGGACAAAGATGAGTGGTTATCCTCCTTTATTATTTGGAGCATTTGAACCGGTGAAATACCAATTGTCCTCATTTTAGCTACCTTGTCCATCTCTTTAGGAGTTATCTTTGCCGCCATGAAATGTCATTCAAGATGCTCCGGACGAGGATGATTATGACAACCTTGCATAACCCTGTAGAGAACCCATCCACCCTTATATTCGTTGTAATTAAATGCAAGCTTTAATGGGCAATCAATCTTCCTTGAGAAAGTTTTGTTCTTCCTACTTGTCTTTCCTTTATAAACATAACCCTTCCTCTTGTGGCTTTTATCGGGATCACCGCTTCTCTCACAAACCATTTCAAAGTGATTATTTCTTTGTCTCCCATTCAATACTAATACGCACATGTCTTTTTGTGCATGTTGTCTAGCCCAACTCTTTGCATCTTCCGGATTTGTGAATACCAAGTCATTCATGTAGTGATGGGATGTGTCATCGTACAAAATACCGACTGAGGAAGGTTGGTTTTCCATTGGTTCTATTGGATCACATGGAACCTACAAGTAATAGCACAACGTAAATACCATAAACAATTAACACTTAAAGTTCGATAATCTAATTTTTTTATCGACCCTATCGAACAACAAGTTCAGTTATGTAGTTTCCAGAAATAAATTTGGGCCTTACCGAACTCGATCTTTAGATTTTCTATGTACAAGTTTGGAAATGAAACTGAAAAACTCGACTAAACCGAACTCAAAGGTTCGGTTAGAAAAGATGTATTTATATTTTCAGCGACCTTACCAAACAGAAAGTTCGATAACAAAAGTGTTGATATCGACTCAACCGAACAATGCACTGTAAACTCTATAAAAATAGTTCGGTTACATGTTCTAGAAAAATATAACCGAACTCTAAAAAACCACCATTAACATGTAGTTTGGTTACCTGCGTCTGCTAAATTTAGTAACCAAACTACACATTAAGAACAGTTTGGTTACCTCGCAAACTAAATTTGGTAACCAAACTAGGTTGACCTAACCGATTTTTTTCCAGAAATTTTGAGTTTGGCCAAATTTTTGCACAATTCAAGCTACATTAACTAAATATGAGGCATACCTGAGTACCCATAGCTTCATCTTCAGGTTGTGGCTGATAAAATCCATCATTTGTTTGGTAGCTTGAGTTTGGGGCAAAAAGCTTTCATCATCTAACAAATAACTCATTTCCGGATCATTAGAAGTATTGAAAAATACACTATGAGGTGAAGGGGGTTCTGATTCTGAGGATGAGGTATCATCACATGAATCACCCAAATCATAATTACTAAACTCAAAAAAAGATTTTTTGGGTTCACCCATCTTCTTCTTCCTATTTCCTTCTTCTTCTTCTTATCTCTCAATAATAATGTTATAACAAAACAATCCCACTAATATAACTCACTAATCACTAACTAATCAGTTATTAATCATAACACTAACACTAATTAATCATCACACTAACTAAGTTTATCATTAAGGGTAAAGTAGGTATTTAAAAAAAAATCAGATAAGGGGTGATTGGAAATTACTACCAATAACCACCCCAAAAACTTGAGAGTAGTCCCCCCATTTTTTGAGTAGTCCCCAAAAAACGGTTCTATAAAATCTAGCAGACCCGGAAAAATCGTTCTTGAGATTGTATAGGCATAAGTTGCAAGCAAGGCACCGGTTGTCATTATCCTAGAGTGCACGTGGGCTGTGTGCCTGCACGTATCGAGGTGGTGGATCAAGTTGGGCTTGCAGCGGGACCTTAAGGTCCTTAACAATAGAACCATGTTTTAGGGCATACGTAAAACTTGTAGGGCATACAAAACAATAATCCCATCTTGGGTGACCTTATAAGGGGTACCCCATGGGTAGTTAAATTACTAATCTACCCTTACCCTTAATACAAAAACCTAAAATCAGTTTTCTAAAAAATCAAAATCAGTTTCCTAACATCTCTTCTTCCTCCTCTAGCTGAACTCTTCCCCTCCCGCGAAAAAAAATTTCATCGCCGTGATTAATCATCGATTCGTAAAAATTTGATCGTCGATTAAACTGAACTACATAATGACTCGTACAAAGAAAAAAGCAGGGACTAGGCAAACCACACCATCAATTGAAGAAGAAGAACCAATTGAAGATGAAGATGAAGATGTAGAAACTCAAAATCAACCACCAATCGAACCAGAAATTGAACCAACTGCATCTCCAACTCCGGAAATGAGGATAAGAAAATAAGTTTTACAAACCCAATCTCTTATTTGCTGTTTTCAGAGATTAAATAGTTTTAATCCCAAAAAAATAGGGTTTTTGACGGTTACAGTGCTGGGTTCGACTCGAAATTGAGTTGCGTTTTGAGCCGAACTGTTCTTCACAAAAGCTTCTTGTACGTGTATATGAACAGTTCGGCATGAAATTTCAAGAAAATTTAAGCCGAACCTAGTCACGGTTAGAGATGCATAGGGGGTTCGGCGTATTCGATAAAACTATTTTACGCCGAACATTCGTTGTTTCATTTTCATAAGTCGTATAAGAATTCGGTTTGAAAGTATTTTTGTAATATAAGCAGAACATGTCACTGTGTTTAAGAATCAACTTATAGTTGTTGAGTTCAGCTTATATTTTCTTTTTCGGGCTAGCCGAACCTATTGATTTGTTTTTTATCCAGATATTTCAAAGAGGTTCGGCATGTACGATATTCACTAAATAAGCCGAACCATTAACATGTTTTCTTCCAAAACTCTCAGGAATATGTTCGGCTTGTTATGAAACTTCCAAATAAGTCGAACCATGAACTAGCAAATAGGCGCGAAGTTACAAAATAGAGGTTCGGCGACTAACTTAAAAAATTACAGCTAGCCGAATTGTTCTTCATTTGTACAGAAACAGGTGGGTTCGGCTGATAAATATAAGCCGAACATATTCCTGGTTGGCCGAACCATGGTGTAAAAATTCAAACTTTTGATGATTTCAAGCTACAAAAGTGAGATTAAACATAAAATATTAGTGTACCTGTGTATTAGAAGCATTGAGTTCCTTATCTATGTATTTTCTCAAACTCACCATTTCCTTCTCAAAAAAAACCTAACTTTTTTTTTCTTCCTCAAAAATTTTCATCTACACAAACTTTTATAACTAAATTATCTAAACCACTAATCAAAATTATTGTTCACTAATCAAAATTATTAACATTAATACTGAAAGGGCAAATTTGCTATTACTAAAAATATTTGGTTAAGAGGTTTTTGATTTTACTATTTCCAACTCGTTTTTGTCTTTATCTAGTATGCCTGAAAGTTTTACGTATGCCCTAAAACAGGGTTCTAACAATATACGAAAATATATTGCGTATGATGAGTTTTCTCTTTGATAATTGGAGTCGAACAGTAAAACCATACTGTTCGATTTTGGTTCTAAATCATAATCAGATGATCTTTTTGCATTATCAGGCCAGTTGTAGGTCCCATGAAGAAGACATCTTTGACCACTTATAAAAGTATAACCTCTTTTCAATATAAAATTATTGAGGGTGAGTCAGTTTTATCAGTTTATTTCAAATTTCTTCAAAGTAATAATAAATGGAGAATCATTTGAATCATGACATCGACTTGAGTTGTGGTCTTTTTATGAAGATTATATTGATTTTCTTCCATTCATCCATCATTTTATATACGTAGGGCTTCATCATCATCACTTAGCCAATGGAGGCTCATCACTTATGAGATCTAGGAATAAGCCAGCCACAGCCAGGGTCTCGATCTCCTATTCTCTTCTAGGCTTCTAGCTAGTTTTGGGTTGTAGTTAATCTATCTGATCCTAGTCCTAAATTTTGGGTTTCCCTCACTAATGTTTTCCTTTTTGTAGCTTTTGAGGAATCCAAATCTACCTTGTAAGTACTCAAATGAGAATCTAACTTTAATTATAGTTTACTCCTTTTGAATTAGATATGCATAATGCAACACATTCCGTTGTGGGATAAGGAAGAAAAGAATTTTAAAACCCAGCTAACTTCCATATTCCAATCGAGTACGTTCATGCATGCATGCAGTATCGAGTAGATCTCCATATGATGATTAGCTTGAATATTGTTGCTGCATCTGCTTCGAATATTGCACACATGGCAGCATGCATATATGTTAAAGACCTTTTTCAGAAAAGGTTTAGGGTTTAGACCTTCTGAGCCTAGAGATGTCTGTCCGGATGTGTTAGAATCTTGATAATGTGCTTTGATTCTTTTCCCTTTTTTAGTTGCTTTTTTAGTTGATCGGTAAAAATCAGATTGGTGAGTCAGAAACAAGGACGGGAAGGTAAAAAAAAATGCCCCCGGCCCCGGCACAAATACAAAATAAAAAGTTAAGTAGAAGAGTTGCACAAAGAAAATGCATGATAGAATGCAAGAAAAGAAATAAAGATAGGAGAGTCGGTTTGTACAAAAAAATTATGTACATCGGCTGGTAAGTAGGATAACAATTAGACCATGCTGTAATGAGCCGATGAGACTATAGTGCAATAGTATATTATTGGATGATATACTATAATGACTTGAGTTTGAAACTCATTAGCACTAACTCGCCAGCATCAAATTTTTTACACAAAAAAAAAAAGAAAAAACATGTGATGAAAAATTAAACTTAATGAATTTTTTGCAAAACTGATGCGGAGAGTTACTAAATTCCTCTGAACCACCAAATTCATGGTTAAAATCATTGGAGTAAACCATCTTTGTGGAATCGGATAACCCTTATAATTGGCAACCCTTTTGGAAATTTTTGTTAGTGCAAATTAAACAGTCAATAGCTGTGATGTTTTAGTATATTTTGGGAACGAGAGACAACTAATAAATGTGGGCCCAATAGAATCTAATACCCTCAAACCAAAAACACTATGATTGTTAAGCGTGTAGTAATTTGTAAGAGACTTATAAAGTGGACATGCAAGATTTCTGTTGACTGACCAAGAGAAAAAGTTATTTTTGCATGGCGATTTTTGAGTTTGAGTTTGATTCAACAGAGGAAAGCTGTCTTTAATTTTTTGCTTTATAGAAGAGCAAATCAAGAAAAATAAAGCAATATTCAAAAGACTAAAGTTTTTGTTTTATTATTCCCCATCTAAAAAGAGATACAGTAAGTTTAATTTGAATTACAGATAGATTTTTCTAGGTTGATGAGCTTAATTACGTACTTCTATAGTTTAATTAAAGCAAGTATCAAATCTACTCCAAAAGTTTTTGTAAATTGGAATTCATGCATGGAAGTATATGATATCTTCGTCGTGTTTGTTGTTGTTTGTGGTATTTTAGAGAGTAAGAATCTTTCGATAGTTGGGTAATTAATCGTCCTGTTTGTCGGATGCATGGAGGTACACAAATCTCCAGAAAGCTAAAATGGCATATACACACACTGATCATGATCACCCTCCTCTAGACTAATCTAGCTTTCTAGTTTCTAGCTAGCAAGCAGAAGTTAATTAATAACTATTATCAGTATCCAATTACTTACTTTGATTTTGATACTCTTTTGATGAATTTGATTCTGAATCATCTGCACATTCTTTAGATCAATATTTGGTGGTCAAGAATATATTAAAGAGACAAATGTAGTAGAAGTACTTATTGGATTTTGGAGTGTTATTAATTTTGAAATATATATTATTTGTTGGGTAGGCAAGACTCACACACTTGCTAATTATAGCGCGTTTGGATATAAATTTGCTTCTGACTTCTGCTTCTCTATTTTGCTTCACAAAAAACTGACTTTTCTGCTTTTAGAAGTCATTCTGAAATATTATTGTCAAACTGACTTCTGACTTTTTGACTTTCAGAAGTCGAAAAGCAACTTCTGAGGGTGCATCTAAATGCGCTATTAATTAATTAAATTCAATACAAAAACTTGTATGTTTGATGTGATGAGATGATCACACAACAATAATATGATATGCTTCAGCAAGAAAAAGAAAAACAATAATATGAAGTGATGGCAGAGAGAAGCAGATGCATGCAGCAAGTACTGGTGCATGTACTGCTGATGAACTGAGCTGATCGATCATCAGCAACAACACCAACCAGATGCCTGCGCATCTGCATGCCAGGTATATAAATAGATTCGTTAGTACTCACGCGATGATTAAAGCTTTACTTTATTGTTGTATATAATATCTCTATACAAAGGTTATGAAATGAGTCAAATGGCCAAGTTTTTGACCGTCTTCTCGAGTACGTGTAGTTTTTAACTCATTTTAGTTACTTTCCAGATACAGAAGAAGAGTATACTATGTTTAAGCCGTAAGGATTATTATAATTATCAGACATAAAATTATGATTTAGTTTTTGCCTAATAATATCAATGACATAAGTTTGAAACTCGTAAATATTTAACTACTATTGGTCGACATAGAAGAAAAAAAATTATGACATGAAGAAATTTCAATGCTAGATACTTTAAACTTTCGCTGAATTTATTTAGGATATGGCTTGATCAATTTCTTGAATGCTATGGATAACAGAGCCATCTCCTCAAATTTAAAGTTCTTGAATGCTATGGTCACGAAATATTCCACACAAACACAACAGAAATCGTGTATTTGAAACTGTTAGTACTGGTAAAATTGTTCTAACATTGCGCGGTGTAAATTGTACTAATGCCATAATGCGATACCTTTGAAACCACCGACCCAAAACACAATTTTATTTAACGGTGGTGGTGCATTAGTATACGGAGTTAGCTAGCTAGCTGGACGTGGGATCGGCTTTGGTTTGATATGATCTCGATTAGTACAGATTTTAAATTTGTATATCCTCATGCAGCAGCAGATTCGATCATGCACACATATTTTTTCTCCAGTGAAATGCATCATCGATTCAGTCAGCTAGGGATTTAGACTCGCTCAGAGAGGGAAGTGAATGAGGGACAGTGCCTCGTGATCGGAGAAGGACAGAGAGAGATCTATCTATAGTTATACTACAATAAAAACATGGAAGAGAGTAGCAGTACTGTAGGACTAGGATGGATGTGCATCCAAGACTAATCACGTGCATGCATTGAGTGAGTGAGTTACTTTTTGACTACCCAATGACCAACGTCTCCTCCTCCCATATGCTTCTCTGACTTACTTTTTTCCTCTTCTCCTTTTTTTGTTTCTTGAGCTAATCCATGTCTCTCATGTGTCTCTCTATCTCTATCTGATCAGGACTCAGGAGTTTAGAAATGGTAATGCATTGGTCATCATCTAGGGTTAATGTGTGTGTATATATAGTAGTTTGTGATCAACTTAGTAACAACAACAGTACCACTGTACTTACTACATATGTGTATCCCCTACTAGCTAGCTTTAAAATCCCACAACCACACACTTGATTCTGCAGCTCTAAAACAAAAACCCCATCTCATCATTTCTCTGATTCTACTGACGAACCTCTTAATGTGATCCAGGTCCTTTTCTATAAGTCTTTCCCTATCTCCCCTTTTCTGTGTTTATTGTATCTCTGTTCTCTATATCTTTTGATTTTCTCTATCTAGTAATACAAACAACTAACAAGGACCGGGGGTTGTGAGTCTTTCTGACTACTGCTGACCAGTCTTTTGTCATTACCTATTCACAACACTAGCGCTATACCTAACCATCTCATCACTGTCCTCATCATCTCATCATCACTTGCAAAATCTCTGTCATACATTAATTTAGTAGGTTATTATTTTTCTTTCTTTCTTTTTAATCATCCTCAGTGATTAAATTATTGCCTGTGGTCCCCTTCTTCCCTTCTTCCCTAAGGTATTTCCAGTGCTTCTCTAGCTATACATTTCATTTACAAACCCTAACAAGGTACCGTAATTCATCTGCTCACACTTGCTCATCGTCATCAATTTCTCTTATCATCAGTTGGGGTTGTTTTCTGTTTTCAGATTTGCTACAATTTTAGCCAAATATAGAAAAAAGTAGATTGAGAAGTAGATACAGTTATAGGTATAAAGAAAGATTGATTGATCATGCAAAGGTGTAGTAGTAATACTAGTTCTTACCAGTACTGCAGTCATCATCCAGTCGGTACATGTTCTTGCAATTTATATCAACCTCATCATCATCACCAGAGTACTTCATCACATCAACCATCATCAGGAAAGAATCCTTTCACTATGTTATTCTCTTCATCATCTACTAATAATAATACCAAAACTTGTAGCACTCAGTATTCAAACCCTAGCTATCAAAACAGTGTGTCCTTCGATGAACTGGATTATCATTCATATCCGATCATCACTTCATCATCACCTTCTTCTGCAGTGGACTGTACACTCTCACTAGGAACTCCTTCCACTCGTAAAACTAATAACTCAGTTATGATCGACAATCATAGAAAATCTACTTCTTGTTTAACATCATCATCAAAATATTGCAAGTCATGGGATGTTTTTCAGCCCAACAGTAAGAATCATCATCAGGAACAGCAACGACACACTTCATCGACTGCACACAACATTAAGAATATCATCAGCCGAGGATATAACAGTGTCAACAGAGATCAGACAATTGGTCGAAGATGTGCAAACTGTGACACGACATCTACACCTCTGTGGAGAAACGGACCTCGAGGTCCTAAGGTTAGCTTCTTGATCCATGCGATAGACAAAATCATTTTTTCTATATATGGATAGGTGTTGTCAGCTGTATAGTACTATACTATTATCTAGCTAGTGTTGGAAGTAACATTTTTTGATCATTGCATGCAGTCACTATGTAACGCGTGTGGAATTCGATATAAGAAGGAAGAACGACGCGCCACTGCAAGCACAACCACCACCACCAATGTGAACGGTAATGGTGCAGTTGGAGAGGTGATGGGTCATCCTAATCAACAGTCATGGGCGCCACATCACTCGCAGACTCAACAAAGATCAAGTACTTCAACATATCCTACTTCATCAACTACTTCGCATTATCATGAGTTCAGGTTCATCGGAGATGATGATCGTTATAATCATCACTCCAACATTAGTACTGGTGGTGGTGGCGGCATTCCTAATTTCCTTTCATGGCGACAACCCACCCTCGTCCATCACTACACATAGGCAACAAAACAGATCCTTCAGTCATAAAAGTATCGAGGATGATAATTCTGTCGAGGTGCTCTTAATTTTCCATTTTCCCCTAGCCCAATCATGTGATCGCCACGAAGAACAGTAGATATGATGTTTAAATTTGTTTCTTAACTTCATTAGTTTGTTAGTTTTATTGCTGTGTTTTTCTTTTTTTTTTGTATTTGGCGTTGAGATTTTGTTTAGCTTTTGTAATACAGTGATGTTCTAGCAATTTAGAAGCTAATTAAGATGGATCTTCTTCACCAGAACAATGAACAAACCAAAAGCCTGGAGTAATTCAATACCTATCCAAAGTATAAATCAAGTGATTGTACAACTAACATAACAAGGGGTTGAATTGGAAAGGTTATAAAAGTCAAAAGACTGATTTACAAAACAACGATTCTTGGCGGACCGCCATAAAAACTGCCCAGAAAAACCGCACACTAATAGATTGGAGGGCCCGTTGGCAGAGATTTGTAGGGATGGGTTTTTGGGTTCCACCCATGTGGGTATGCGGTTTTTTGAGCGGTCACCGCTCTAGACCCATTAAAGGTGGGTCCTGCCAAACTCCCCAAGGGCGGGACCCATTGGAGACAGATTTTGTGTGAGAAACGGTTTTTTTTTTGGTGGTTTTTTTGACTGTTCTTCTAGAACCACTGTAACCAACTACTTTAGGTGCTATGCCAATGTTTAGGCCACTTGGTCAAAAGCTCATGTTCATTGAGGACTTACAGACTAACTAATTACTAGCAAACATTTATATGGTTCGGAGGCTTCGAGAACATGAGGTCGATAAAAAGATTCATATGTGCACTGAAAGTGCCTGTATACATAATTTCTTTGCTGTATACATAATTTCTTTGCCGTCAACATCTATCTATTATTATTACTAGTAAGGACACATGTGCGATGCACATGCTTGAATTTTTACTCATCCAATAATACTAAATTTGAAAGCCATGAAATTTTTTTCCTAAAACAAAAATTTGCTATTCTTATTTGTACTGATTACGTAGATAATTGAAAAAGCTTTTCAAATATATAAATTTTTAAAAAATCCAATATATATTCCGAAAGATATTAAGTTTTTAAATTTTTTAATCTATTTTTAAACTCTTTTAAAAAATAAGTATTTAATTAAATATGTAAAAAATGGGGAACAAACAAAAAAGTAATTTAAGGGTTGTGTCCTCCTAGACCAAAAAAAGAGCTATTTTCTTTATATTTTTATTTATATTAGTAAGATTATTATTTATATATAAAGGGAACTGGCATTGCTACAGTGAATGAATAGTAAATGAAGCTGCAAAATTCTAAAATCCAATTTTGCCCTTACATTTGTAGCTTTATCAAGAATCCTTTAAAAATTAAATGAGGCTATAACGGTAAAAGTAGAAAACAAATAGAGAGTCGGAGTAGGAATAGAGCGCGGGTCATACTGATAGGGTCCCATACCGATTGATTTTAGAATTTTCATGCGTAATGTGGGTATGCAAGGGAAAGCACGTGCATAGCACGTGCGGTATACTAGTTTTGATTTGAAGAATAAGAGGAACCCATTGTTAAAAACTTTTTTTAACATACAATATGAAACATAAAATGTAAGACAAAAAATAGAACAAGAAGAAAATTAAGATGCGAAATAGAGCTGGTGAAACTCAACAAATGATGGCAGATAAAAAATTTCCAAACAGTTTATATGCAAGAAAGGACGATGCGAAATAAGAATATCTCTGAAGACTTCCCCCATAACCAAAAGAATATTTATCTGAAGGACCATTGAATTTCTTCTAGTGTTCTTCCCTTGGTCTCAGGCACCCATAGTGCCACAAATGCCACTGTAAAAGCACTCACGATGGTGTAAAGGGTGAAGGTTCCTGTTTATCAAGGAGTGGCCAACATAATTAGGTATCAGAGTGAGAGAGACAGAGAGGGACAGAGCTGTTTACCAGTGGAATGGGCAACATATTTTAAGAGAGAGAGAAAGGGAGAGAAACCAACCTCCATTACTCCAGTTCAGAAGCAAGTTCGCTGTCATTGTGATCACCCAAGATGTGAGCCAATTGGCCAGTGTTGCTATACTACCAGCAAGACTCTTAATATTCACTGGAAGAATCTGTAATGACAATATCCTCAATCAAAAGGGGGTTAAAAATGAACCCACATTCATACGGAAGTAACTATTAGCTAAAACCTAAAAGATAAAATTTAACGATATTGTAGTTTGGTTAGAGCTCCAGATTTCAATGTTTCATCCGAGTGGGGACCAGAAATAGAAGTCATAGAGATGATCTGTACCTCAGACATTATAACCCATGGAATTGCTCCCACTCCTAGCGAAAATGAAATAACAAAGGCCTGAAATAGTATTACGACAAGTCAAACTAACGGATACAACATTACAAAACTAGAGGAGTGAAAGAGAGAAGATTGCACAAGAATTACATACCACGAGTCCAACGAGTGACAATATGCCCAAAATGCTGTAGAAATGAGAATCCTTGTCTATGACTTCCTACATCCCAAAAGACGGAAAACAAAAACCCGGTTCAGACTAGTTTTTACGACAGGCAATAAATTTTAAATGCTCGTCAAACACAGGCGTTACTGACCTTCAAATAGAATGCAACTGAGACAAGGAGAAGACTGGCAGTCATTCCAGATGAGGACACCTAGCAAATTTTCAACATTATTTGATGATAAAAATAAGTAGTTTCACCAGACCATAAAACAGCTGGGTTAGGACTAGAATGACAACTATCATTCTTTCAGTACTGGTACATGTAAGAAACATCATTTGGTTTTATCACCATATTGATTATCTGAACCAGGTTTTCAGCCTGGATTCAAAATTCTCTCCTTGGAAAAAGTACCAACTTCACTCTTTATCTTTCAGTAGCCAAAAAGTCTATGAATCGGGAGACTCATTGTGGGTTAACTTCACTGGATTTAGATCACAAATCTCAGCTTTTTGCGTACTTACAATTAGAAGAAGCCGACGACCAGCTTTATCCACCAACCAAGTAGTAACTCCAGTTGCAATAACCTAAACACATGTAATGTTGTTCTTTTTTACCAAAAGTGCATGCCATGTAGAAAAACAAATAGATGAGAGACTTAACAAAGCATACGAGGATGGAAATTATTTACATACCTGAACGGCTCCAAGTCCACAAGTTGCCACATTACTTGATGAGACCCCTGGTTATATTGACGGCATTAGAATATATATTCTTTGATAAGAAAAAGCGAAAACAAAGGCAGTTTGCAATCTTTTAATTCAGTCGTCTTTAAAGCTTAATCACTGAATTATTAGTGATCAGAATCCAGCCAAGTATAAAGCTGCACTGGACTACCCATAACTCTGTTCCTCAAGTTGTAACACGGGTATTCCCAAGCATATATTTGTCAATAAAAAGATTTCTTCAATCTCTTGTTCTCTGGTACCATGTCCCCATGGATTCGTCCTTTAGGGCCAAGTTTCCCAAAGCACAATCCTCAAGCCTAGCATGGAACCACCTTATGGTTTAATATTTAATTATATCAACAAAACTTAAGATGTGCAAAACACCTGGAGTAACTAATTGTTAAGAGAACATGATACGCACTGGTCAGAGATAATCCCACATATTCTCAAGTGCCAATAATAGTAAGTTTTTCCCATGTTCCTATCTACTGAACTGAAAAATCATGCACAACAACTGAGCTTCAATCAGTAATACATGCTGAGCTTACCAGCAGCTTTGAAAATATTACTGGAGTAGAACAGAATGCCATTTATTCCACTTAGCTGCTGAAGCACAAGTAACCCAATTCCTACCTGCAGCAAATCATTCACCCTATGGATATTAGGTTCTGATTTTCCAAACATTTTGAACATGAGAAACTTAACTATACAAAAATAAAAAGCTACAGAGGAAAAACTATTTAAACTACAATAATACCATGAGTGGGAACCAATATCTTCTTTGCTTGAGATCAGAGAAGCGGATTGCAGTTCTTCGAGTTGATGATGTTTGTACAGACCTCTACATATTGAAAATTTCAAAGAAAATGTTACAAGTTACAAATAAAAATATCTTTTTCATACACCTTTATGTGCCACATCTGAACTTGTCAGATAGCTCAACACAAAGATGCCAATAGACAACAGTACACTAATAAAGAAGAGAAACTCAGCCAGTACCTTAATTTCATTCACTTCAAGAGTAATGTCAGTATCCCATCCCCGCAAAACTTGTAAAGATGCTTCAAAGTCTTCTGTCATTCCCATTTTTGCCTGAATATCAGGAAACAAAACTGCATCAGAACTGAAACAAGATATCATACCAGGTTAGCATGCATGATGCTCTCCTTCTTCTGCTTCAAAAAAAAAAAAGATTGTGCATACCAGCCAGCGAGGGGACTCAGGGATGAAAAACAGCGCTGGGATTAAGATTGTACAAGGAATTATTCCTGCAAGTAAGAGGAGGACGTAACTTGTAAGGTACAACATCATATTCACCGGATACTGACACGGAGTTCTTTTACAAAATATTATGGAAGTTCTGGGACATGAGTTTGAGGGAATAAAGTTTAGTTATGGAGTTCTATTACAAGATCAACTTTAGCTATTCGCGTTAATGTTGAAACAACACAGGCTAGTAGCAGCTTCAGTTGATTAACTGGAATAAAGTAGTCTATCGAATTTCAAGGAACTTCAGATAGAGCCTGGCTATGATGTGTGCTTTGATCAGCAGAGGAACTCCAAACACTCTAAAGAACAACCCGTCAAGGTAGATTAGGTATTCTAGCATCTCAACAGAACCTACCAAACAGCCCAAGAAACACATCTAATTATCTTGGCAATCTCACACTAGTCGATGGTATAAGAACCTACGTAACAAACTCCTATTAGAATCATTTGAGCAGGCTTCGAGTGTACCATATTGTCCCTCACCTCGTATAGGATACATTTTGAGAATTTAGATAGCACGGACTTCAGCTATGTACACGGAGCATCTCCTATTGGCTAAATACACCAAAAATATAACCCCGCTCCTATCTCACTTTCAAAAGTTCAAAAAAGAAACTTACATGCTCTACTTATTTGTGTAGAAAAAACAATGATGGGAGAGAATAATCAAATTGTTTTAGACTCCAAAAAGTTAGTGAGCTTTATGGCTTACCCATAACTGCCAGCACTCTCCATTCAACAAATAATCCCAAGATATAAGCCAACATGATTCCGATTGTGACAGAAAGCTAGGCACGGGAAAAAATAAAAGATATTAAACCTTGGTGATGTGCTTAAATCTAAAGTTAGTAATAAGCGAAGCTAAAGTCCACAGGGTTCAAATTAGGAAGCAGCAAACATGACGAACCTGATTGACTGATCCAAGACTACCTCTCATATCCTGAGGGGCTATCTCTGCTATATAAACTGGCACCTAACAAATTATAAACAGAAAACCAAATAACTTTGAGGATTCTTATGTCCAAAAATGAAGACAAAAACAAACTTATGTTGGAAACTCACCACGTAGGAAATGACTCCCACGCCGAATCCTTCCAATAACCTTCCCATGTATAAAAACGAAGAATCCTGCGCAAATGGCAAGCAAAGTAAAGTGACATATGGGAATTAGCATCAAAGGTACTTCCCTAGAAACAAAACAAGAAAACAGTATCCAAAAATTGAACTCACTTTGGCAAATGAAATAGCGAGCCAACCGATGATATTTGGAATAGATGCAATCATCAATGACTGCATATCAATTCAATTCAAGTTAGTTCAGCTCAGCTCATTTCAATACAATACCCATGATTCTCACAATAAAGAAACGGAATTAAAGAAAAAGTAGAGTCAAGAGCTACCCCTTTTCTGCCAATGTACTCAGCAATCTGACCACTAGCAATAGCTCCAACCATAGCACCCACATTTGATAAAGAACCAAAAACCGAAAACTGCCGGATAATAAAATAAAACAGCACTTTGTCAAAACTTCATTTTCAACTAATCAAAGAAAAATGAAAAAACTCAAACGACTATTACCTCTGAAATTGTAAGTCCGAGATCTCGAATAATGTCATCTTGTGTGGGAGAAGAGTATCCTCCCTAGTTTAATACAAAAACAATCAATCAAAAACAATTGAGCAAGTAAACAATATACAATTGAATAATGAATTAGGGTTTAGTGTATTTTACCGTGAAACCAAACTGAATAGGACCTAAAGCAACAATAAGAACACAAAGAACAACAGAAACTGAACCGTCACGCATCATAGCGGACGATCCAATTTTCTCCATCATACTGGATTGTCTTGATCCCATTCTATACCAACTTCCAGTATGTAGAAATGGTTTCCGCAAATCCTTTCCATCTTCACTATCTTCTCTGAAACTCATATTTTCGTTAATTTCAGAGAAAAACTAAATAATAATAACCACAGAGAATGAATTCCTATTCCTCAAAATCGAATTCAATAGTTAGGGTTTAACGAACTGTGATCTTTCGTGAAAACGAAAACTCATCATCACATTAACAGAGATTTGAAAATATAGAGAGGAGAAGAAGGATTTGAAGGGTGGTGATGACAAAGAGATGAGGAGGAGGTTAAGGAAGAGGACCACGTTAGGACAAAATCGTAAATGCACACACAGCTATTGTCCAGATAGATATTTCGTGTCAAGATCTTTTCCATATCGCCCCTTGGATCTTAATATAATTACTATCTAGTACACACAGATGTGTATAATATTTTACAGCTCAGTCCTAATCTTTTAACACGTGTAATCTCGTTCTTATAAACGGTGTTTAATGGTTTATTCATACTTGTGGGGCTATGGTTTTCCCAGTAGGTTGTTGCATCCACGTTTTTTATTTTCTGTTTGGTTGAATATACGAAACGACGTGGCAACCGCGTGATCCATGATCCACATTTCTGTTTTACGATAAGAAGAAAAAAAAGAGTTAAAATAATAGAACGTATAATATTTTTCATTGATAATTTAGAGATAAGGATGGCAGTTTAAATGACTACTACTAGAAAAGAAACACATTATCTGGTTTTTGTGTGGGCGGTGATTTTGAATTTTAATGAAAATGGAATAGAATTACTTCTTTATCAAATATTTTTCAATTATAAACTATTAATTTAGTGGTCTTTTAGATTTCATCAAGGATGGCAGTTTAAATTTCAATACTACTACTAGTTCACAAAAAAAGAAACACATTATCTGTTTTTTTACCCTCCCCTAAAATACCCTCCTCATTTAACTAATTGGTTGATGTGGTGGTGATGATTTTGAATTTTAATGATGAACCATGGATTGACAAGGATTTTGATATTACTTCTTTATCAAAGATTTACCAATTCACAATTATAAACTATAATGAAGGCAAAATTCAATACGTGTGGAGGGATAGATGGGAAGGATGGTAGGTTTTCAAACATAGATTTCATCAACTTAGCTCTTTTTTAAACGTATGACCATTTTGTTAATAGTTTGTAACTTTGGTTTGTGAATCGGGAACATTTCAATATTTTTCCTTTTTATATCATATGCTGATGGAAAGACGTCTCCTGTTTGATAGTTGAGTTTGTGACGAAGGTGAATAATTTAAGAGGGAGAGAAATCAATTAGAACACTAATCCATCTCCTTTGGGGGACGTTGAGCTCCGGAGATACTTTCATGAGTGTCTCTGTTGACTAGTCAACTCATGCTGACCAAACTCAGTTTGTGGTTGAAGGGCTAGCGGTCAGGTGTGTTCTAAAACCATGCAGAAGTGATTGGCACAGCTTTTTTTTATATATATATAAGAAAAGAGGTGCACCTCATACATTACAAACTGAAACAATCTTTTACAAGGTTTACAACAAAGTTCAATCGACCACCATCGACTTTCGGATCTCTCAACAGTTCAAAGTATTCAAACATTACAACCAAAGCAACCATACAAGTATTCAGATCAAGGTTAAATGGCCATGTTTGGACTGTTAAAAACAAAACCAAACAATCTAACATCACTGCACAAGGAAGAAATATTTGGATCAGCAATTGATCCATCCATTTCTCAGGGTTTTTCACGAGTAAGTTAAATGACCATGTTTGGGTTGTTGAAGACAACACCAAATAATTTAACAACACTGCACTAGGCAATGGTGTTAGGATCAGCAAATGATCCATCCATTTTTCATAAATTTTCCTAAAGTAACACACTAAAACTAAACTAAAGTAGCATCTGAAAACTGATTCTGTCTGGATCGGTCGGAAGCGGCTTGAATAGGTCTGCATCTGTGTCTGAGTCGGTGTCTGAAACTGAGTCTTGGTGATTGGAGTCTTGGTAACCATAGTTGTTGCAAAGGATGATGTTTCAGATGGGGTAGTTGATTCTTTTGCTGATGGAGTTGTTGTTGTTACTAGCTTTGTTCTTGGTGATGTTGTTTCTATCATATTCATTCAAACACAGTAGAAGTTGTTCTTCTTGTAATAGAAAGAACTACAACCCTTTGATTAAGTTAACAAGACAACAAACAAGAATTAACTAGTTGAAAAAGTACAGCAAGTTCACAAAATCAAAAATGCCCAAAAACAGAATAAGAAAAACTAGATCTATAACTGGAAAACAAAGCTAAAATCAATTAAAATTTAATCTGAACCTGGTAGTGAAAGATAAACTAGAAGAGGAAGAGTTATGGAGGATGATCTGCTCAGACCTGCTCCAAAGGAGCCGATCTGAGCAGAGGCGGCTTCAAGGTTTTAGGGTTTCTGGTATTATGTTTTAGGAAAGAGGAAAGAGGGCGTGCTTGACTAAAAAAAATAAGAGATTGGCACAACTAATAGTACTCTAAATATTGCAAAGACCACAAACTAAATAAATGGGACAAAAATTTAACGATGATGAATCCTCGGAAAAAATAAGAGATTTATATATTGTATATATAATTTGAGTGGAAATTGCTGGCCTCACATTGAAAGTTAGGCCAAAAGCTTGAATTCTAGAGCTCCTGGCCCTCGGCCAATAAAAATTGAGGATTTCCAAATTTTTAGCCAGTTTTACATGCACACCAAACACCATTGGTGAAGATTACTCACCACTACACGTACAGAACATAATACTAAATCTGAGAAACCCTACTAAAACTCTGAAGAAAAATGGCATTGTTTGTTTCTACGAAAACCCTATTTTTCTTCTTTCCCGCATCCTTTACTCTCCGGTCTCCACCTTTCTTCTTCCTTATCATGTGTGCCTATTCCTAATTCTTTTTCTTTTTCGTTAATACATGATTATAATCAAAAGATGCAATATAAAGTTTTCGACCTAGATTTTTCTTTGTTCTCCTATTCTTTTTTCTTTTTTTACTCGGCTTTCTTCTCCTATTCTTAATTGGTGTTGATTTTGTTTATCTGTGGTTTTTGGAGATGAAGGTTCATATCTGTTGTGTAATGGAGAGAAAGAAAAACAAAATAAAAAATCTACGTATTGGTATTGCTAAATCCTTTCCCGTTATCGATTTTTCTTCGTTTATCTATTTTTCTGAATTTGTTGCTAATCATTTTTTTTGGTTTGATGTTTAAGCTAAAGATTTAACTGTTCTTTTAGTGTGTTTTGTTTTCTTCTCATCTAGTTATTGACATAAGAAAAGAGCAGATGTTAACCTATCACTCCTCCCTTCCCTCCACTTTTTCCTCCTAATACCAAATCTCTGAGAAACCGTATCGAAAATTCTAAAGAAAAATGGTCAAAAACGCGGAGATATACAACCTAATCCAACACCATCACTAACAACAGAAAGATTGGAAACCCTAGATTAATTACCTTTTCTCCACTTGCTAAAAGACAACCTCCAAGCCATAATCTCTTCTCTTCCCCTCCTCACCTCGCTCCTAATTCTCTCTAAAATCTAATCTCTATAGCCACAATCTCTACTTATTTTTCTTCAGGGTGAGGTTTCTTAACATGACCATGCCATCAACTGATTTTTGATTTATCTCATTATGCTTAAATTTTCCATGCGAGGGTTAATCTATTTGCGGGAAAAGTGATTTAGGGTCTATTCGTTATCTCTATCATTTTGTTTTTATTTTGGGTTTCTTATTTTTGGGTTTTCAGTTACAAGCGGAACTAAGATTAACCAAGAGAAAGCTAATTTCTCTGTTCTCCTTCAATGTCTCTCCCTCTTGCAATTTCTTTAAATTTCTCTTGCTTTATTCTTGACTCAAAAATAAAATGGACGCACAATTGAGTTGTTGCGCATGGGATACTGTAGTTATGAATTTATATCCTACTTAGATTTTGGTTCTATAACTCCAACTGATGTTTACGAATTCAAGATCCTTAAAATTGTTATTTATTTATTTTATTTTTGGAAAAAAATGGTGGTGGTTATCGAGCATTGAATATTGCATATATGCAATTTACCATATTGTAAACATTCCCTTAGATATGAAAGGCGCATCGCGGCAAAAACGTGCAGGGCGTGAAAGATGATTTACACAACAGTTTCAAGTCTAAAATGCAAAACATTTTGTGTTTGTCCTAAGGTGATACTATGTCTCTTTGTTTCCTGAACTTTAAAACTTTTGAAGCATAATTTAGTTAGGTGGCTTCTTTTTGGCTTATTAAATGCCCATTTTTGCTTAAGTAATAATTTTTGCACTCATTGCTTCTGCATATGATCACCGATCAGCATATGTTTGTGTATGCATGACATGCCACTGTGGAGGGGTTTAATTAGACTCCTTTTTACCGGGATGCAGACTGCATTCGTGGGAGTACTTGCGATCTTCTAATATTTTTTAGCCACCATGTGTGTGAATTGCCAATCTTTATATCCAATACCGTAATGTTGTTTGGATCATGAACTAAAGCCCACGCTGTATTGGCATTTAATTATCGTTTCACACTTTGAATTGGAAATCTTCTTCCATCTCTTAAGTAGACCAACATTCTGCCCAAGACTAACTACATTCTGGCTGGGGCTAACTGCATTCTATGACTTCATTTGTGCAGGACTGGAGATCATACAAAATGGACATGGGAGTTCCGTAGGAAACAATACTGCTTTAGGTATATAATCTACAAAGACTACAATCTTTCATCAAAAGATTCAAATCTCATCTCTTTCTCTCTCATATAATTCAAACTCTCTTAATGTAGCAAGGAATCATTGCACTTTAGTTTATTTGAATCATTGTTTTTCCGAGTAAATTTATATATTTTAAACAAATATAACGGCAACAGAGAAAATAAATTTCAACCTTGATTAATTTGTAAATTTATATTTTGATTACTGATATTAATTTTGAAGTGTTTTAGATTTTAGGTTTTTGTTAAGATACTAAAATCTATGATGTCGATTTGTTTATTTTTTTTGTTTTAATCAGATGTCGATTTGTCTTTCCTACATGAATATGGATTAAGGTCAAGCAGCAGTTGATTTCGTGACGGAAAAAAGAGGTATTGCCAACTGTAAGCTTTTCCAATGGTTGGCATGTATGAGGTTTGTATAAGCTTCTCCAACTGGTGGGTGTCTCTAAATCTTTGGCTTACACATTATTTCCTTGAACTGAATTTCCTATTAGTCCAATCTTGAGTTGAAGACCCCCAAACTATTTTATAATTTATTAGTTGTTGAGGCCCCAGAACGCCATACCTATGGTTGGGACCAGGATAGTAATTATGGATTAACTTGGAGGATGAGAATCAAGATATTATGTGATTTTTGAAACTACATTGTGGGATATGATTGCCAGTGAATTAGAGTTAGAGTTTCCAGAATAATAACAACATTCCACCATTGGTCGGCGCAAGTGAAGATGAAGAACGGGGTGAGGAGAGTGGCTCTTTAATATTCCACCATTGGTCGACATAGAGATGAACAGGGGGAGGGGAGTAACCATTGGTTGACGCAACTGTAGAATATAGATGAAGAACAAGGCGAGGAGAACATTGAAATTGAAGAACCTAATGAGTAGAATGGGGATCATCAGTTCTAAGGAAATTTTGATTTTTTAGAGGATTTTACATATTTTGTAATTTTTCCATACATTGTTTGACGTATATTTATCACAGCTATGGGTTTACATGTCGGGGAACATAAATTTTTTCAAAAACAAAAAATCAACTTTTCTATGTTGTTATATGTACCAATTATTGTAGTTTTTTTCCTAATGTTAGAGTGGTGCAAACATAAATTTATACCACGCATCTAATAAATGATACTCCCTCCGTTTCTTAAAAACAAATACTTTTATTTGTTCAATTTGGCCTATTTTTAGGCTAAAATGCAAAAGGAAAAATATCTCTTTTTAAGAAACGGAAGTAGTATTGCTTAGTAGTCGTTTGAATTTATTCGGTGAAATGTTAGAAGCTGAATAGTTTGCGCGTAAAACTTGAGAAGTATCCATAATTTATACCATTGGGATAACAAACATAAAAGGACAAGACAGAGACTGTAGTGTTCATTGTTATAGTGCTTAAGCATACTGCCGCAAAACGAACACGTTAAAAGAACACTTCAATGCCATACTCATTCATGAATCGCTTCATTAAGATTTCATTCAACACATTATCTTAAACAGGTTTAAACTTTGTTTTGACTGGTTATCGTGTAACAAACATGACAACCATTTTGATCCCGTGCAATGCACAAGCAAGATACTAGTTATCATAAGGGAGAAAACATATAAACCCAAGAGAAAAGAAGAATTTTTGGTGTGTTTTTCTACTTTCTCATATGGTCTATTTATACTAGTTATAGTTAGGTCTTTTGTTTGAATTTTCCAAAAACTAGGATTTAATTAGCGGACTCAAATCGAGTATCCAACGAACTAGGACTCAATGATCGAATGCACACCCAATGACCGACTCCAAAATGCCTAAACTTTAGGACTAAGTATTTGAGTTTTAACAAACTCAAACTCTTTAACCAACTAACCAACAATTCTCCATCTCGGATCTTGCATTCATGCATGAGATGATCAATGACAAAATCACCTTCGTCTTCCAACGTTGGTTGCACCAAAGGTTGCCTACGTATCTTCTGCAAGGAATCAAACCGACCGTAGTTCACTTAATGGCCTTGCCTAAAGGCCTCCACCAGGTTCCTAAGAATTTATAGCCCAAAGGATATCACCAAACGGGAAGAATATGGATCAATTTCGACCAATGACGAAACTTGACCCCAGATACTACTTTCGTTAGCATATCAGCTGGATTGTCTTTGGTATCGATTTTCACAAGTAAAATGTCTTCTTCTTCCAGAATTTCTCTAACAAAGTGAAATTGAACATCTATATGCTTGGTTTTGGCACGATGCACTTGATTCTTAGCCAAGTAAATTGCACTAAGACTATCACAATGCACAAGCAGTTGTTCCTGCACAACACCCAAGTCATCTAGCAAATCCTATAACCATGTAGCTTCTTTAAATGCCTATGTCACTGCCATGTACTCCTCTTCAGTAGTTGAGAGAGCCACAGTAGACTGTAAAATCGATCTCCAACTAACTGGTGCAGCCAAGGTAAATACATACCGTGTAGTTGAATGCCTCTTGTCCAAATCACCAACATAGTCAGAATCCACATAACCAACACATAGCTGATTATTCTCATCTTCCTTCAAAAACTTTAATCCAACATCAATTGTACCATAGAGGTACCTCAAAATCCATTTCACAGCTTGCCAATGTCCTTTACCAGGATTATGCATATAACGACTGATCATATTTCACTACATGTAAAATGTCCGGATTCCTCGTATATACCATCACATACATCAAGCTACCAATAATACTAGCATATGGAACTTGGGCCATATACTCACACTCTTCTTGAGTAGTATGAGACATATCAGAATTCAACTTAAATTTCTTCAAGTATGCCTTATGAGACAAAAAAAACTTTACCCTTCTCTCTGTCACGTTGAATCTCCAGGCCAAGAATCTTCTTAACTTCTCCCAGATCTTTCATCTCAAACTCAGTTGACAATTTGTGCTTCAAATTCTCAATCTCTTACTTGTTATTCGATGTTATCAGCATATCATCGACATACAAGAGAAAATATATAAAAGACTCATGCATCATGTAGCTTCTTGAAGTATATACAATGGTCATAGTGACTTTTTATGTATGTATTGCCAATTATAAACTGATCAAATCGCTTGTACCACTGTCTTGGAGACTGTTTCAGCCCATACAACGATCTTTTTAGCTTATATACACAATCTTCTTTTCCAGAAACCTTGAACCCACTCGGCTGAGTCATATAGATTTCCTCTTATAGATCACCATGTAAGAACGCTATCTTGACATCTAGTTGAACTAGGTTTAAATCATATTGTGCTACCAAGGTTAACAAAATTTGGATTGATACGTGTTTCACAACTGGAGAGAACACCTCATTGTAGTCAATCTCTTCTCTTTGGGCATAACCTTTCGCAAATAACCTTGCCTTGTAGCTTACATGATTCACCTAAGAACTTTCTTTCTTAGCATATACCCATTTGCACCCAATGACCTTCTTACTATTCGGAAGTTTCGTAAGAACCCATGTGTCATTCTTGTAAAGAGACTTCATCTCATTCTGTATCGCTTCTTCTCATTCTTGATGCTCTACATTGTACAACTTTAAAATAGGTATTAGGAATGCCTTCTTCAACAGTTGGTAATGCATAAGATATAAAATCCATCCAACCATGTTTCCTGGTTTGTCTTCTTGGTTTGCTAGTTGCTAAAGTCCCAGTGATCGTAGCTTATGTATCTTCTACTGCTTCGTGTTCTTCTTCATTAAGAATGTCACCAGCATTTGGAACTTCAGTATTTACCTCCCTCGTAGATACCACACCTTCAAAAGTAGTCATAACAGATACAAACTTAGCTGGAATTGGTGGATTTGCATCAATCTCCACCTGCTGCAAAGGCTTGCTCGTAGTAGTAGTGTTTTCTACCTGTCGAGAACCCCAAGACTGCACCAAGATGTTTCATCAAATGTGACGTCTCTAATCATGATTATCTTCTTCTTTACCGGATTCCAAATTTTGAACCTTTTTACTCCTTTCTTCAAACCCATAAAGATCCCTTTAATAGCACGACTATCAAGCTTGTTTTCATTAACATGATACCAAGCAGCGTAACCAAATATATGAATTGAGTCATATACATAAAATGGTTTACCATACCACTTATCCATCATAGTTTTACCTTCTAACGCAAATAATACAAAGAAACGTAAAACTCCAAGTCAAGATTAGATCGTAGTCTTGTTGAACTACAAGGTCAGAAGCGAAAAACTCCTTGTAGTTTTTATCAATCGTATTCCTTGATCGATAGTTGTTGAATGTCCGTATAACAGAAGAGATGAATTTTTAGAATAAACAAGAACTATGATAATCAAGATAAGATTTCAGATAACAAATTGAGATATATCATGTAAAAGATAGTCTGACCGTAAAAATTGTAAGGAGGACAACTATTGCAACAAAAAGATGCATATCATGCAGAGATTGAGAATCTTAGTTTCAGATAGTGCTCTATTTTTAATATTGAATAAGGTTGGGTTTCTTAGAATTCAAGCAATTATTACATGCATTCAGAACAAGTTCGTGAACTAGTTCCATGTTTAAGAATTACTTTGGTCCCAATAAAACTTTTAATTTCCTAATACAAAATAATAATAGGAATAGAAATCTTGTAAGCATGTGAGAAGTTTTCCTTGTATTACGAAAAAGAATGCGCACCCGCATATTTTCAATTAAGGACCGTGCATAAAAAGTTGCTCAAGAGTTAACCATATGGTTCGTAAACCATCAAGCAATATTTTGTGTAGTTTGCAAATTGAAAAACTTAGTTCACAAACTCTAGATGTTGGGGTAATTCAAGAACATACCCAAAAGTGCATAATTCGCGACCTAGAAAAATGAATTCACGAACTCATGTACAAATTCACGAGTTCCAGAAACATGGTGAAGATTGCACAATTCACGAACTATAGAAATCAATTCACAAACTATTATGCACTTTGGAGTTCAATAACATCATGTTTTGTGCACAGTTCAGCGGAGTAGTGTTGTAAAACTTTTAGTAACGACTCAATGAAAGCCCAGCCATATTTAGAAAAACGAAAAATGAGTTACTCCCCATTGCATGAACTCGGTCTTATTAAATGCTTACATTTTAGGTTCAGAGAAAATTAAAAGAACAAAAGTATGAATCTAAAGGGTGAAAGGGGATCCATGTTGGTGGTTCGTACTTGTTCTTCGTTTTATAGGCCGGACCTGTAATTCTTTTTTATAGGATTGTTTGCGGGTAAAAATGACTCGTTGTTTCTGGTGAAAAGTGCTTGAGGAGGAAAATGCTCGATGAATATGAACCTTTAAAAAAATATACTACATGGGAGTTGAGTTCGAGAGACTAATTTGTAGGACTCTAGCCTAAACCAAAACAATTGTCATTCTATATTCAAATGGGTCACGAGGAAGGAGAAAGGCCGGTTTGTAGAGAGGGAAGCTTAGAATGTGTGGAGATCAATGGAGATTGATCAATTGATGATGTGATGTGTTGAACTTCTTTGAAGATGATTTATCTATGTAGACGAGATAAATTCTCTGTAAGTGATTGATAATTTACAGTTGTGTGTTGAGTCTTGCTCGATTCAGTTATCTTAGTTATCAAATCATATGTTGAAAAACCTATTTATTGCAGCACATTGATCCCTTGTGAAAAGAAGAGGGTACCCAAATACACCAAAATCTTTTTGTTTCAACCTATAAGTATGATACCAAAAGTGACCGTCTATGGACAAAGTCAAGACAATACAACAACTTGATACTCACTTGACAATAGTTACGGTACAAGACCGATTGACTATAATATCAGAATCAAATGATTAGGATTATTATACAAGTGTATTTACTTTTAATTATAATAACAATTATAATTGTGAAAAGTAAAAGTAAAAGTAAATAACTCACACAATATTTTGTTAACGAGGAAAACGCAAATGCAGCTAAAAAAAAACCCGGGACCTATTCCAGTTTTGAATACTCTCAGAATTAAGCAGCTACACAAAGTACAATGACAACTTTGTATAATTGAGTAAACTACCCCTAGTTACTTAGTTCCTTTAGTATCCCTGCGTCTACGACCTACCGGTTACGCACGTGAATCCCAATATAGAAAACCAATCTTGAGTTGATTTACCTATGTAAAGTCTTAAGCACTCAACTCCTTTTGATCGTATTCCAAACAGTAAAGGAACAAAGGCTCTTCTATTTAAACAATTAAACTCCTTTGTCGGGTAAGATCAATCTGAATCAGTAACTCCTTTGTCGGGTAACTTAGATTCAGATTCACAACTATCATATTTGGATATTGAAGAATACCACCAAATGATAGTTTCCGATCTAAACGACTTTATGATCAAAAAAATCTAATCTAATTCGGATCCCAGTCGATCAAGATGTGTGCACAAATCACGAGATACGAAAAACCAATAAGAAAAATCTTTTTGTCTTCAAATTTTCAATTGCCTTCTTACGTACTTGCACAACACAACACGAAGTCTGCTAACAATGGATGATCACAAGTTGTCTTTAGATATAAATTTAAACAGTTCTAAAGATCCCGTCAATACTTTGATCTAGTTTGAGTGACCTTATGTCAGAAGAGAAGGCTCTCAAGAATAATCAAACTAGGTGCAATCAAAGTTTCAACAAACGTTTGTCAATCAAATCAATTATCGAAAACTAAAATAACAATGCAATTATCTAGTTTCCACCAACGGTACTCGTAGATCTTCTTGATCCCACATAAGATTTTAAACGAGCGATCGTAAGAGATTTTGCCTAATTAGGGTACTTTCCTCTCTGGATAGACGGCTCCACCAGAAGAAACATAAGTGAAGTTTACCTGGCTGTTAGGATAGTTTGCAAGAAATGCAAAATCAACTATTTATAGACCAAGGTTGTTTGGACAACAAGGAAATTCCAAAATCGAAAATATTCTCAAGATATGAAATAAGCATAATTTCGGTTTTCTTATTTCTAACTAATATCCAACCTGTAATTCTGAAATCTCTCATTAGAAAATATCTAATATTAGTTTAGCACTTAACTAATATAACTTTCAAAGAGATATTTTTTTATTTGCTAGAAAATCAAAAGCATATAATCGAAAACTCTTAATTAAAAGATTCTCAATATTTCGGATTGGGATCACCTTGAGTATCAAGGAATATCTTTGGATAATAAAAGATGAGAATTATACTCATGTCCAAATTATGTCGACATCTGGAACTTTCCTAATTAGCAAACCCTACTTCCAAACTCACACAAAACCGTAAAGTAATATGTGAATATGAAGGATCGGTTTTGCTCTTGGGACCGGTCCTACCATGAATCCTAACATAGGTTAAGGTCAGATCTACCAAGTCTTCAAATATAGGTAGGGATCGTTTCTACCATGATATTCCCAATAATAGCTAGGATCGGTTTTACCAAGACTCCTAATAAAAGTAAGGATCGGTTCTACCATGACTCCGAACTGAAAACGTGGGGTAGCAATATACACCACCAACTTTTTCTTAGGCAACTTGTATGGACTAAACTCGAATACAATTCCGAGAGTTCAACTTAATGAATCTCAATTAAGAATTATATGAAGAGCTTATATCTCTTTTTCTCACAATCATAATATAAATAAAGACAAGTACGTGAACCTGATTATTCCGTGAGAATACTTGGACGATTTCAAAGATCAAATCCAAGATCAATCAAGTCGTATCCAATAAACAAGGATGGATATACCTACTTTGATTGATTTATGTAAAACCTGTGATATTTCAATTATAAAGATAAACAATATAATGTGGAAAAAGAAATAACACGAACACCATAAATCTTGTTAAAGAGGAAACCACAAGTGCGGAAAAACCCCGGGACCTTGTCCATATTTGAACACCAAACTGTATTAAGCCGCTATAGATTCTAGCCTACTATCAGAACTTCGGACTGGAATGTAGTTGCGACCGAATTAACCCGTCACAGCAATTCAGTTACAGTCATGCTCCTTACGCCTCTTGAATCCCAACAGGACTCCACACAATTGATTCCCTTAGATGACGTCCTTTACAGCCTAAGAGTTGCTTCAACTCAATTGAAGACTTTAAACCAATCTGCCTCCCACAGATAAGCATATATGTGATTTTTGTTCTGACCAAAGATCAAGGTGAGGTAAGAAATCGATTGCAATAGACAAAGTCTAGCAAACCTCAAAATCCGGTTTTATGACTCCCGAAGAGCAACCTAGATTATTATTCACCTCACAAGTATAAACTTGTGAAATCACGAAGTCTGAGACGAATAAACTTTGTGATTTTTATCTATCTTGTTTGTTGGAGCAAGCTCAACAATCAAAGCAAGATCATGATAAAGATAGTTGCACCTGGCTTCATGAATCCCTAGGTGAAGTCTTTTTAGTCGTTAAACCCTAAAGGTGTTTGAAGGAGACGATAACTCTAGTTTTACTACTAGGACACACAAGAATGGTGTTAGGGATTCAAAAATCCCAGTTGTTTGAGGTTCTCCTTATATAGACTTTCAAGGTCAATGTTGCTTTGGATTTAAGCTAAGGTAGCTTTGGAATCAAGCAATCAATAATCACCATTAGTTGAAAAACTTGACTTTGAGATTAACATAACATAATATACACTCTGGTTATGATGGACCATAACCGAACCGTGTACAATGACTTGTTCATGAAAGGTTGGCCGAAACTAGCCAATCGAACTATATGCTTAACCATTTTTATATAACACCTTAAGACTTTAATCTTGAGTCACACTTGTGATCAATCATGTCTAGATAGTGTTTTTAGAGAGTTGTTCAAATGTCGATCATCTCATAAAAATAATTCTGATGCATCTGAAAATATTCAACAGGGTAAGTAAGTGTACCTGGTACGTGTACTGTACCTGTTCGTGAATATTTTTGTCATAGTACGTGTACCGGGTATGTGTACCCTTAAGGAAAAAACAGGTTCACGAAGTCACAGATCTTTTATGGTTTGCATATTGGGTATGCGTACATTTTCGGTTTTAAAACCAACTGATCTTTTCCGGTTTGCATACTAGGTATGCGTACATTTCCTGGTTCGCTGCCGAAATATAGCTGCGCCGGTACGTGTACTGGGTACATGTACTACGGCTCCGGACTTATAACAGTTCTCCCAATATGTGAACTGGTATGCATATTTTCTTGTATCCTGATTAACAATAGTTTTATATCTCTCTAATAATCAATTCGAAACATTCCCGAATAACAACAATGACACATATCACTGTTCCAGACTATTTTCAAATGATGAATCATAATTTAGGTCATAAAAAATAAATTATTATTAACCAAATTCATCAAGTATGAACAAATGTTTTTAATCTTAATTAGTCATATTTCGAGAACGATATTCAAGATAAACTTGAATCGAAATTTCTATTATGCATGTACTATCTAATTTAGTCACGCGACAACGTCTCATAGATAGAAAAGTGAAAACTTTAAAAATACGTGGTTCAGTCTTCAATTACCTTTTGTTAAAGAAGTTCTCCAGAGCTTCGGCTGATCTTCGCCTTCAAACGGTAAAGCGCAATGATATCCGATTCTCAACTACACACTTCTATCCTAATTCGATACTTGACTAAATGTATACTAGAAATCAAGGTATAGTTTTGATCAACTAAATTTGACAACAAGATTGAGATAGTAACACTTATGAGTTCGACCGAGTAATGATCTAACACCAACAATAACTAGGATCGGTTTCACCATGTATCCCAAAATAGGTAAGAATCGGTTCTACCAAGGTTCTCAACATAAGTCAGGATTGGTTCTACCGCAGATCCCAAACTAGGTAAAGATCGGTTCTTCCATAGCTCTCAGCATTAGTCAAGATCGGTTCTACCAAAGTTATTACCTAGGTTCGAATTGGTCATCCAATAGATTCTTCAATAAAAACCGGACCTAAAAGCCTATTGATTTCCTTTCGATTACGAAACAAGTTTCTTATATGTACTTCCTTTAAACATATGTAGTCAAATATAGTTTCCTAGGATGAAATCACACCTATATCTAATACACAATCAAGTAACAAGTTACATAGATTATGTCGATGTCACATCTACAAAGTTCAAAAGATAAACGTTATACTTTGTAATCAAATATTCATCCTTGATACTTTGATCATACTAAAAAGATCAAGTCTAATACTAGCGTATTAAATATAAACTCGCATGTTATGTTTTCAATCTTAAACGAATTGAAAGCAACGATAGGAATGAAAACAAGTCAAGTCAGTATCACAATACCTCAAGGGGGAGGGTGATGTCTTCGTTGTAGTCGATACGTCTTCACGTTTTCAGAGTAATACTTGTATGTCTCAACATTCATGGACTTTCTAGTCTAACCTAAATGAATTTGGTCTCTAGTACATTTAATAAAGCGACTCTAATTGAGTTTTGATACTAAAATATGATAACCAAACTTGACATACCAACTTTTGGTGGGTTCAACCGAGCAATGCTCTAACACCTTGTAAGTGGTGATGGTTGAAGAGAGTGGAAATATGGGGAAGTGGCAGAACGTGCATATATAAACCATTTCCACTTTGCATGTAAGACTTGGTTGATTGACCATCCATTATTACATTTACTCCTTCAACTTTCAAGATGACTTACTCACATTTATCATCGTGGATGTACTGCACACCGCACATGTTATAGGCCGCCAGACCGAAACCCTAGTGAATATCCCCCTATGTGACATGAATTGATATCTCATGTGAAAGTCTGCTTTGCATACGTATTTTATGTGGTCAACCATTGACCTAGTTGACGATGAGTCTTAACTGATGAATTGAACATAATTCGTAAATCAAGGTTATGATGGATGAAGCATGAAGTGTTTGATGGAATAACAACATGCTTTGTGGATGATGAATGTTGAATTAGGCCATCGATGACCGCGACATATCATTATGCTAGCCGAAGTAGTAATGATATTTGAATGACTTGGATTGATAGATATAGGTTAATGAGACTGATGGATCGATCATAAACCATCATGTTGATGCGTCAAGCATTTAACATGAATTCGTACAAAAATAATCATTGTTGAATGATCATAGAGAAGGTTCATCTCGATCCATGTGTCATGATTCAGTCGAATGACAAGGAGAGATTATAATATTAAAAATGGTCGTATGACAAACCAAATGTTGGTTGATGGACCAACTGAGTACTGGTTGATGAACCAATAAAATACTGATAGCTGGATCCGTATGAAATTCTCGAATGTTAATAGTTGAGTCAACATGAGAAATATTGTTGTGTAGAGCAATTGAAAGTTGAATCAATAAAATATTAATCAATTAAAATTATAATAAAACATTGGTTGGTTGGACCAAATATTATAAAATTAATCAAAATATTTATTTGTTGGATCAATATAAAAATTATTGGTGTCTGAACCTTTTCAGAATTATGCTCTGCAGAGTATTAGGTTCAAAACCCTAATTTTGGCAGATGGATGATTCATCAATGATTGTGTCGATGGATGAGAGAGACCGCAATAGGTGGTGGTGGACCGACCATGTGATATCCAAATGCTTGACTGAGCATTCACCAAATTCAGTTGCAGAGCAGTTGGCGAAAGGATGATTAATCAGTGTTTAAACCATAATTAAAATAGTGCTTTACTGAGCATTAGGTAGTAAAACCTAATTATGGAGGGAGGAGGACCGACCAAGGGGTGTAGAGATCGGTCCTTGGTGGTCGTTGGACCATCTGATGGTGAATGGATCATCTTCCAAGTCGTTGAAGAGAGTTTGAACCAAATATGAACTCTAGAAGATTAATTAGGTCATTAATCAATGATGGAGGTAGGACTGACTTTCGACAAGCAAGGAGCCGGCCATGGTGGCATGCTCGTGTCACTATGTTGTCCGCGGATCAATCTTGAGAATTTTGGTATTTTCTGATGGTCCATCGATCATTATTTCATCCTTTTATATAGAATTTGAGTTTAACTGAAACTATTAATTTTTCTTGAAGACCAACGGTTGGAAATATTATTCTAATATTTTTATGATAGAAAGTCATAATGGTTGCAGGACTACTTGCTTTTCTAACCATATATGGTCCATGAAGCAATATTTGACAAAATATAGAAATTATCAAAAGAGAAAGTCTTTGAAAGAGGAAACCCAATAATAATAATAATAATAATAATAATATAATATTGATGCGCTCCAAGAGGTCACGGGTACGAGTCCCTGATGACGCAATATTACAGAGTTTGACATGGAAGGTATAGTTAGCTTTCCATAATCATTCCCGCTTTGCCCACCTTGGATGGTTCCTCATGAGGCTCGCTGGTAGACTAGCACGACAACCTGTTCAACTAACGTAATAGTACACTATTGGAGCTTAGCTTGTTAGGCTTCAACTAGTTTCTTGTAATAATATTCTTTATCCAAGGTGCTACCGAATCCAGCTGATATTTCAGCTTGGATAAAGCTTCTCCTTTTCCCCATCTGTACCTTGCAATTGTATAGACCCAAGAATATTGGCGAGGAGAAGTCTAGCACGAGGAAAAAGCTCCAGATTTTTGCCATTAATCAGGCCCCATTGGATTAGAAGGAGACCAGTGGTTGCTCCATTATGATTAACAAGTTGCTAAAGCCAACAATCCAGTTACCCAGTAAGAAGAAGCATGGGACAATTAAGAAGAAACAAGATTCTGCCTATCTTAATGCATGTCGGAAGAAGATGAGATGTGGTCACTTTACTGCGGCGATTCGCGTTTTGTCTTCCAATAGCGTTGCGCCTAGTAATGAGTCTACCTTAGATGAACTACAGGCAAAGCATCCAACTGCCCCTTCACCTTTTATTCCGGCTGATATCAATAGTGGTGATCCCATTACAGTTGATGCTTTTTTTGTTCTCAAGGCTATCAAGAGTATCCCTAAAGGAACCCCTTGTAGCCGTGATGGCTTGCACGCGCAACATTTAGTTGATGCGATGAGTGGCTCAGCATCAGCGGTCGCGGGAAAATTAGTGACTTTAATTACATAGGTTGTCAATCTTTGGTTGACAGGGACATGCCCCAGTGGTTTAGGTGAGTTCATAGCTAGTACACCCCTAACACCATTATTGAAGTCGGGTGGTGGGCTTAGGCCTATTGCGGTGGGTACCATTTGGCACAGATTGGTCTCTAAGGTAGTTGATATTCAGTTGGCAAGGACATGACTTCCTATTTGGGTGATTATCAATTTGGTGTTGGCGTGCCAGTTGGGGGTGAGAGTATTCTACATGCCGTAAATAGTTTGCTGGAGATGAAAGGTCACTCAACCAATATGTCGATGTTGCTTGTTGACTTCTCTAATGCTTTCAATATGGTGTGTCGTTCTCATCTCATTAAGGAAGTCCGATTCCATTGTCCAGGTATTTCAAGGTGGGTGGAATTTTGTTATATTATGCCTGCTAGACTTTATTATAATGAATACATTTTGTCTTCGACTCTTGGTGTTCAACAAGGAGACCCTCTTGGTCCATTGTCATTTGCTTTGACACTCCATCCCCTTGTGAAATCCATTGCTTCTCGGTGTAAACTGGATCTGCATGCTTGGTACATTGATGATGGGACAATTATTGGTGACACACTTGAGGTGGCTAAAGCTTTGAGCATAATAGAATCTGAAGGCCGAGCCATGGGATTACACCTCAATATAAAGAAAACAAAGATCTTTTGGCCCTCTGTTGATCCCAGAATTACTGCAGAAGATGTTTTCCCTTGGGATATTAGTAGACCCACTTTAGGTGTTAAACTATTGGGGGGACCAGTGAGTCAGGACCGTAGTTATTAGTGACATGATGCTAAGTAGAGTTCATAAGACTATTCAGGTTAATGTCCGCCATCAAGTAACTCAAATATCCCCAGAGTGAGATGTTACTACTCCGCAACTGCACCGGTGTATCAAGATTATATTTTGCGATGCGAACTACCAACCCTGCAGCTCTGCAGCAAGCCACTGAACTTTTTGATGACCATTTGTTTCAATATTTGAGACTTTTGCTCACGGGAAATGGTGCTGGTTTTGGACCTCTACAACAGCGATTAGCCACCTTGCCTATCAAAGATGACGGCCTCGACATTTATACTATGGCAGACACACAAGCACTTATGGTGATCTTGCTTCCCAGTCGACTGTTCCCATTCAAAAGGTGATTCTTGGTGGCTTATTCCCGCCGAATAAAGGATCTACTTATCAGTTGGCTCTTCGAACTTTATCCGGTATGTGGATTACCTTCTAACTATTACGTTGATGATCTTGCCCCCCTTCTATGCACTCCTTGGTAGTTACTTATTTTGACGTTGTTAAGAAGCAAATCCCCAACCAATATTCCATGTCTGCGAGAGATTCCATTCTGTGGCAGTTCAATCGTATTAAGCATGCTCAAGATTATCTTTTGGATGTACCCATTAGTGGGTTGAATCAGTGTCTCGGGCCAAGACAGTTTAGAGTTGTGGTTTGTTATCGCCTTTGTATTCCTCTGTTTGTCAAGGGTGGCTTATGCTCGAGTTGCAACAGGCCTATGAATATTTTGGTGATCACAGGCTTCATTGTGCCAAAGATGTTAGTTGGGCTCAAGTTCCGCCATGACCTTGTTCGTGATGTAATTGATGATATTTGTTACAAGGCGGGTGTGCCTGCGCGTAAGGAGGTAGCTCTGGGGTTTTTGTCAGACAAATAGACAATAACAAAGATTTACGGCCTGCGTATATTCTTGTTTAAAATTGGGTTAATGGACATGATGTGTGTATGGATGTCACTGGCGTCTCACCCTTCACAGGTGAAACTGTTCGTGCTTTCGTTCCGGGCCAAGCTATTTCTAATGATGTATTGCGCAAGCGTACTAAGTATTTGGACAAATGTGTATCACACGGTTATGGTTTGGGTGTGTTAGCTTTTTCTACCCTGGTGAGCTTAGTGAAGACACTTTATGTTTTTTTAAGAGGTTGAAGAATTGTCTAGTTAGCAATGATGCTAGTAGTGGTGTAGGGAAAATTCTTTTTTATATATTAGGTGTAGCCATTTAAAAAGGTGTTGGTGCCAAGCTTGTTGCTAGGTTACCAACCAAAGTTTTGTACGATTATCTTGATTTTCTTAATGAATAATTTAGAAAAAACATTAAAAAATAAAAGGGAAAAGAGGGGGACCTAGGCCCACTCTCACAATTTCCTTTATTTTTATTATTTTATCTCTATTCCTTTTCTTGTTTTGATACAACTTCCATATACTTTTTCTTCCACATTTTTGGATGCTTCTTTGAGATTTATTACTAAATACGCCCGTGCCTTTCACTCGGGGCTTACTCAGGGGTGTCCCTTATGCCCGAAAGGTGAATATCCATTACTATTATATGAAATTCAGCTGAGAAAAGCCATAAATCCGAGTAAACTGAATATTAGGGTTTACTTAGTGTATTTTTTAATGAATTCAACCGATAATACTGCACTAAAATTAATTAATTAGTCGCTTTATACTAGCATGTAATCTGTCTAGAAGCATTTAATTGATTCAGATATGAGTCGAAAATCATCATATTAGTTCGAATATTATTCTGGGAAGTTCGGACACCGAGATGAATTTCGAATTCAAATAGAAATCTTTGAGTCTTTCACTTAATCAGTAAAATACATGAAATATTGAAGGTTCTACTTTAAGCCCTAATATTGCCGTCATATATCATTACTTTGTACGAGGTTACAAAACTGCAATTCACTTCTCTTGCGGAAGGTGAAGATATGAATTTCTTATGATTCTGATGCGTATCAGAAATACACAATTTCCGATGTGATTTTACGAATATAACCTTCGTAAAAAATCCACCATCAACAAGGATGTGCTTCTATTTATTGGGAAAAGAAAAATGAAGATTTCGTTACTTTTTTGATTGAGAAGTTTTCATATTCTTGATATCTCATCCATTGAGAAGTATCATCACCACTATCCAGATGAATAGTTTCAATAAAAGAGTTCGAAAAAATTGATGGGTGTTACACAAATCGTAAACAATAGAAAATATCTAGACATGCTCAATATAGTCTATTTCGTGACTCGGAGTGTCTCGGCTAGGTCCGAGGCAACAAGATGGAAACATCTCGCCGAGATACTTAGACAAAATATCGGTACCTATTTCAGAAATTTCTCGAAATACTAGCTTTCACTTTACCTTGCATCGTAAATGTTAATGTGGTTGGAAAATCAAATCTTCTTCTCTCCACCCGATTTAAGGTGCAAGTGTTCATTTCTCTCTGCACTTACAAACACCACCATTGTATCTCTTTCTATGCATAAATTTTCAATAATCACCACCAAAATCAAATTGCTTTGTTAGTTTGATTCATTGATTTACTATCACCACCGTACTTATACGAGATATCCTTATAAGTCACTTATTCTCTACACTAAATTCATAGGTAAGAACAAAACAAAATAAATTCACTCCCAAGGATTATCTTCTTCCCAATTTCATCAATCAATCATGCAAGAACTTTTCTTCGTTGTATTTGAATGAACTCTAGGTATACATCAGTTTTGATTTATCAACTGTAGACGTATTTAACATTGATTTTCTTTTTTGAGTTTGAATTGGTTGACGAGAACATTAATCTAGCTCATAGATTCGAAGTATTATAAGAAATCCAGAAGAAGAGAGACTAACTTTAGGGCTTAGTCCAATTTTACGAACACATATACCAAACTGCCCTCATCTCGTCTGTTTCATCTCGGCCGATCTCGACCAATTTCGGCAAGATTTCTAGTCACTTTCCGTCTCGGAGAAATTAACCATTCCACTTGGTTGAGTGCCCAAACCGGAATTATCGCCGAGATTCCGGCCGTTTTAGCCGAAATCGACTACATTGGACATGCTTCAACAAAAAAAAAAAAAAAACTAGATAAGGGGCACTACTCAGATTAGACAATATCCCTCTTTTGTCTTTTAGTGGGTGTTGCGCAAACCAAAAGGTGCCAAGGTGGTGCAGCGCAAACCCCATTGTCCTTTTTGTTACTTGTTAGACGTCCCTAGTCTCCCCTTCTGCTTCTATTTTTTTTTTTTTTTTTTTTTTTTGATACGAAAGAAGATTTTATTGCTTAAGTGGGAGAATTGTTAATGTCCCTTGCCAAGAGACTACAAATTTCCTCAGAGAAGTTATTTGAAATACTTAAACTAGCAGTTGAAACTCGAACAGATTTCGTTATTCTATTAGAATCGCATCTCAAGCTACTCCTATTATCTTGTCTACGACATAAGAAAAACTACATTGAAAGAAACTAGTATTTAAACTCTTAATTTGTTTTAAAATGTTTCTATTCTCCCATTGAATGAGGAGAACATCTTCATTTATAGATTGAATCACTAGTTGTGCATCCGCTTCGATGTGAATTCTTGTGTACTGCTTTTCTCTAGCCCACAACAATGCTTCTCGTATAGCCATGCACTCTCCTGCCTCTGCACTTAGTGCTCCATTTGAGTAGGTTCCTTTGATTCCTTCGCAAGTTCCTGCATGGGTGCGTAAAACAATGCCAGTTCCAAGTGTATTAGTATCCTCATCATAAGAAGCATCAACATTAAATTTTAAAACATCTTGTAAAGGAGAATTCCAGTGAGAGGAAACAACAATATTAGAATTACTAATATTCATGAAGGATGAGGGCGAATGAGATTGAAGGTGATAATGTATTCTATGCACAGTAGTGTAATGGTTGAGTTTTACTCCCTGAAATATTTTTTCACATCTGTCCTTCCATAAGATCCATGCAGTTACCATAAGAGTGGCCAATAATTGTTCATCACTAGCAGAAATGTTGGTTGAAAACCAACTCTCAACCCAGATAGAAACACTGGTACAGCTCCTTTGGACTTCATCAATATCGGCATTGACCATTCTCCATACAAATCTAACATGCCTACAGTGGAACAGAAGATGTTCCATAGTTTCTTCATTGTGACCACATATAGCACATTGTGTGTCTATATTGTTGTTGTGCCTGGCCAGTCTACTCCTTGTTGAATGAGATTCATGGATGCATCTCCAGACAAATAACTTAATTTTATGAGCTGAATTACACTTCCAGAGTCTCTTCCATACACTATTTTGAATAACTATTCCATCTACTATTGCTTCGGTATTGGAATTAGTTAGCTTTCGTAGGTGTTTTTAATCGAAAACTTCCCATCTCTCACGGGCATCCAGATCATTAAATCTTCTTTAGAGGTATCTAAGAACAAATTTGAATTTTCCGAGATGTATGCTTATCAAATAAGAGATTGAAGCTCCGCATTCCGGTCATTGGTGTTTGTAAGGATTAGATCTTCAACATCTTGATAAAATTTGTGTAGATCATTCATTGGTTGAGGGGGAGTATCTTCACTTGGAATCCACTTATCTAACCAAATTTTGGTTCTTTTACCATTATTAATTTCCATAAAGTAATTTTGTTGAAGAACTTGCAGTCCTTGTATTAATCCATTTCAAGTATAAGAACAATTTTCAGCTTTGAAATTTTGATGAAGAATGTTGCCATTTTTGAAGTATTTGCTGCTCATAATTTTGGTCCAAAGTGCATCCCTCTTGATTGCATAATCTCCATGCCAATTTAGTGAGTAAAGCGATTTAGTTTTTCTAAATCTCGAATGACAATCCTCCAAAATCTTTAGATTTACAAACCTTCGCCATGCTAATGGATTATTTCCTCTATTTGAATTATAACCCCAAAAGAATTTCCTTTGAATAGATGTAAGTCAGTTGAGCAGGGAGCTTAAAAGTACCCATTTGATAAATTGGTAAAGAATTAAGCACATGTTTGATCATTGTAGATCTGCCCTGACTTGAGTGAGTGAAGTAGAAGACCATATTGAATATCTGCTTAAGAAATTTTCTTCTATGGCTTTGAAGGCCTCTTGTTTTGAATTCCCTAGAAGTAAAGGAGAGCCAAGATATCCTTCTTTAGAATTCATGACTTTAACACATAGAATGTGAGTGAGTGTTTCAAAGAACTTCCGGCTTAGTATACTTACCGAAATGCATCAAGATTTGTCAAAATTGATCATTTGACTCGATCGAGCACTTTGAAATTATGTAATAACTCCAATAGATTATGAATCGAAGATAAGTTTGCTTGAGTGAAAATCAAGCGAGTCATCCGCAAAAGCAAATGATTGATGACAGGAGAATTATGACCACCTTAATACCTTGAATTGTTTTGTTTTGTTGTCTTTGAGACCGGATGCCTAGAAAGGAATTCTATTGCCAAAATGAAGAGATATGGTGATAGAGGATCACCTTGTCTCGATTCCTCTTGTTGGATGAAATTCTTCACATGGAGACCCATTTAGCATAACTGACAGAGAAGAAGTACTTATGCATTTATATATCAAGTCACATAAATCCTTGCTAAAACCAAAATAATCTAGAACTTTTAACAAGAAACTCCATTCTAGTCTATCAAATATCTCTGACATGTCTAGCTTGAATGCTAACCAACCAATTTGTCCTTTTTTCTTCTTCATAGAGTGCATAATTTCTTGAGCAATGACAATGTTGTCACTTATCAGTCTGCCAGACACATATGCTGCTTGGTAAGGTGAAATGATTTTCTCCATAAGAGGTTTTAGTCTTGAAACAATTATTTTGGAAATGATCTTGTATGAAGTATTGCAAAGACCAATTGGTTTATAATCTGCTGCACAAATGGGCTTCTTTTTCTTAGGAATAAGAGATATGTAGGTCTTGTTGATTTCCCTCACCATTTTCTTAGTCTCAAAGAATCTACTTACCATATGGCATATATACATCACTACCAATAATGTTCCATTGGATTTCAAAAAAAAAAACAGCTTGAAAACCCTCTGGCCCTGGAGCACTCCAGTTCTCCATGCTTTTAAGAGTTGCATGAATTTCTTGAAAGGAAGGAATTCTTGTAAGCAAAGAGTTGTCATCTATTGTAATTAATATTGGAAGAAGCAGAAAGAGACCTTCATCATGAATAATAGGAGTAGAAGTACTTATACCTTTGAAATGAGAAGTAAGATGGTGTGATTCTCTAGTGTGCAGCCAGTTGTTATCATGGTCCTGTAAAGCATCAATATTATTCCTTATTCTTCTTTTATTTGTCTTGGTATGAAAATACTTGTTGTTGTTATCCATATCTTTAATAAAATGATCTCTTGATTTTTGTTGGTAGAACTCACTTCTTGTCTTCTACCACTTGTTAAGATCTTTGTTGATGCAAAGAATTTTATTATGATTCTCATTAGAATGAGGCAATGATTGCAAGGCATCAGGTTCATTTTTGCAGATGACTAACTCTTTGGTTCACATTACCAAAATGTGTTTTGTTCCATAGACACAACTTCTTTCTAGTTGATTGAAATTTCTTCACCAATTGAAATCCAGGTGAACCATTAATTTCAATATTCCAAGCATCTTCAATGACAGAAGTACAAGTTGCATCCTCTAACCAAGTGAGAAAGAATTTAAAAGGCTTCCAGAGATCGAGTATCAAGAGAGTTTGTGACAAGCATAATAGGGATGTGGTCACTTCCTATTTGAGTTAAGTGAAATAAATTAGAATTTAGATAATTATGATTCCAATCTACATTTTCTAGAGCCATATCTATCCTACATCTTCTAGTACCAGTTTCTAGGTGATTTCTAGACCAAGTATAGTCTTTGCCTACAAAGCCAATGTCTTCAAGACTGAACAATACATCGTTAACTATACCATCAACAGCAGAAGAAGAATTACTATTAATGTCTATGAGATGGAAGTTCAGATCACCTATAAGCATCAAAGGACCAGAATGATTTTCACCTATTTCTTGTATAAACTCCCACTGTTCTTTCTTCTTGTTATAATTGGTATAACCGTACATACAAGTAAGAAGATACTCAGTTTTGCTAGGATCATGTTGAACAACTAGATTAAAAGTGTTAAGTCTAGTTTCTAGAAGATTGCGGATGAAACCATGTTTCCAAAGTAGCACTAACCCACCAGACAATCCTACCGGCTCAATGAAAGCATGATTAGGATATTGATAATGACTTAACAATGGCTGACTCTCAGCATGAGTAATTCTAGTCTCACACAAAAAGATAATATCAGGGTTTTGAGTTCTGACAAGCTCGCTTAGATGGTTACGAGTATCATGGGATTTTAGACCCTGAACGTTCCAAGAAAGAATTCTCATGCTGGTGAAAAAATTTGTGAAAGCAACCAGAAAAGTAGTGTAGTATATAACAAAAGAAAATAACTTGCTATGATAAATTGTGGCCAACCTAGAATGTTTTCCTTTGCATGCAATTCTACGTAAATAACATGAAATAATGACTAGAGCAAAAGTCAAAAATAAAATGATTGTAGAATTTAAGAGGAGGAAAACAATGAAAATGCAAAAATTGAGGATAGTTGATGTAAGAAATACCTGACTCTCCATTAATGCGTTCACATTTTGTTTTCCTCGTGTTGTGCACCTTTGAGTTTGCTGAATTTCTGATCCAGAATCATTGGTGGTGTTGGTATTGGAAGTTTCAGCTTCAACATTACTAGGGTTAGGGTCACTGGTAATTATGAGACGTTTTCCTAGCCTATTTTCCTCTTCAGTATCATTTCTACTCTTCTGGAGCAAGAAATCCATGTTGATTGGGATGCAATCCTTAGGAGGAACAAAAGAAGTAGTTTTGGTGAAAGTCTTCTGATTGGTCCTAGATGCTGGTGCCGAAGTTGTGCTTTTGGTATTAACCATCTTCCTCAGATTGCTTACTTGACTAAAAAAATATGGCTTTTCATGGGCCTTAGCTTGGTAGTTAGCAACATCCTTGCAGAGAACCCTACAATGCTTGATTATATAACACTAAGAGCATACACCAGGTGGTTGATGCTCATAGTAAAATTTGATCCATCGAGATAACCCTGCATTCGTTATCGCCTTAACACCTCTTCTTAGCGGGTTTGTGAGATCAATGTTCACACAAACTTTGACAGGTACACTGCCTACTGGGATGGCATCCTTAGGTTCAATAGCCACCACTTCTCCCATAATTTCTTCAATTTTTGTAACAACAACAACATTCATATGCTCAGGAAGGAGAAACTTGAGTTGAATCCAAAAGTGTTGAAACCCCCAATGCTTCTCTGTGTATACCATCTCAGGTATATAGTCATGAACTACCAAGAGTTTTTTGTTGATATTCCAGGGTCGTTCATTGATAACAGTGTTCAGCAGATCCCAGTTGTTAAACTTGAAAATAAAGGTATTTGGGTCTACCTCCACAATCCTCACATCTTCTTGGTTCATGAAGGGCCATGTAAACTGAATATATTTGAGAACAAGATCATGGCTCATTCTACCTTCTATGATAACCTTTCCAATAGCGCTAGCTTCCCATAAGTCTTCTTTTTCAGCTTTTCCATTGTTACTTTCCTTCTGAACTATGATCACCTCATTTGTGTCACCCAACTCCAAAGTGGCTTTTTTGAACTTATTCACTAATTCACCTACTTGAGAAGAACCTTCTTCTTCCATGATGAAAGTTTTGACAGATTTAGGGTTATAACAACTATGTTGATGCTGAGTGATTTTATAGGGAAGGATAACTATGGATTTAGGGAATTGACTATTATTTCGTATAATATTGTTACCTTTACCAGGAATATATTCATTTAAGATATGATATTTGAGACGGGTGTGACTAAGCAAACTACAACTGGAGATGGTGCTAAAAATAAGCAAAAGCCCGCAATTACGGTTGTCGTAGTAAATGAGCTTTTTGAATTTTTTTTTGAATTGGTAGATGAGCGGGATTGTTGACTAGGTTCCGAGTTGACACGGTATTGAAACTTCCTCAACCAAACACCATTGAAACTTTCACGGATCTTCAAAATAATCAAACGATTTATAAAAACAAACTCGGCAAACGCCATGAACACAACAATATAAGTGGCAAACGCCATTAGAGAAACAACAATCTGTAAACACATATTAGGAGAATGCAGGATGGTTTAGATATGCATAATAAGTTAAAAATTCAAATGAGTGAGTTAAAACCTTGAAAATAAAAGTAACAAAGGCAAAAGGTTTAATCAATATGATGAAACATAATAATGGTGGGTTTAGATGTGGAAATTTAAAGGTGGAATTTATGGGTCCAGGGAATTTGGTAGAATTACGTTTCCCTTTGTATGTTTGGTCGCCCGAATCCTTGGAATCACGTTTCCTACGGGATTCAGTTTTCCAGCAAATCCTCCATATGGAGTCCGACCCCCCGTAAGATTTGCTGGGAAACTTATCAAGGGATTCATGGACCCACTTTTTTTAACTCTAAATCCCATGTATGTGCAATTTTAAGACTTGAGGGTAATACCAAACGGTACAAAGACTTTAATACAAGAAAAATTCGTAAATCTTAGGAATTTTAATTGAGTTACCAAACACACAAGGAATTTATATTTTTTTTTGTCATAACAATTGAAGAATTTATTAAGACAAAGAGTTTAAGTTGTCCAACATTAACTGTTCCTCTATAATATTAGGAGGAACATCTGATCAGACCTGACTAACTCTAAACTTTCTACTAAACTTAGCTAGCTTGTCCGCTGCTTTATTACAGACTCTAGGAATGTACTTGCATTCCCAACATTGAAATGACTTTAAGACTACTAGAACATCAATCAAAATGCCTTCATTCTCCCATGCTATAATCGGTGAAGCTTTATTAATATATTACGCAATATTCTTTAGATCGGTTTTCGAATATCATATCCTGTAAGCCGCATCATTCTACTCCATTTGACAAAGATCAAGAAGCGAGGCATTCTGCTTGCTCTGCAGATCCTTTATTCCCGCATAGCGATTTGTCAGCGCATCCTCTCAGTGCCTGCAAAATCACGCAAAATACAAGAAGTTCCAAATTAGTCCCGTGTTGGGATCAAAAGAACCATCACAGGTTGATGGTTAAGAAAGGTAGCTTAGGTGGATTCCATGCTACATTGGGATGTAGAATTCTATGAGGTATCCGCTGTTGTGGCGTAGTTTTATGCAATCTGTCAATATAGTTAGCAAAGCAAATAGCTTTTCTCGCAGTAACTCTTGGCTCAGGTTTTTTGTTTTGGAAGACAGTCTCATATCTGTCATTCCATATACTCCATGCAACCACCATAGCAAGGTTAATCCGGTATCTTCCGAGTTACTCGCTTATCTTATAAGAGCCATCCTTGAAAAATTTCAACCACGAAGCATGAGGTCTTTGTAGAAAAGCACTCCCACCTGGTACTTCCATCCAGACATCCCTTGAATAATGACATAAGAATAAGATATGTATGGTGCTTTCATCAAACTGATTGCACATAGGGCATTGTTGGTTGATGTATCCACAGGCCCTTGCTAGTCTTTCTCTTGTAGGTAAGATATCTGACAAACATTTCCAAAAGAAGTGTTTAACCCTAGGCCAAGTATGCACTTTCCATAACTCTTTCCATTTGATAGCAGAGCCTTGAATTTCAGTTGAAACTTGAACATCCCTAAAACTTTCCTCATACAGCTTATTGTAGGCAGACTTTAATGTAAAACCCCCATGTTTTGTGAGTTTCCACATCGGCTTGTCTTCTAGTATTGGAAAGATCCTCATTTTCATAATTAAGTCCACGTTTGTCGATCAAATAAATGTTGAAGTAACCTGCAAATTCCATTCTTTCCCATTTGATTGCATAAGCTCCATAACCCATATATAATCTTCACTATCATTAATATCTGTTCTTGGATTTGGGGGATTATCCAATCCAATTATCCATACATCCAACCAAATTTTTATCTTATCTCCCCTTCCTACTCTCCAGCAGCTGTTTGCTTTTAAGAAGAGAATGTTGTGTTGTAGCCCTCTCCATGACCAGAACAATCATTTTTAGGGCTAGCATGTAGCAAACTAGTTGCTGGGAAATACTTTGCCTGAATTGCCTTTGCCCATGGTTCTTCGGGATTTGTACATAACCTCCAAGCGACTCGACAAGTAAAGCTTGATTTAAGACTCTCGAGATCCACGAAACTCGGCCTTCAACATCTTTATGTCTGTTTAATGTTTTCCAGGAGGTAGTATAAGTACCTCTCTTCTCATCAAAACCCCACCAGAAATCCCTTTGTAGAGCCTCCATTTGTTTGATAGTATCAACTGGAATTTGTAAGCAACTCATTGAATAGACAGGAATTGTGTTTGTCACAGTTTTGATCATTAATGACTTGCCACATTGTGTCATTGTCTTACCATTCCATGTTGATAACCTTCCTTTAAATTTTTCAACCAAATAAGAAAAACATTCTGTTTTTTTTTCTTCTTCATGATGAGTGGGATACCAAGATACTTCTCATTAGGATTCATTCTTGCACTTTCACTTCTTCTAGATAACAACTGCAGAACTGTTAGGAACCTTAAGATCAAGTAAACACTTGATTTATTAAAATTTACCATTTGTCCGGAGAGGACCAAAACTGTCAATTATCTGGAGCAAATTATTGACGTGTGCAGATCAATTTGTAGTGAAGAGTAAGCAATCATCAGCAAATAATAAATGGGAAATGGCAGGGGCTCCTGATGCAATTTTAATCCCATCTATTTTGCCATTCTGTTCAGCCTCTAGCAACTGTCTTGAGAAAGCCTCCATAAGGATGATAAATGATATGGGGATAGTGGATCCCCCGCTCGATTCCCCTTGAAGGAATATAAGAGTTACAAGGTGAACCATTTAACAAAGATACAGAGATCTTAGTGGTTCCAATACATTGCATAATCGGTTTGCAAAAATCTTCACGAAACCCATTTTGTGCATGATATCCATCTTTAAAAGGCCATTCAACCCCATCCAAGGCTTTTTGACATATCTAGCTTAAGAGCAAGAGTATGTTTGTCATCTTTTGTCTTTGCATTGTATGAATAATTTCTTGTGCTAATCGGATGTTGTCGTAAATCGCCTTCCCGGTACATAAGTTGCTTGTAGGGAGAAATAACCTTGCTCATAATCTTCTTCATTCTTGTAGCTAGTATTTTTGAGATAACTTTGTATGAAGTATTACACAAAGCAATTGGTCTCAAATCGGATGGGGATTGTTTGTTTTTTTGTCTTAGGAATCAAAGAGATATTAGTCTCATTTAATTTCTAAGAAGAAAACTTGTCAAAAAAAAATTGTTGCACACTCGAATCATACTTTGACCAACTATATCCCAAAGTGAGTTTGGAAAAATCCAGTGGAAAACCATCCGGTCCCGGAGCTTTCCAAGGCTTCATGCTCTTCAATGCTTTTAGAATATCTTCTCGCACTTGGGATACTAATAAGCATTTGATTGTCTTCTTCTCAAATTTCTGTGGAATACGGTTTAAAATATCCTCACTTCTTTCCGGGTTTGATGTAGTATGAATGTCACTATAATGTGTGACAAGCAAGTTTTCCAGCTCCACTCTTGTAGAACACCAATTTCAGTCACAATCTTTTAAGGCGGCAATATGATTTCTGGATCTTCTTGTTGGCATTAGTGTGATGAAATTTAGTGTTTCGTCCATTTCCATATAATATTGATCTCTTGATTTTTGTCCCCAAAACTCATTTTGTATATCTTGCCAATGCTCTATCTCGATGCTCAACCTCAAGAATTTGATCATTATTTTGAGTATCTTAATTGTTTTGTTGTAAGTTCTCTAACGATGATGTAGTAAATGTATATTGTTTGTGAATATTCCCAAATTTTTCCTTGTTCCATCTTGAAATAAATTTCTAGCAAAAATCAACTTTTTAGATAATTGGAAAGAATGAGAACCGAAACTTGTTGATCCCAAGCAAGAAGCAATTTGACCTTCAAAGTATCATCTCTCTCATAGCACTCGGAAGTATTTCCAATTTCTTTTTCTATCCCCATCCGAATAAGAAGTATCTAGCATTATTGGACAATGATCGGACCCAGTTGTGGCAAATGCATAAGTTTTGCATCCGGAAAAGAGAGAACCCACTCTTAATTCGATAAAGCCCTATCCAACCTTGAACGACGAATACCGGTCCCATGAATATTCTTGGACCAAGTGAATGATCTCGCTGTGTAACCTATATCCTCAAGACCAGATTCAAATATCATGTTGACATAAGGGGAATCTCACGGATGAAGAAGTAAAAGAAGTATTTGAAGAAGAAGTATGAAGAACTGCTCCCTCTTGAATCATTTTCAAAAATCGATTCAAATCACCCATCACAACCCAAAGGTTGATTTACTTGGTGACTTAAATCTCTTATATACCCCCATTGCTTCTCTTTGTTATGCGGGTAGGGAGAGCCATACATGCAAGTTAAGAGCCATTCGAGCTTTGAAGGATCATACGTGACTAGACAATTAAATATCCAAGTGTCCGCATTCACAACTTTAAAATGAAATCCATCTTTCCATAATAAAATGGTACCTCCTGCTCTTCATATAGATGAAATGAGTTTTTGGTTTGGAAATTTATAAGGTTTAACTAATTTTGTTACTTTTTCTAGGCCTAATTTAGTTTCACTAATGAATATAACATCAAGATTGTATCTAAAAATCAGGTCATGCAAATGATCTTAGTGACTTTTTTTAGAAAACCCTGACAATTCCAAGCTAGAACCCTCATGTCAGCTAGCAATCTAAATTTTCCAATCTCTCTATAATAAGAAGCAGTATGGTAGTAGTGAGCACTAGGGGAAATATATGATTTAAACTTGGACTTTATATGAAGGTAAAAAGCTCTATCAAAAGTATTAAGTTTTAAAAACAAGAAAATATAACAAGGTTTATAAAAGACGTAGATGGAAAAGTTTTTTACCATTTTTGCATGGCTTCCTTGATTTTGCATGGCATCTGTATTTGTGTTCGCAGCATTAATGTTATTTGCAATCAATTCTACTCCATCCATAAAGTCAGCATGAGCATTTATGATCACATTGTCATTTGAATCCCCACCATGAGCAGCCAAAATGGGACCTTGAATGGAAGGATTCGAACCATTTGTTTGTTCAGGTTGATTTCTAGCTCTTTTAGTAGTACGCTCTTCCTCAGCCTCATTTAGATCTTCAGCATTCCCTCCAACGTGGCCATAATCACTGTCCTGATTTTCTCTAGCATTCTCTACCGTATCCTTCCTTTCTTGGTTTTTAGCCCTATAGTGCTCCTCATATTCTTCCTGAGTCATTGCTCTTTCTCTCAATATTTCTCCAACTTCTTCACATAATGCATCATCATGGTCCACGATATAACAATTATCACACAGGTTATGGGGTTGTTTAACCCAGTGATATCTTATCCAAACTGGTGCTCCAGCATTTGTGTTCCACCATTCTCCTCTCTTCGTGGGGTTTTGTCGGCTCCACCTCTACACGTCTTTGTGATCATATTTCAGATCGTTTCTACAATTTTAGGATTAGTCGATATCTTCCTTCCCAAGTCTTCAATTGCTTCATTCACAACAGCTTTATGATGATGCTCTAACTGAAGTCCTTTAAATTGTACAGACCATTCTTGCTTAGTGAAGACATAATCATTATAAGCTTTATCAGTAGTGTATTCTTGCAAAGCCAGTAAGCTTCTTTGTACATTCCATGGAGATTTTTTGAGCACATCCTTCATATCTTTTTGAGAATTGAATTTGAAGACAAAGAGATATTTGCCTACAACCCTGGTTTCTCTCTTACGATAATTCTTCCATAGCGGGTTCAATTCATCCTTGATTTCGGAGACTTCTATTTCATCATCCGTGGTCTTAAGCTTACTAATAAGACTATTAGACCAAGCATCACCACTGATTTAGGTTTCTCTAACCAATAACTGATCTATCTCTTCTGATATTAGTCACTCTCAACCCTTCAGTTATCTCACCAACATTGACATTAACATTCTCCATTTTTTTAGATAACCGACGATATTGTTTAGGGTTTGTGTTTTCTTTGGGATGAAGATTAAAGCAGGGATAAAAACTTTTTATAATAAAGTTGGAAAATAAAAAATTGATCCTCCAGATATCTTGTTTCCTAAAGAAAAGGTCAGAATAATCTAACAATTGACTAGGATATTTTCTGCAAGCTGTCAACGGCATGATTTTAGGATAATAAAGATAATTCCTAAACTCACGGGGTGGTTTAGGCGGAAAGTAGAGATTTTGAATTTTCTGGTGTTTGACTAGGTTTGGAGTCGGAAGACTCATTGAGTCTCTCATGAGATCATATTGATACAGGGGATGACAATGGATATCATCCGATTAATACTCATAGCTGAAATTAGTGTATACTGCAAAACTGCCGAATGGACTAGATAACTTTTAGGCGATACCACCTGGTATGACAATATAGTCGAAAACATAATGCATAAGGCGAACACAAATATCCAATACTAGGATTAGATCCATAGCAAGTTCAAGGAAGTCTGCAAAAGAATTAAAGAGCCATCAAAGGAATATGCAACATCAAAATGAAAAAGAGAAGAAACAACAGAGATTAGATCAAACCAGGAGATATAATGTGTCATTTAAGAAATACATTAGCTAATGGGTTAGAAAAGATCATGCAAAAAAGACAAAGAAAAATAAAAAATCAAATCATGATAAACATCATCTTAAAATCATCAGAATCATGAAAACAAAGGAGATATTGGTTAATGATCAAAGAATTTTATCATCGATTTCATCGACCGAGTCGACTCGCTTTTTCGCCCGATCCTCGAGCTTCGTATTTATTTGGGATCCCACAAGGAATTTATATGAATCCCAGAATTTGTAATCCCACGAGATTATAAATTCCTGGAAACGGTTAATTCTGCAAACAAACCCACCATAAAAGAATCTTAGGAAAACAAAAAGAAATTAGAGAGAAATAGAATTTCACTAACTGAGTTGGTTAACCATTGTCGCCCGATTCAGAAGAGAGAGAGGGGAGAGCGTTTTTTAATAATCTGTGACCCCTTCTGCTTCTAGTTCTAACCAAAAAAATTGGCCTAAATTCTTCGTATTCCTCTCGATAATAAAACAGAAAAAAGCACAATCTTCAGATCGAAAATCAATCAAATTAGGTTAGAATTAAGGTCCGATTTCTGAATCTACAACCACCACCAACAATGCTCTTCTTTTAAGTTTTGATCATCTTCAAACAACCACCATCGCCATTACCTACTTCGTTCCCACAAAATGGGTGAACAAACACAACCCCACCACCACCTCCCTGAATCCTCCACAACTACTCAACCGCCAGTAATCGACACTCCATCTCTTCCTCCTACTCAAAATCCCACATCTTCTAAACTCCCATTTCGACCTAAAAAGACCAGGAAACTATCTGCAATCACTTCTTCGGAAAACCCTAATGAGAAATCTCTTGAATCCACCACCACCACCACATCCGCCGCAGCTGCCGCCACCAGCAACAAAAAGAGTAAAGTTGTTGTTCAAAAAGTAATCCGAGTCTTACCAAAGATTACAGCAAAAGCATTATCATGCAAAGGTGAAGTTGAACTTGCTTTAAGGCACTTAAGTTCAGTTGATTCAAACCTAGATCGTTTAATAAAATTACATAAACCTCCAGTGTTTGATTCATTTCAACCACCATTCCTTGCTTTATCAAAATCAATACTTTATCAACAACTTGCTTATAAAGCCGGCACTTCAATTTATACTCGCTTTGTTTCACTTTGTGGGGGTGAATCACTTGTTTTACCTGAAGCAGTTCTTTCTTTTACTCCTAATCAACTTCGTCAAATCGGTATTTCTGCGCGTAAATCTAGTTATCTTCATGATTTAGCTAACAAATACCGCAATGGGATTCTATCAGATTCTTCTATTGTTAATATGGATGATAAATCCCTTTTCACTATGCTTACAATGGTCAAGGGTATTGGCCCATGGTCAGTACATATGTTTATGATATTTTCGCTCCATCGTCCTGATGTTCTTCCTGTCGGGGATGTTGGTATTCGGAAAGGCGTTCAGCTTTTATATGGTCTTGATGAATTACCTAGACCTTCACAAATGGAGAATCTTTGCGAAAAATGGAGACCTTATCGATCCGTTGCGTCTTGGTATATGTGGAGATTTGCTGAAGCACAGGGTGCTGCTGCAACAGCTGGTGCCATAGTACCAGTTGATGCAAGTGCAAGTGCAACCCCTTACAACAGCTGCAGCAGGAGCAGCAGCCATCTTTTCCACAGCAGCAACCATCTTTTCCACAACAACAGATTATCGATCCTGCTACCAATATTGCGAATTACGGGTGATAATGTCTTTTCGTTGCAGCTAATATAATTTTATAATTTCCGTTTAATCTGTTTATTATGGCATGATTGTGTTAGTATGTATGTTAGGATTTGGTGCTTAGTAGTTTATGTTCTGTAACATTGGTAATCATGTCACATAAACCATACTTCTAATAATATTGTAATCTAAATTGCTGTTACTTGAATTTATGGCTGTGGATTTTGGGAACATCAGTTGACAGGATCTTTAACTACTAGGACAACTTGGGAACGAAATAGTTAGTGTCATGTCAATGGATGAATATTTGAAATGTGCAGATTGGAGTACGTCAAGATGGTTTTGGTTATGAAATTGAAAATAGAAATCTAACGAACAACTTTCCATGTGTGTGGACAGCTTTATATCTACTTACTCTATGCTCACTGAATACAGCCGAGTGTTGGATAAACCCAGAGTCTTCTTTGCCCCATTCTGTGGTTACCAATGTTATTGTTAGTTAGCAAATTCTTTCAATCTTGTCACTGTGTCATCTACACAGATTAGTTAAGTTAAGATTATATTATCACCGATCCATTAGGTTCTTAGCGTATATGTGGAACTATGAAGTTTTATGTCTAAAAACTAAAGTTGTTGTATTCGAACTTCTAGAAATGCGGATGGGTTTCCACGTTGAATAATGAAAGTTGTGTCTGTTAAGGTTACTCGGAGGGTGTTGGAAAATCACCAGAGTAGGAGTATTACTGTTTATTGCCAACAAGTTCCCCCCTGCCATCTCCTGTCAAAATGTAGTCATTTGGTTTGGATATTATTGTTAGCACCTGACATCTCTGTGTGATATGTACCAAGGTAAGACACTCATTTTTTGGGCATACCTAAAACAACGAAGAGGCTTCATATTACAGATGTGCCAGAAAACTAGTGCCTGTTTAGGTGAAAAGTGCGTAGTAGGTCTAATGATAATTTTTCTTGGACTGATCTAACTTCTAAGAATATTGACGCTTCTAATCAAGCACAAGTCACACAGTCGTACACTAATTCACTTGCTTACTAGACCTAATTTGGATGTCGCAATCTAAGTGATCTGAAGTCGTCTTTTAAATTTCAATCTACAAGACTGTCAAAGTAAATCTTTGCAGGAGGGGAGTGATCATGGGGGAAGGTACAAAATGTAATTCTGGTCTCAAGTATTCCCTTGCTGCTGACTAATGATTTTCTTAATTTCAGGTGGAAAATGTAATTCAGCTGCTTCTCGTTGTTATAGCAGTATAACATATTAACTGTCGGTATATGTTATGCATAAACAATGTTTATTTTTGTCATCACCGTTGACATGTATTTTTAAACGTCATTCTGTGTTCATCCATACGTTGGTGGTTGCTTAATAATTACAAGATATAGTTACATAGTCTGCAACCTTGGCATCCAACCATCGCTCATAAGCCTACTTTTTCTGCTTTCCCCGACGATTTCACTACCTCGTGAATGAAATGGCTTCATTTTCTCATAGCACCTCTCAGTTTCACCTCATTTTCATGCTGCTTGCATCTTTTTAACCCATGCGTATCTGCTTTTCAGCCATCCTCGTTAGAGTAGATTTGTTGAGGTTGTAGGTAGTGCATAACCTGCCTGCTGTATGATGCTCATATTTTTCTTTCTTGTGATGCTTTGCTTAAATGTCTGCGAAGTCATTTTCTTTCTATTGCTTTTTTTCACTACTTTTGAATGCACTTAACCTTTTCTTCAACGCCTGCAATGTTATTTCTTACTACTGCTTATTCTTACTTTCTACTTGTAGATGCACTTAACCTTGCAGTTAATCTAGAACTGTTGACTTAATAAAAGCTTTATGAATTTTCAGATTCGCAGTATGGGATTAGTAGGCGAACAATGTTTATCTTGATCGTCGTTGTTATGGTATACAGCTGCCATTTATGCTAGCATTTGCCAGATTTTTTTTTTTTTACGGAGAGAAGAGAGATTTAGTAAGCAACTATAAATCCCCTCCCTTTTTTTCTTCTTCTTCAAATTGTGGGATGTGATAGATTGCAGTTCCTGAAGGTTTAGGGAGGTTATGAGGTCTAACTTCCCATTTTTTTCCTTCTTCAAATTATAATTTACATATTTTCTCATTCTCATTCTTATGTAACTCTTTGAAGATGGATATCATTGTAGATGCAGTTTATGGGAAAATTCTTTCTCGTTCCCTCAGAATTGAGTTCATTATAATTGAAATCAAGTCCCAACAGAAACACTAACAGAACCTTGAAGTGCAACCAAAATAAACACTTCATAGTAGAAAATAAACATTGCAGGAGCCACTTAGTAGTACAATGGATTCCAGAGAGGCTGCAAATGCGACCTTCACCCCCCTCCATAGGAGTTTTTACATAGTCCACCAAAGTATTCCAACCCTAAAATGTAAATTCTCGTGACAGTAGAGACAAACTGTACTTTGAGCAGCGTCAGTTACAGGAAGCTGACAACTCAACATAACTCGATCGAAAAGTCAAGACTCAAAAATGGATCATTCGATCCGACCAATTTGCCTTCTTTCGAAACGAAATCAAGGCATAGCCAAACAGAGATCGAGTTTCACTGAGAAAAGTGACACGTATCAAAACACAAAGGCTTACGTGTCAAATGACCCGTAAAGCAAAGTCCCATGTCCATCCACGTTATTATCTTTCCCACCTCTATGCAACAACTGCTTCTGAAATTCTAAGCTCTCTTTTCCATTTGCGGAACTCAACCATTTTGCTTTGTTTGATTTGAACCCGTGTTCAGTTCTGGGTTGCAAAAAGAGAGACAGTAAGAAATGGAGAAGAGATTGGTGTTAGTAGTAGTAGCGACATTAGTGTCCATGGTGATGATTATGGAACAAAGTCATAGTTGTTGTTATGCAGCAGATTCTATAATAGGAAATGCGAAAGAGAAAGTTAACTTAGCGGCAGATGATGCAAAAGTGAAAGCAGGTGAGATGAAGGAAGCAGCATCAGACACCATGAAGGGTGCTGCGGATACTGGTGAATCTTGGGTTGCCTGGGCGCGAGAAAAATTAAATGAGTACTCTCTTTTTCTCTCTGTCTCTTGGATTAACTCATTGTTTTAACAAGGCTCCAAATAAGCCAGTGTAAATCTACGATTGTATCGCACACATTTGTCGTTTAAATGCTTTTATGCTCGCATTAAGGTCACAACTTGTTTGGTTTATGTGGGAAAATGATCTCTTTATTAGTATAATCATTGAAAGCACTTGATTTATACATTATGACGCTGATGAGTAACTTGTTTTAAGCCTGATAATTGAACTTCAATGTGCATTTGAATTCAGGGGACTTGGAATCAAGGCAGATTCGGCTAAGGAGACTGCCCAGGATATGATGAACAAAGCCGGAGATGCAGCATCTGGTATGCACACGTCAAACCCTTGGCTGGTTGCAGTGTCTGCTGATTTGGTTACTCAGGTTGCACTTTTTCCCCATGGGAAGTCCCATGTGCTAGACAGTTACATTGCCCGCTAGATTTTGGGTAATTTTTTCTTTTACACACACCAAGGGATCCCAAAGTTTGGTATCCCTCGAGTTCCCCACCAACAAGTTGATATGGAAATGGTTGTACCACTTGTCAGGTAGTAGTGGTGGGCGTCCATGGCCGAATCCGGTCTCCTGGCTGTTAAATCATTTTCCCTGGGAGGGTTTGCTAAACTGATAAATTATTACATATTATGCCTACGGTTATGATGTACCATATTCCAAAGATTTCTTTTTGGAATGTCTCATTTAGTATCTAGAACTGGAGAAGGCTCAGTCTAGAACTAGTAAAACATAGATGCCTGTGCCAGGTCGAACAAGTTGAAAATTTGTTAGATTTGGCTGAATATATATGTTCATGTATGCAGGAGCAAAAGATATGGCATATGATAAAGCAGGACCAACGTTAAAAATGGCTTCACAAAAGGCCGGACAAGCATCAGACATGGCTCGTGAAAAAGCTGGTCAGGCATCAGAAATGGCTCAAGAAAAAGCTGGTCAAGCATCCGATATAATCCGTGAGAAAACTGGTCTAACATCAGGAATGGCTTACGAGAAAGCTGGTCAGGCCTCAGACGTGATTCGTGAGAAAGCTGGTCAAGCATCAGGCATTGCTCGCGAGAAAGCTGGCCAAGCATCAGAAATGGCTTATGAGAAAGCTGGTCAGGCATCAGATGTGCTTCGTGGGAAAGCTGGTCAGGCATCAGAAATGGCTGGGGACGCTGCAAATTTAGCTGCAGGAAAAGCAGGAGAAATGAAGGAAACCGTGAAAGGAAAAATGATGGATAGTAAAGCTTCAGCAAATCAAGCTTACGAAGATGCAAAACAAAACGTAGCAAATATGTATGACGCAGCTGCTTCGGCTACTGGTTCCATGAGTGAGAAAGCAAAGGCTAGTTATGAAACTGCTAAAGAAAAAGCTTCTCAAGCCACCGGTGATTTAGGTGCCAAGATGAGAGCTGAACTATAAACTGTTCACCCCCTCCTCTTTGTTTACTCATTTTGCTGTCCATGTTTTTGATAGGGTTGCAGCTGTCCTTTCTTTATTCTTGCTTTTGATGAGTTGAAAACATGCACATTAGGGCCAAGTTTCTTTTTTTTCCACAGTGAGATTTCTTTTTGCAATGAGCACATTAGGCCTTTAATAAAATAAAAGGCCAAAAAAAACCTAGGTTCTACCGAGACTTGAACTCGGGTTACTGGATTCAGAGTCCAATGTCCTAACCACTAGACCATAGAACCAATTTGCCAAGAGATACTAATATTTGGTAAACAAATTGGTTCCCTGTTGAGCCCCCTAGATTTCTCATAAGGAAACTATTTTCCCGCCTCCCCAAACAACTCGAGAGTGAATCTTTTCCCACCTTGAGATCTCTGGATCCAAACCCTAATGTCCTCCAGATATTTGTAGGTAATCTTGTTCGATCATGATTTTGATCGCGACAGTCTTATCTCCTGTTTATCTGTTGGTTCTCTCGTGGGTTTCTATTCTGGATTCGACGGTGTAGATGATTTAAGATATTTGCCGCCGAAGCTTTTGGGGCATGGGGAACGAAGCTCTTGCTTCTAAGCTCAAAAGGTTAGTTCTTCCAAAATTCTATTTGATTTATGCACCGTGAAAACCCTAATTTATGATTTGATTTTGCAATTGATCTTTTACAATCAGTGCTTTTTTATCTTGTTTAACTGTTGAGCATTGTACAATTTGTTAGGTTGGAATAAAGTTATTTATTATATTTAAGAGGCTTATAATCGTTTGAATTATTTGATGCTGATTTTAATGTGGAATATCCGTATGTTCTGTGATGTCATGAGTATTTTGGTGCGGAGTGTTGCTTTTGCAATGATTCGTTGTCCGTTTTCCGATGATTTGCATGTGTTCTTGTGTAACTGTTCGTTTTAGATGGAATAATCAGTTGATCTCAGACTCATAGATAAGTAGATAATGCGTCGTATATATATTTTACAGTTACATTCGAAATGATATAAGAAGTGAAATCACAGCTTAGCTCGTTCTTCCGAAGCCATTTTTCGCATACAAGCAAAGACTTAGGTAAGAATAGGAGGTGAAAAAAACACACAACAACAAAATACTGGAAAATAAAATACTGGTGAACAGTATGAGAGTGATTCCCATCTTCATGCTACTCTACATGTATGTCAATATTGGCATTGACAGTTCTGTTGAGTAGATCTGCACTTATTTAATAATTTCTGTGGTTTGGATTTCACTGGAGCTTCAGAAACTTGATAAGCCTGTGAGCAGAAAATGAGAAATAAATGTGTTAGTACATAAGGAATCATGACATGATCCGAGAGGCTTTGATATTATACTATCTGTGCTCCAAATTGAGAACATTAGTTAATGGGAATCTAGCATAATTCTGAAGTTCTCACGTCAGGAATCAGGACAACTAGGATTTTATTCAGTAAATCTAGGAAGAGATTAAAGAGGAAAACTTGAATTTTGACCATTGTTAATCGAACAAGATTGTACATATTCTGATAAGTTTCATAAGTGGGATCAAGTTGATATAGCTCTAAAAAACTCTTATTGTTTGGTTTGGTGCATGAAATGCACGGACAGGCTGCACTGGAAGTCCTAAAAACCTCTTATTGCTCGGTTTGGTGCATGAAATGCACGGACAGGCTGCACTTGAAATCTGTAGGATTGATTATGTGAAACTATTTATTGGTTATCCAAACATTAGAGCAATGACTGTGTGTTAGCTGGAATGGTCATAAGATTGTGATTTGAAGTGGTTGTTTCTATAGATCCTTGTGCCGCTCTTTTAACAGGTCGTCAAGTAAGCTAGTTGCTGTCTAGGAGTAGTAACATTGCCGATGTTCTAAGATATTGTCAGTCTTTATTGTACCCAATAATATGGCAAAATTATCTTCGATGATTATGTATTACGTCCTTAAACATCAATGGAGAAAAACGTAAATAGAGTCGCCGTAGTTGCTAGCAGTAATAACATGTATTAGTAATAGTTAGAAATACCTCTCCTCTTCGTCACCGAGGTTGTGTCCATTGCTTGAACCAGTTGTTCTGTAATTCGGGAATGGGACTTGACCAGCCTCTATGCGCTTGAGGTCGTCTAAGAGGATTCTGTAATGCCTCTCCACTTCTTCTGCAGATTTCCCTCCCACAGCATTGGCTACATTCTGCCAGCGGTCAGGTGTGTCCTTGTCATATGTAGCTAGGGCCTTCTCGAAAGATTTGTCTTGCTTCAATGTCCAAGATGAGCTTGAGCTACGTTTTGAGCTAGACGCCATTGCTTTCCTGGTTGTTTTAATAGACAGTGGTTCTAAATCAGAATCACGCGAACAAAAATAGATTTAACATAGTTAGACAAATATACAGGAGAAAAAAAGTTGATAGAAAGATAGGATGTTGTTTGGTAGTGAAGATACAATATAAGCATTACCTATTAATAAAATATATAAAGACTCGTGGCGGAGTGGAGATACAAAGAGGAAGAGCTTCACAGCAAACCTCTTACTCTCGAAGATTGATATGAGGAAGAGCTGGTCATATGATCTCTTATATAAGCACAATGGAGGTGGTGGGGTGGAGCCAGTTGAGAGAATATGAATTTTGGAGAAAAGAAAGGGGTATAGTTTTGTTACATTATCCACCACAAAAAATGAAGCTTGGAAGGAGCAGCAAGAGGGGAGAGGAATCAGTATCAAAGTACTGTTCTTTTTTTTTCTTTATATTTTTGAAGCCCTCTCTTATTCCTTGAAATTATATCAGTATATCAGATGGTACAAAATCTGTAGCAACATACGGGCATGATATACACCCTCTGCCTATACTCCTTTTACAGCCAACTAAACAAGAAGTTCAGGTTACACATGGGTGTGTTTAAACGGGTGTCAAGTCCAGCTGGTTGGTGCCATTAAAACTGTAGAACCAAGAAATATTCACCAGTTTCACTGAACTATGATTGTTATTGTACACAATCATTCAATTAGTGGAGTTTGACCAATTTAATTTTTTCTTCTGCTTATACAAATATACAAATAAAGAAGACCACAAACCCCTATGTTATTATCTATTTCGTGGGTAAATAATCAGTTATTACTGTTTGCTAGTAAGAAGGAAAGAACAGCCCAACAGAATGATCACCACTTATTACTCAAGGTTAGCTGTTTGTTTTACTTCATGCCGAGGGAATTAAAAGTTTGCTTGTGACAAGCTTTCCTTTTTGTGGATCAAACATTGGTGGCTGGTGAAAGTAGTGGAAAGTTGATAATACTAGGTTTGTTTGCTGAATCAGCAAAGTCAACAGGTGTTTTCTCATGTAGGAAGGAGGTCCCTGTGTCAGTCATCCATTACTAGGTTTTTCCACATTTCACCAATTATTTACTCATGCTGATAAACAACTTTCTGTTGTCCAGATTGTCTGAGAAATAGTGGCCTAAAGTTACTTAGGTCAGTTGCTTTGAGTTAAAATTGTTTTAGCTGGAAATGTTCTTTTTTGTTGCGTTAAATGGAAAAATTAAGCTGCGGATTAGCAGATTTTGTCTTCGTAATAGTGATCCATATGATATTATTTTCTTATACTCTGTCGAGCTCTTTTTCCTCTGTGTGTGCTTTTCATCATCACCCATCTCTGCTTGCAGGGACTATAGCTTAGTCTGATAAAAAAATGAAACTAAGATCTAAATAGGTATGTTGGTGTGCACTAGTAGATACATAACGAGGCAAAGTCCTTTATACTCATAGTTGTACTATGTGTTTGTAGTGGCTTTCGGACCCAAATGAGGATGCAGAGGTAGCTGATTTTGAGTGTGGATTTTCTGCTAATCATCCGAGTTCCGTAATTAGTTTATCTACAGGTTTCTTAACCCCCAATATCTATGATGGAGAATTTAGGATAAGATAGCAATCTCAACCGCCTTTTGTTATCCAATCACAGGATGTTGAGGTACAAGTTTTAGAATGACTGATATTCACGAGGATGATTTACAAGTGGAGAAATCATCTTTATCCTATATAAGCCTTTGACGCGTGGCCCTGCAAACCACTTTGCAGAAGGGATGCACCGTAGTTTGCATACAAGTGACACACAACTGCAAGTGTGACATTGGCATTGTCCAACTAGAAGGCCACCCCAGAGCGGAAAATACATAGAGAGTCCCGTGAGAGAAACATCTGTGAAAGTTGTGATGAATAATCCAACTATACCGTCTATAGCTGTTTGGAAGTTTGTTATAGTTGAATGGTCCAGAAAAAGATGTGTTTTGGATGGTTTCAGTATCTGATTTTGGTCTTCCTTTGACATCCCAATAATCTTGGATACTTCATTAATGATTTGGTTCATGTCTGCCTTGCTATAGTGGAGGAACTTGTTGATATAATGAGCATCCTGAAAGTATAGGCTTCTTTTTTATGTGTGGGCTCTCTTTTCTAACGCAGTAGCAAACACAATTGGAACATGCATATAGTGGTTTGCTCTGTCACTTGTATTTCATTATCCTTTGAACTTCTGATTCCAATTTTTCGGTTCTCACAATGTCATCCCCAACTAGTTTACCATCATTTATCAGAAAGTTGCTTGCTTTAATTAATCGTCAGATTTAATAAGGTTTGTGGTCGACACACGAATATGTGTTCAGTTGCTTGTTCTTTTAGAAGTCATTTTCCTTAGGTCTGATCGCGCATAAATCGTTGGTATTTCTTTAAATATTTTGATATTTGATTTTTTATTATTTCCAGATATGGTATTATGAATGATTCCCAATTACGGCTTTAGATTAGATATTTCTTAAACAGTTTCTACTTCAGGAATCAACTGTTTACTGGTCTTTGTACTGATTGGTTGACAATAGTTATCTTATCTTTTGTTCAGCCTTGTCCCATTAGTGGTAGGAGAATTTTCTATCTATTTAAAATATATAATTGAATTTTGTGGAAATTCTTGAAGAACGATAGCTGAGTTTTTGGTCTTGTAATTGTGCTGTGATTCTGTTTACTATACTGAAAAAGTTCCGTCACCCAATAGATATTAGAATCCTTATCATCATTATCGTAATAATCTCAAGTCTCCAGCTCTGGAAAGCCAAGAAAAAGAATACTTGGAATCCCTCTGTGTTGAATGGCTAGTTTCTCACTAGGAGTTGGTGGTGGTCCTCCTTACAAGTTGGAAGAGTAGGGTCAGAAAGGTTCTGTTAGTGGACTGCTATATAGACGTTTAGAAAACTACTTTTTATCAAGAATCTCACACTGTAGATACTATCATGGGATTGTTCAGCGGATAAAAAACCTCTTGTTTTTTTAGTTCAGGTAAATGAAATAAGAGAACTAATGCCTTTTCACGAACACGAAGAAGTCCTTACCCCGTACCCCTGGGTCCACAAATCTTGGATCAAAAGCATGAGATCCAAGCTTTCTGTGGAAGATTCTTTTAACAAAATGAAAGTCAATTTGAAATGAAAAAAAGATGACAAAAAATCCACTTTTTTCATCTACTTGCAGAAAAGAGTAGAAAAGGATCTTATCAATGATGGTAACCTTACGTTGCTGAGGACAACAGGTTGCATAACTAGATTATGTTAGAGAATGATTCATAAACCTAGCCAATAGATTAACGTATTATTCTTTGGAGATGAAATTAGTAATGTTGTTTGTGTTAAAATCAGGAACAATTTACTAAAATGGCACTGTTTACTTTTATCCTTTACTGGTAAAAGCTGATAACAACAGACTACACCATTTTGATAAGGTACAATGTAATGATAAGGTGGGCAAACAAAGGATTGCTTTACTAGAACTTTAAATTAAGCTTTTTGAAATGTTACATGGATTCCAGATTGCTTTTGAGTTACCGACTGTAGTTTTAGAGATGCAGTATGTTGAGCTTGCATTGATGTGTCCCATGTTTCTTGTGCTAAGAGCTCCTGGGTGTGTCTCATATGTGTAGGTTGTGGAACTTATTATCAAGGCATTCAAGTCAGACCTGGCTGAAGAATCTTTTTATTAGAGAACGACAAATCTAGATAGATCATCACTTGTTCCGAACAAACTTTTGCACGAGTCAGATTTCCTTAATGTTCTCAAGAGAATGGGACATATCTAGATAGATCATCACTCGTTCCGCACAAACTTTTGCATGACTCAGATTTCCTTAATGTTAGTCAAGAAATGGGCTGAGCCTGAATCTGAAATACAGCCTTATGCTTTGAACATCGATTGCCAAATCTTATTTTGTATCTCTTGAATTATGGTTCTCGAAACTCTATACATACAGGATGGAACAACTTATGTTTTTTTTTGGTCCGGCATAATTAATCATAGACCAGTCATACTCTAACCAAGGGTTTGATTCTTGGTTTATGTATGCTCACCTGGCTTACCGTGGAGATAATGTTCACTTTACTACTGTAGAGATAACCCAGACAAAATAACAGTCTGTTTCCGACCAATTCACGGTACTGTTACAATGGATGATTTCCTGCCAGAGCAAATCAGCCCTGGTCCATCATGAACTTGGGTCTTGCTATGAGGTTTTAAAGACCAGGTTACAGGTACTAGCATTACCCACTATCAGGAAGAGGATCCGGGTTAAAACTAAATTTTGCATTTTCTATTTGTGTGTGGGTGTCAGAATCAGTGTTTATAGGTGTATGTAGGATTCCATTATTTGGGCTTCAGTTGGTCTCTTGATGAGCCTTACAGTTGATTGCTTGAAGTTCTGGTACTGGGCTAGACCACTGAAAATGATAATTTTTACTCTGCAAGCTCAAGAAATGATGGGAGTCCATTGTGTGAAAATATGTCACTGACCTATCTATTATTATATCTAGAAGACTAGGACAACTCATCTTAAGTGTGTTCGATCGATGTTTATGCACTCTCACTTTGGCTTTATATCAATTCATCCAATACGATATGGTAATGCTTAGGAAGCCACCCAAATATTTAGTTGAGGCGCATGTATGGGACTAGGATTTTTATAATTGAGAGGGCAAAATCATCTGCAGTACAGAAGTTCCATTGGTAAAGAAAATGAGCCTACGAAAATCATGTGATAGATCATTTCCACGTTGATTTACTTAAACCGTTGCGACGGAGATCCATCTAAAGTCCTGGGATATAGGAAGTCAAGTCCATTAACAGTTCCATCCCTTGTTAGTTGTACTGATTTAACCCAATCATTGTGCTTGATAAGTTGATAGTTGGTAGAGTTTATTAGGAACGAGTCAATCTTCTGGAATGCATAGACTATGGGTTTTATGTTGATCTTTGGTTGGAGTTTTCAGGTCAAATTAGTGAAAGAAATACTGCATGGAAGAAAGCTACCGTTTACCCACTACTAACCACTGCTTTCTTCTTAAAAAGTCTATGTAGTCCTTGAGACTGCCATTTAGTGGAAGAAAAACATATCCAATACAAAAGATAAGTTCAAATGTTAGGTTAGGCTAATGTACTTGTGTAAGAAATCGGCTGGGATTTGCAGGAAATAATACTAAGGATATGAAAACATAACTTCTGAAATTTTAAAAGCACACAGTTGACATTTTAGCTTAATAAAGCTTTGACATTGACAGTTTAACACTAATTTTTGTTTCTGTTCTGACTAATTTTTTATTCTACAATTTTGTCTGAGCTTGCCTGTACAGTGTTTTCCCATTAGCCTATGGTAGACCATCTGAGTTTCTGGCTTTTAACCTGCATATAGTCGATTTTACTTTTTATCCTTTGGTTTCCATGATATGACCCATTTGACATACAGTCAATTTTACTTTTTATCTTTTGGTTTCCATGATATGACTGTGGAAATCAACATGACACCCTTTCTTTTCACTATCTTTTATGGAGAAACTTGTTACCATTCTCTGATTATTACATTTAAATTAAAATATCTGAAGTAATTTCTAAGCATAAAATTAGTGCATAAAAAGTTGTAAGCATAAAGTAAAACTAAATGAATTTTGATGTAGTCCTCCCACATCACCTCTTTGTTTTTTCTTTTTTCTTCTGTAGATATTTTATTTGGGATTTTGGAAAGAGATTCTGTTTTTCCAAAAAAAATAAAATAAAAAATGTTCTGCTTTGTATATTTGTAGCGAGAGAAATTGGGTCCATTACCGAGTTATTTAGCTTATTTTAAGTTTTAATAGCGCTTTGGGTTGTTAATACAGTCAATTGCACTATCTTTTGAAAGAAAGTAATTTTTACTCGGACGTTTCTGCTTTAATTGGGACCATGGACTGACTGCGTTTGACGACGCAATACTAGTTATTGTTCATTGTTCAACAAGGACTGCTGGAATCTCCTTCCCTTATTCTTTCTTTATCAGTCTATCTCTTATCACACAGTTTTGTTCACTTTTCCACCTGCTAAGACCCCATGAAAAATAAATAAAACAAATAAAATTAACTTCTTGTTCCACTCTTGTTCCTTTCTCTCTTTGGCTATACTTTTCTGCTTCTCCTTTCTGGGCTTTATTAGGAATCTTTTTGTTACTTCTGATCTTCCAAAGAAGAAAGAACAAAAGTTGAAAGAAGTTCTCTGGGTTGCTCTGTATTTTCCTGTTGTCTTCTAGCTTGGTTAGTCTTACTCCTTGGATTAACAAATGAAAACCCAAAATTGTATTCATTGAGATAGAATTTTTTTGAAGGTGTATGATTAAGTAAGAGAACTTTTGAAGCGCATGATCAAGATTCTGACTGCAATTATTTGGTGTGTTATATGTTTGAAGCTTTGTTTCAAGTTCTGTAAATTAAAACTGTTTGAATCTTCATATGACATTAAATTGATTTTATTAATTTTCAGATCAAGGCTACTTTGTGAATGGAGAATGTGAAAGCCAAAGACGCCCAGAGGCTGCCTTATTCGTACGGCGTAAAGGTAAATGTTATATTTTGACTTTAATACCCCTAATTCAGCACTCTCCATTGTAGCTTCACAAATTTCCAGTTCTCATGGAGGATTAAATGCAATTTCTTGAGATAGATATCTATTTTATTTTCCCTTTCATTTTCATTCCTCAAACGAAACTACCTTTCAGTAGATTGGGGGTTAAGGGGACCTTAAACTTGCAAGAAATGAGATTTTAGTTTAGCTGACGTTGTAATACGATTGTTTATGTTCAATCCATTATTCATGAAAATTCAAACTTTATTAGGTGGAATATATCTCACAATAAGTAGCTAGTTTAAGGTGTTCGTAAGATGTCGCATTTTTTAAATGGCAGCTGTAAGATCAGCAATAACTTCAAACTATAAAAAAATAAGAAATCCCTATAACACTTTGGCCTATAATTTTGTGATAGACATATTATTCCCATTAATTAGGTTTGGGTATGTTTGTTGAGTTGTGGGGAAGGTACAAGGAGCGTACAAACATGAGTTCCAATCTCCATATGCACTCTGTAAAGCCCATGAAATTTGCTCTTGCACATTCTTTTTCCTATTTTTCTTTTAGATATTTTTGTATTTTATTAGTTTCATACTCTCACCGCAGGTGCATCGTACTATGTGCTTTGAGCTCTCGAAATATGTTGATAGAATCTCAAAAATATTTCCATCCATAGAATCAGCTCAGCCACGATGTGCATCAGGAATAGAAGCTCTATGCTCTCTAAATGTTGCTATGGAAAAAGCCAGTTTAATTATTCAGCATTGCGCCGAATGTAGCAAGCTTTACTTGGTTTGTATTTGAACAATTATGGGTTAGACGCATTTATATTAGCTTTTTATGCTGTTTAGGCTTTATTATGTAGCTGTCAAAAAAAAAAAAATGATCAAGTGTTCTCTTTGCAGTGAAGTTGGACCAGGAATTCTCCCAGATGATTTATCTGTTTAGATACGTGAGCTTGTTAGAAACCCTGTATTCCCACAACAAACAAATAGGGGTGTAGCTGGAGAACACAGTCGATTTTCAATAAAATAGCTGCAACTGTTCTATTATTTATTCCTTACTGATCATGGGATCTTGGACTTAACTACTTTTTATATGATTTATATTTTGGATCAAGTAGTATGATATGTACTGATTTACTTTTTCGACAAATTAGTATTAATATGCAGTGACTATACTTTTGGACCGTCACAAAGCCCTTCGCCTATTTTATGAAGGAAAAATGTACTCGGTTAATTTAGGAGCAACTAGACGGTAGGAGAGGAGCTCAAAATTTGTGGTGGTCACTTCCATCAAATTCTGGAGGCTCTGTTGTTTTGTATAATCTACTAGTTGGTTACGCTCCATTCATGCAAATTAGTTTCTATTAATTTAATAACATTGTTTCCATAAATTATTCAGGCAATCACGGGAAATACAGTATTTTTGAGATGTGAAAGAGTACGAAAAGCATTAGAGCAAAGTTTATGCAACATTCAGAATATGGTTCCAATGCTTCTAGCTGCAAAGGTTTGTGACGTTTGTTCATATCTCCTTATTGTCATCCTTCTTCTATGTAGAATTAGTTCCGGGCACTTGCTAGTATGTCATCTGAGAGTTGATAATGAAATATTTGACAGATCTCTAGAATTGTTGTTGACCTGAGGGATGCAAAATTTGTCATGGAATCTTCTGATGAAGTGGCTGGTAAGGTTGTATTATCATTGATCCGCCAAGAATCAAACTCAAGCGAGGCTTCTGAATTTGAGGCTTTTCAAACTGCAGCCTTAAAATTGCATCTTACATCTCCTAAGGCTCTTTTGATAGAGAAAAGATCTATTAGAAAGTTGCTTGATAAAGTCCGTAATATTGATCAAACAAAGGAGAGAATTTCGAGTACCTCCTTTACCTGCTGAGGAAGTATGGGAGCTTAATTAAGGTTGAGCAGACAGGAGTGACAATGCTCAGTATGAAGATTCCTGTTCAAGAACGAACTGTATTCCAAATTATAGTGTGTGCGATGAGTCAGTTGAACCAGGAATAGGGGTACGGCTCAGGCAGAATGAAGATCAAACTGATGGTGCTAGTGAAGTCACTCCTCCTGAGGAATTCAGATGTCCCATTTCTGGGAGACTCATGTATGATCCTGTAGTCATAGCTTCTGGGCAAACATTTGAAAGGATGTGGATAGAGAAGTGGTTTAGTGAGGGTCATGATCTGTGCCCAAAGACTGAACAGCAGCTTCCCCACTTTTCTATAGTTCCAAATTCTGCTATGAAGGATCTTATTTCGAAGTGGTGCATGAAACATGAGATCAGTATTCAAAATCCATGCTCAGACCCAATTCTTGCACCACTACTGTCCTGGAATTCGTCATCTTCCTGTTCTATCACTAGCTTAGGTGGTTCTTTCAATGATGTGCAAATGCCTACTCCAACTGATTTAAGTTGTGTCTCCATTGGCTCTTCAGAAGTTAGTTGGGTATCAGATTTGCCCCGGTCTAAGATTGTAGATAGTGTAAGTTCGGGTTCAGTACAGACGAATGATGATTCTCATACATATCAATCATCTGCAGCAATTAGCAATGCCATGCATGCAGACAGTCTCTTTGAAAAATTCTCGGCACTCCCTTGGGAACTACTTTGCAAAGCAATGGGAGATATAAAAAACCAACTGGTGGAAAATAATGAAGCATGCCACTCGATGCTGAATGATAATTTTGGTGAGTTGCTAATTCAATTTTGAAAGAGGCATGTGAACTGTGTGATGTGGAAGCACAGCGAGATGGAGCTCAGGTGTTCTTGGCATTCATGAGAAAAAGCGGGTAATTATTTCACGTTTTCTTTTGAACCTTTTGGGTCACCATGTTGTGTCGTGGTTCTTTCTTTACCTTTTCATATTTTGTCGAGAAAGTATCTTAAAGCCAGTAATAACTAAATCACCTTGTCTTGTGCAATGCAGAACTGGAATTCCATCCCTATCTGAAGATCTATTTCATGTTTTAGCCTCAGTTGTTGATTCCGAAATCGCTGAGGAAGCGCTGGCAATCATGGAAGTTTTGTCTGCTGACGAGTATTGTAATTCCAAAATTGTGGCCTCTGGAGCTCTTACTACCATCCTACAGATTCTTGACTCGGATATGGCAGAATATTATGCTCTTACTGTGAGAATTCTTCATAATCTATCCTTGTATGGAGACATCAGGTTCCACATACTACAGACAGCACGCCTATCGAAGGTTATTTCATTTTTGTCTGATAGTTCACTGGCAGAGCATTGTCTGAAAATTTTGAACTATTTATGCGAGACTGAAGAGGGTAGGATTGCGGTGGCTGAAGCCAAGGGTTGTATCACTTCTGTAGCAGAACTACTTGAAATTGGCACTCATGAGCAGCAAGAACAAGCATTATCTGTTCTTCTGTCCTTATGCTCTCACCATTTTAAGAATTCTCAGTTGGTGCTGAAAGAAGGTGTTATACCATCACTTGTAAACATATCTATCAATGGAAATTCCCAAGGGAAGGAGACTGCTATGAAGTTACTCCAACTTTTCAGAGACATCTTACATAATGATGCAATGGAAAAATTACGCCCCCTTTCTACTGGAGCGCAACCTGAATATCAAGCAGGTTCGAGCACTTGTTCTGCAGAAAAGCGGTCATCTTCAAAGACTCCTGGATATTTTGGAAGGAAAATCATGAGATTCAGGAAACCTAAATCTGTAGCCCTTGATTGAGACGGCAAGAACTGGAATTACTTGCATTTTTGCAGCTGGCAGGTATTCTATGTGTATATGTACCTAGTCTGATCACTGATACATAGAGAGTACCAGTCTCATGTTAAACTAATGTAGTTTGTATTTTTCTCACTATGTTGGGCAGTTTTAGTGCTCCCGCCATATTGATGGATTGATTTGCTGAAATATCCATGATTTTTAGCTAGTTCCCTGGCTTTGTTAGAAATGAGAGTCTGTGGTTTATTTGGTTGGTTGTATAGTGCAATGCATTGCTTCTCTTGCTCCTGAGTCCGGACCCTCTGTCGTGTTTATAATTGTTTATTATTTTATTTATATCTGTATATTCTGAAACCAATTTTGAAAAAGATGTAGAAAAGAAAATCTTTGACAGCGGCTTTTTAAAGAGTTTTTCTAATATTCGTCAATAGCATTAGTGGTAGTTGAAGGTTTGATTTTGAAGGGTATCTTATCATTCTCATCTATGAGTGACAGTGTCCTTTTCGAGTTAGGCTGACTTTTTGGAAAACTTCTTGGTCATAATTTTGTGAATTAGGCAGAACTTGGAAAATTTCATCACTTGTTAATAGAGTGATGATAGATTTGGTCCATTAAAAGGGTGGCTTTCGAAATAAATTTGGGGGCATATAAAGTTGTTTTCCAACGTTGCTCACAAAGTCACAATTATAAGACTTATCTTAATGGGTGCCTGAAACCCAGGATATGCAGGGTAAGATAAAATACCTGCCTTTAAGACCTGTGGTTTATTTGAGGCCTATCAATTTCTTATCCGATGTCGACTCATCACATCCTGGGGTTGAAGAAGGTCCCAAGGGTTCGGTTGTTCGCCGATTCAAGTGGTACGTGAGTTGGGTTTAGAACGTCGTGAGACAGTTCGGTTCCTATCTACCGTTGGTGTTAAAGGGAGAATTGAGAGGAGCATATAGTCATAGGGTGTCTAAATGGGGTAAAATGAACGATCTATCTTCAAATTAACCTAAACCTTAAACAATATAATTGCAATTCATTACTATTTTCAGCTAAAAACTAAACCTAAAACAAAACAAAAAAACATTTCCATATGCTTCCCATCTTACCAAATTCTATAAACCCTAATTATCATTATTTTGATTTTTTTTTATCTACTGCCAATCCAACAAAGCTAAGGTAAATCTCCATGAACCCCTTCTAATAAACTGATTTATTCATTGATTTACGTATTTAAAACCAATTTTAAAAAATTAAAATCTGTGATTTCTATCTAGAATGGGTTTTTGTCGATCCATCGTATCCACCGATTCTGGATTATTTCTTTGCCTCCATGAAGAACATGCAGCAAAATCAGATAATTATCATTATGGACCGATTCTCGGTAGAAATCAGAATATTTAAATACATCACTAGAATCGGTTTATAAGTGCATGAACATAATTTCGAAGTTCTATTTTATTTTATTTTTGAACTTTGTGCTTTTACAATCGGTTTTTATATATGTGGTTCATGTACCGATTATGTCACCTATCTGTTGAGATTCCCATACAAGAATCAGTTTTATTTGTATGTCTTATCCACCGATTTCTAGGATTTCATTTTCCTGTGTTTGTCTCTAGACATAATGGAATTACATGTATGCGTCGATGCACCGATTGTTTAATCTGATTTTTGTTTTGATTGTACTTTTCGTAGATATGGATTTCCAGCCACACGAAATTTTACAACCGACAAATCCAAGAAAGTGATCTTAAGAGGGAGCAAGAGAAAATATTTTCATTTTATCGAGAGGCCAAGCTAGAGAAGGCTTTGGCAATTGCAAGACCGACTTTCATGTGAGGAACTTAGGGTGCTTGACAGCTTTGCGGAAAGGAGGAGACAATAAATTATGGATCGGTTGGAGATTGAGGAGATGTTTACATAAATGGATGAAGCTTTAGCAGAAGCTGCTGCTGATGATGTCGTCGATAATGTTGTTGTTGATGGTGATGCTACTGTTCCCGAGGCTGGTGCTCCAGATGTTGCAGATCCCTGATGCTTTGTGATGCTAGCTAATTATAAGTTTAAGTTTTTAGGACTTTTAATGGTTTGTAATTATCGTACGACTTGTAATGGTTTTTAATTATACATGGTACACTGATGTTATGTTACAACTAATTTATGGGTTTTAATTATAATTATGGTATGTAATGGTTTATGGTACAATGAGTTTATGCATGATTCAATTTATATTTTGTATATGCAGGCACACAATCAATGTATGTGTACTATACCTATAAACCGATTTTTAGTCGTCAACAGTAAATTAGTTTATGTAGGTATAATCAGATTCTTTATGCCTTAAAAATGTCAGTTTTCTGTATCTTTTTCTAGTAAGAGTCAGATTACGTGTGCAAAAATATAAATTGATTATGGTAGGTGGAAATTTAAAAAAAAAATGTTGATTTTCAGAGCCACACTACTCTATATACTCTAAAAACACACATTTTATGCCTATACGTACAAGCATGGCATCATTTGATTCCGCCGGGGATTTGGCTATAACTAAAACATGGTACTATGAAAGTCGAGTTGTAGATCTCTCCCATGTAAGGGTAGAACCTAAAACATGTTGGGAGAAGATATATAACCAATATATGCGAGATTCTCGTAATCCAAAGAGAAGAAGTGTTCACAAATTCATGATTTCGAAATGCGATAGTTTCTTTTATAGCAATCCAACAACAGATCTTCAACCGTAGACATCTAAGCTTTCCCCTTCAACAATTTTCAAGTATTTTTATGGTTTATTTTTACATAAGCTAAGTTGTTTGATCTTCTAAGTAAACATCACTAACAAAGTAAGTTTTTGTTGTGTTTTTGTAGGAGGAAGTGGTAAAAGCGCATAACTTGGAGGAAAATGGAGAAGTATTTACATATGATCAAAGCTATAAATTCATGTTATCCAAAATTCCGGAGTATGCCCCGAACTTTATGGAAGCTTTTGTTGAACTGAACGGAGATTCCTCTGATGGAGATTGATAGTTTTAGAAGTTTTTGTATAAATATTGTGGGTAAATTAATCTCTATGTAAATCCTTATGAAACTATAACTCGTCTACTAGGGTCCACTAGGGGTTGAAAGGCTTGATGCACGTGCTAAGTGTATCCGTGATTCCTATGAAAAAGAGTAGAATTGAAATGAATGAACATGTCCCGGAAGTGTGAATGAATTTTTTTTCTGATGAAAATAAATTAATCGGTTTATATAAGACTAATAAGAAATCGATTGTGAAAATCGGTTTTTATGTATACATATGTTAACCATGATAGGGGAAGCTATCGATGTATTCTGATTTTTGTAGACAGAATTAGACCGTTCTAAAGGAGTTAGACAGAGAGACCCTCTATCCTCTTTCCTTTTCATTTTGGTGGTGGAAGTCCTAGTATAGAGGAGGCTGTCAGCGAAGGAAAAGTGGTTTTGAGGTGGCTATAAGAGGCACTACTATCTCTTATTTATAATTTGCAGACCATACAATTATCTTTCTCAGCGCTTCTAAGAATGAGGTAAGAAGATTGCACATAATTCTTGTTATATTTGAGGTGTTAACCGGTATCCAGTTGAACTTGGAGAAAAGTTACATCACTAGTATAGAGGATGATACTATAGTGGAGGAATTAGCTTTAGAGCTTGGTTGCAAAACGTCGACTCTGCCAATAACTTATCTAGGATTGCCAGTGGGTGCTTCTAATAGAAATGTTTGAAATCTGGGATGTGGTCATTGCGAGAATACATAAGAAGTTATCCATTTGGAAAAGTAAAATCTTAAATAAAGATTTTACTTTATTTAACGTTGATTAAAACTGTTGTACAAAGTCTACCAATCTATTTGTCACTGATACGTATTGATCTCTATACCTTGGTAACTATTACTATAAAGGAGGAATTCAGAATAATAATATACGAGAAACTTAGAAAACGGAACATAAGTAATAATTCGAAGAAAATATCCTCTCTTAGATTATGAACAAGAAAACGATTACAATTCTCTCTTTTGTTACGCTCACAATCTTCTCTAAACAAGTGGATTAACCTTAAACTGTTTGCTAAGCTTTCACAAGTATTGTCGTAAGATTTCGTAGGTTTTCTGTGCCTAGTATCTGTCCTTAGCTATTAGCCAAAGCCCTCTATTTATAGTCTTCATCGTACTCAGCCGACCAAGGACTTCTATTAGGAATCTATTTCCTAAACTAAGAGTATTCCCTAAAACAAAAATCTTCCCTAACTAGGAATTCTGCCTAAACAAGGATTCATGCCTAGAATAGGTTTCTTCCCTCAACTTAGCTTGAGGTTAATTCAGCTCCCTAAAGGAGTACGGATACACTGTATCATGGGTCCCCTTTTAAGAACTTGAACTCTGTGAGAGTTAAAAATGAAGGTTAGGGAACTCGAGAGTCCCTTTTTCCTTGTTAAACCACTTAGCCTTGCTAGGAACTTGACCTTTACATCCAATTAGAAAAGCTTCTTTCTCTCCTTGTCGTGTTTTAGTCACTCTTCGCTCCAATATGCAGTCTTCCTTGAGTGGTTCCTCTCTATCAAACCATAAGTCTTCTACTCGTGGTAAGATCATAATGTCGTCGCCGTCATCATCAAGTAATGGTGGTTCAAACAACTTCAAGTATTCAACATTTATGACCGAGTACATTCCTAGATAAGGTGGCAGATCTAGACGAAAGGCATTGTCACCAATCTGATCGAGAATACGAAATGGTCCATACCTCAATGGTTTCAACTTCTTACCTTCCCCCTTCAGTCGTTCCTTACCTAATTTTAACCATACCAAGTCACCAATACCGAAATTACAAGGTACAAGATGCTTGTCATGCTTTGCTTTGTATTTGGCTTGTGACATCTTTAGTTGTGCTTCAACAGTCGCATGAATCTGAGATATCTTCTCCATGAACTTTTGTGCCTTTTGCCATTCACTTCCTTCGTTCCCCCCATTGAGGTGTCACTAGAAAATACTAGATCGAAAGGACTAGGTAGTAAGTAACCATAGCAAGTCTCGAAAGGAGATTTCCCAAAGAACTGTGAACTGGCTCTATTGAAAGCAAATCCGTAGATACGGAAACTCTCATCCCAAGTTTTAGGATGCTTAGAATTATATCCCTTAACATGTGAACCATAGTCCTATTGACCACTTCATTTGTCCGTCTGTTTGTGGATGAAAAGTCGTACTCTTCTTCAACCTAGTGTCCATCATCTTCCATAAAGAATCCCAAAAGTGACTAAGGAATCGACTATCCCTATCAGAAATAATCGAAGTAGGTAAACCAAAATGCTTCCACACGTGCTCAAAGAAGAGCTTTGCTTTGCACCGGCTCAGTTACTCAGTCTTTGTACATGGAATTAATGTAATCATCTTGCTGAATCGGTCGACCACGGCGAACAAGTAATCATGACCAGACTTGGTCTTCGGTAACCCACCAAGAAAATCCATAGAAATACTCTCCCAAGGCCTTGATGGTAGGTAATGGTATATATAACCCACGTTTTCGTTGGAAGGTTTAGATGTGCTGCACAACTTACACCCTCTAACTAACTTAGCCACATCATCTTGCATCTTCGGCCAAAAGACATAACGCCAGAGGTTAAGTAGAGTTTTATTCATCCCAAAGTGTCCAGCAACTCGGGAAGTGTGTGCCTCTCTCAACCATCATAAAACGATCTCCATCTTCCGGTATGCAAAGTAACCGACATTTGTATAACAATCCATCTCGGAGTTCATACTCGCTTTTCAAACCACTCTTTACACCTTCTAATACCTTCTTGAAGTCTTTCTTTGGATGCGTATGACTCTGCATACTCTTGAGGAACAATTGGCTGAATTCTCATGGCCACCATTAGTGATCGAGGCGGAGGTCGAGATAACATATCTCGCCAACTTGTTTATTACTCCCTTCTTGTACCTAATGAAAATATTGAAATTCATCAAGTAAGACATCCACTTCATGTGCTTAGGGCTTGTTGTAATTTCATCTGTGCATGTAGATACTCCAACGGTTTGTGATCTGAATGTACCACTACTTCTTTACCTAAGAGATACACTCGCCAATGTTTGATACATTGATATAAAGCATAAAATTCTTTGTCATAAGGTGCGTAGTTCTTAATAGCACTGAGAACAATTCCCGAATGGTACTCCACCGGTTTTACCATCCTGTAACAACACTCCTCCCAATGCATAGTTAGAAGCGTCGGTCTCAACTTCAAAAGTACGATGTAGGTTAGGCAATGCCAACACTGGTGCTTCTGAAATCTTTCTTTTTAGTAACTGAAAAGCGTCTTCATGAGTTTGCTGCCATTCAAACTTTGCCTTAGTTCCCGTCAAACCATGTAATGGTCCCGCAATATTTGAAAAATGCCTAGGATAAACTTACGCAAGTAGGTGCAAGCCCTAAGAAACTCGATTTCAGTTACAATACTAGGTCTAGGCCACTTAATGATCACTTCAACCTTCCTTGGATCAATCTTCCGTTGTCCACCACCAACAATAAATCCGAGATACACTAACTCCTCCTTCCCAAACTCATACTTCTTTACGTTCAACTTGATTTGGCCTTCATGTAACACTTTAAACACCTTCTCAACGTGAACGAGATGCTCTTCCCAAGTTCCTTTGTATATTAGGATATCATCCAAGTAAACAATCACAAAATCTTCTATAAAAGGTCGTAACAAATCATTCATCAAACGCATAAACGTCATTTGGAGCATTACATAAACCAAAAGGCATCACCAACTATTCGAACAAGCCTTATTTGGTTTTGAAAGAAGTTTTCCATGTGTCATCTTCTCGAACTCTCATCTGGTGATATCCGAATTTGAAATCTAACTTTGTAAAGACTCGAGCTTTTTCCAACTGATCCATCATGTCGTTTATCCTAGGTAAAGGGTAACGATTCTTGATTGTGATCTTGTTCAACGCTCTATAATCAATACACATGCGCCAGACTTCCATCTTTCTTTGGAACCAACAACACCGCTGATCCACAAGGTGAAGCACTTGGCACTATCATTCCTAATTCTAAAGTTCCTGGACTTGTTTCTTGATCTCATTAGATTCCTCTATGGTCGTGCGATAAAGACCTACATTAGGAAGAGAACTCTCCCTGGTCAACATGATCTCATGCTCCACACTCCTCTTTGGCGGTAATCCGTGACATCGAAAATAAATCCTTGTACTTCAACTTCAACCTTTCTAGGTTATCTTCTTGTTGTGCAGTCAATGCTGCCAAACAAACTATACTCGCTTCTCCTCAAGAGAACGGATCACAAGGAGAATGAACTTTGTGCTAGCATTCACCAACCGCTTAGCCCGAGTGGTCGTGATCAAACTTGCTCCCTCAAGAGGAGAATCAATAGCACGAAACTTTCTCCATCTTTGGTAAAGGTGTACTTTTGTTCCCTCCTGTGTAGAGTTGCATCTCTATCCCATAGGTAAGGACTACCTAGTACCACACGACAAACATCCAAAGGAACTACGTCGCATGTAACTTCGTCGATATATGACTCATCTAGAGCAAATTTGAGCGTGCACTTCGCTTGTGAAACTTGTAAGCCCCCTTCCTTTTGAAGCCATCCTAAAGGGTATGGTTTTGGATGTTTGAAAGTCTTCAAACCTAACTTCGCACCAAAGAATTTGAAAGCAAATTCTTCCCGACTTCCGGAGTCAATAACAAACATCAACTAGTGAAGTTTTGACTTGCATCTTCTTGTGAAGAGTTGCTCCCTAAGATCATCTTTTGAAGGTCTTTCTTTTGCCCATGTCATAAGAGAAAGCTTTGAATTGGGTTCGATTAGTCCGTGGACTTCTTTTGGAGTTTGAGAGACTAGTCTTTGCCTTCTTGGATTCTTTCCTCTGCAACCCTTTAGGCTTTAGATGAGGGTTCTTAACCTAACACTTGTCGAAAATGTGACCTGTTTGCTTGCAATGGGTGCAAGACAAACCTTCCTTGTCACTAGACTTCCCTTCTTCTTTGCTCCTTTCACCTCCTTTCACGGTGGTACCTCCAGATTTCACCTTAGTATTTCCCTTTGAATCAAATTTCTTAAGCCTGCCCTCAATGTCATTAGCTTTTATACTTTCTTCGGAGATAGTATCCACCGAAAACATCTTCAACTCCTTCCGTATATACTCATGGAACCCGGAAATATATTTCATGTTGATAACATAATCCCCTAAGTCTAAGTCCAAAATCATAGCTTGATTAAATTAGAAGTATATTCTTGTACGGTTTGGTGGTAAGTCTGCTTCAAGTTGTACCACTTGAACCATCTCTCCTCAAGGTAGACAACCAGGATAAACCGATTCCTTACAACCGCCTTGAATCTTTTCCATGAAAAATACTCCTTTACCTAGGTTTTGTCTTTGATAAGCTTTCCACCAGGTTAGAGCATGCTTTTGTAGCTTCAATGCCGCGAAAGCAATCTTTCCTTTGAACCATATTCAAAGAAAGAGAAATACGTCTCTAGACGTTCAATCCAATCATCTAATTTTTCTACATCGACACTCCCATCGTAAAGTGGAATATCAACACGAAAATCAATTTTCAGATTCTTACCATGAGGTTTAGTTGATGTAGGACTTTTAAGAAACTCTTTCCCCTTTTCTTCATCTTCATTTTCTTCCTCTTCTTCTTCTTGAATCGTCTTCTTCAGAATCATCTTTTTCCGAAGCTTCAGGTGAAGGTGTAACCTTTTTCTTTGTCTTATTCTTAGGTGTATGAGAACGAATACATTTACTCAATTCCTGAAGGGTAACTTGAATAGACTTCATGTACATACTGCAGTAGTAGCCACCTTTTCTTCCATAGTTTGTGGTTCGCCTTCCTTAGGATCACCATCTGACTTTGTCATCCTTGATACCCCTTATTTTCTTAACGTCTTCCAACTTCTCGAGTACCTCACCAAGCTTTATGTAGAGAGATCTAGTGAAAACCATAAACCACAGGGATTTACCCTAGAAACTAACCTTGCTCGTGATGCCAACTTGATACGTATTGTTCTCTATACCTTGGTAGCTATTACTATAAAGGCGGAATTCAGAATAATAATAGACGAGAAACTTAGAAAACGGAACACAAGTAATAATTCGAAGAAAATATCCTCTCTTAGATTATAAACAAGAAAACGATTACAATTCTCTCTTTGTTACGCTCACAATCTTCTCTAAACAGTGAATTAACCTTAAACTGTTTGCTAAGCTTGCACAAGTATTGTCGAAAGCTTTCTCTAGGTTTTCTGTGCCTAGTATTTGTCCTTAGCTATTAGCCAAAGCCCTCTATTTATAGTCTTCATCGTACTCAGCCGACCAAGGACTTCTATTAGGAATCTATTTCCTAAACTAAGAGTATTGCCTAAAACAAAACTCTTCCCTAACTAGGAATTCTGCCTAAACAAGGATTCATGCCTAGAATAGGTTCTTCCCTCAACTTAGCTTGAGGTTAATTCAGTTCCTAAAGGAGAGAATACACCTGTATCGATCCACTTTTTCACATGCCCGGTTAAGAAGAAGCTCAATTTTATAATGATTAGATTTGTATTGGGCTCTAATTATTAGAGCATTGCTCGGTCAAACTCGCATGCGTTGCCATCTCAAGCATGTTTGTCAATGTTAGTGATCAAAACTATAAGTCTTGATTTCTAGCCTATTATAGCTAAAGGTCTCGGACTAGGATAGAAAGTGTAGTTGAGCTCAAGACTCCATGGCAATCATCATACAAGACGAAGGACTACTCAAGGAACTGGTGGAACTTCATCAACTAAAAGGTATGTGGAGACTTGAACTTATCTGTCACTCAAAATTCTATTTACTCTATCTTCTATTCTTGAGACAAAAGTCGTTTTGATATATATACTTTCATTATACACATTTGCTATTTCGAGCCGAGTTTAACTCGCCTATCTATTTCTCGAAATATGTGTTGGTAAGCTTTCGCTTTAGCCAAATTCATCTTTACCTAGTGACGAATGCCATGTTATGTTTCAATCACTTTGAAAATTGCTCGACGAAAAATGGTCGTGAATAACGGCTATATAATGTCATCTCGAGAATGTTTCAATGATTGAAATGAGAGTTTAGATTACATAACCATTGGTAGGATATAAGCATTGTTGTGGAAACACATATATGCATAGGTCCTTATTCCTTGAACCAAAGTTTGCGAACTTTGTTGATCAATAGAAACAGAATGTGGCGTGAGCCAAGTCCGTGAACTGGCGGAAGTTCTCGACCCGAGAATTTCTGCTGGAGTTTGTGAACTCCTTAGTGAGCTTAAGTCCGCGAACCCGGTCGCGAACTTGAGTAGCTTATATCTAAAATCGGTTGTTCTTGAACTCATGTTTATATAAACTAAGGAATGCTTTTGCAAACCGGGGCTATAAAGTTTATGAACCGATTCGAGTGAATCAAACCGTTTTTGCTTCGATTGTGTCTTGTGTAGTTACATAAGATCTAAGCAATTGTACAACTCTCTAACTAGTTCATTTGAGTCATTTGAACTAGTTATGGTGAAAAAGAATATGGTTGATATGAAATTGCTCATATGTCTAACCATTTGGTTAACTATTGTTGAACCAACAAATGTCAATGTTTGGGAACGGTTACATAAACCCAAAATTGGACATTTCATTTGTGTGTAACAAGCTAAGGTTTCGATCCGGTGGTTGAGAAATATTAGCTTGAATCTAACCTGTGTTTTCATCTAACGGTGAATATTTAATCTTTGTGTTACTAAGCTAACATTGATTGCAAACCCCGATTTGAAAGACTATATAAGGGAGAACTCTAGCAACCGGAAACCTAATCCCCACACCTTACGTGTGATACTAGTTGCATAAGCTAGAGTCGATTCTCCTTTAACCTTGGGTTTTCTTCTCTAAACTAGGTTAACGACTTAAAGACTTCATTGGGATTGTGAAGCCGAACGATACTACTTTTCTTGTAGTTGTGTGATCTGATCTTCTTGTTTATATCAAATGCAGTACAATTGGAATAATTGGCTTGAGATTTATATCTCCGATAGGCAAGATAGAAAAGAAATCACAAACACTTTGTTTCATCGTTTGTAATTCCGCAATACCTTTTTCGCTGCGTCGATTAAGATTATTGTGAGGTGATTGATAATACTAGGCTGTTCGGGAATATAAGTCCAGGTTATCAATTGGTTCATGTTCACCTTGATTTATCAAAAGACGGAACAAAACTCGTAGGTATATTCGTGGGAGACGGATTTATCTATTACCGTAGACTTTTCTGTGTGATACAGATTTGTTTATTAAAGTCTTCGACTTTGGGTCGTAGAAACTCTTAGTTGTGGGTGAGATCAGCTAAGGGAATCAAGTACATAGCATCCTGCTGGGATCAGAGGCGTAGGAGCATAATTGTACCTTGAATCAGTGTGAGATTGGTTGGGGTTCAACTACAGTCCCGCACCAAAGTTAATTTGGAGTAGGCTAGTGTCTGTAGCGGCTTAATACAGTGTGTGTTCAATCTGGACTAGGTCCCAGGGTTTTTCTGCATTTGCGGTTTCCTAGTTAACAAATTCTGATGTCTGTGTTATTTCTATTCCGCATTATATTTGTTTATATAATTGAAATATCACAGGTTGTGCGTTGTTCAATCAATTAGAATATCCTACCTTTTGGTTGTTGATTTAAATTGATTGACACTTGGATATTGGTCTTTGGTACCATCCAAGTTATCTCTCTTTGATAAAGACTCGCAGATTTCTATTTGCTTGAGTAAAGATCAAATCGAGAGATTTATATATAAACTTCGTGATATACTTTTCTCTAGATTGAGTCTGACTGTATAGTTGATTCTCTGGAAAGTATATTGGAGTTTGTCCATACAGATTGCTAAGCGAAATATTGGGTGTGGTTGTTGTACCCCCGTTTTTTCACTAATGATAATGGGAAAAAAAATGAGTTGGGTCTCTTGGAAGCAGGTAAGTAAACCAAAGATTTATGGGGGGATGAGAATAAGAAAATTGAGAATTGTGAACAGGGCGATATTCGCAAAACGGTTATGGAGGTTCTCAAAGGAAAAATATGCTTTTTGAAGGAGGATTCTTACTGAAAATTGTGGTATGGACCTAAACTTTCTGGTGCCAGATGAAACAAAGATTAAAATTGGGTGTAGTATGTGGCAAATGATCCTAAAGACTAGAGAAGAGTTTCAAAATTGTGTGGAAATAAAGGTTATAGGAGGAGGACAATCAAGGTTTTGGCATATTGGTGGTTTCAAAAGTATGTGTTAAAACTAAAATACCCCAGGACTATTTAGAATAAGTCCTCAAAAGAAGTGGTATTGCGAGAGGTAATGGGTGGCTATTGGTCTCCAAACTTGGTGAGACCCGTTAAATCCAGATGAGAGGTGATGTGTTTTTAAATTGTTGTTGTAAAGTGGTAAGAAAGATTCGTTCAACTCGGACTTGTAAAGATTTAGTTTCGTAAAACTCTAAAAACAAAGAAAATATATTCACAAGTTTGTTACAAAAATCGAGAGATTACTGAGACTCAGGATTCCACCAATTCTTACATTCATGTGGTTCAACTAATAATTCTAGACATTTATAGCTCAAATTTATTGACTCTAATTCATTGCCGAAAGTAGATTTTGAAAGTAATGACCGTATATCTAAAGCATGAGACATCAAAACACTTAAGAAAGCATGACCCATCAATTGAAATCACAATCATTCAATAAAAATCATAAGATACGATTAAAAATCAATGCAATAAGTCATAAAAGAATTAATAGAATTACCACATGCATGAAAATGGCTTCCTCGGTCATCCCAAGTGTTGGGGTTTAGATCCTCATATTATTCACATGCTCAAAATAGTTGTTCATAGCTCAAATAGGTGAAAAACAAGAGAAAACTAATGATTCAGACAGTTCGTAACGCTGAAAGGGCGTTACAAACAGCTGTTACAATGCTGTTAAGGAAATGATATATGAAAACTGCTGTAAAATTTAAGACTGCTCCCGTTGGTCTAATGTTCTTCAATTAGGGTTCTTGAGAACGAGCAGTTTTGTAGCGTCGTCTCGCAACCCTTTCTCTTCTTCCTCCTCGCCGGCCGTTACAACTCCTCTGCAGCCTTTTCTTCTTCCCAGCAGCGTACCCCCAAGTCTCCCTACTCTTCCGTGACTCCTCAGCAACCCATATATATGCACACAGGCCGAAAGTATGGCGAGCCATCCCTGGGATATCTCTCGGTTTCTTTTATCCAAAGTCACAGAGATTATTTCTCTCTTTAGCTTTGTTCACGCGTCAACTGAATTAATCCAACTGCTCTCATTAATCCCCTAAATCTTCCGAGAGATATTCTCTTTAAAACCCACGTATTCTCCATAACTCGGAAAATATTCCGAGAATAATAACTTACTCCTGTTTTGACGAAGACCATCTATTTCTTCGAACTCAAGACATGTACCAAGCCTCGTTTCACATTAGTAGGCCAAACCCGGTCCATACCCGTGATAATAGCCCGACCCGGATCTCGCAACTTCTCAACAAAACTCCGATGAACTCTCTTCTCTCTGTTTAGTTTAATCGGAGAACATATCCCTTGATTTTCGATTCGCACCCTTTACCTTTTTGTTTTGTCATAACATGACTAAACTAATCCAACTCGGTGAGAAATTCCAATTAAGTCTCGCTAAATTCTCAGAAGTAAGTTACTATTTTGCTGGTTTTTATTCCGCAAAATATTTGAATGTGTGGAAGAAGGTGGAGTCCCCTTAATCCAGCTGCGGTGTCCCTTTAGCAGGTGGGTGCAAATAGTAGATGTGGGTGCAAATAACGGTAGGTTACCCCTTATCAAGTGTGTACCCCTTATCCATTTGAGGGGTCCGAATAGCACGCGTCCTCCGGTGCGCAATTCCACTTTTGAGCCAATTTCTCCGCACAAGTGTATTTCTCCAAAACACCTACAAAGACATAAAAAGCCATAATAAATACGAAATCGAGCACTAACAATAGATACAATTGAGATTATATCGAGACACAAAAATGTGTCTATCAAATACCCCCAAACTTATTATTTGCTAGTCCTCGAGCAAATCAAATCTACAAAATAAAATCCTAACTCACTGTCGCAGGCATCGTCGATTGCATTTAGCGTATGCAATAAGCCTTTAAACCCCCTAGGTGGCCCTAGTGGCCGAGTTATAGTCTCGGGAGGGTTTGGAGGTGTACCCACAAAACCTTTATACTCCAGACCCTAACTATCTCACGAGAACCTTGGAAGGCACTAAAGAATCTCCTTGGTTGGCATACTTATTGACTACAGGAGGAAGTACCACGATGCGAAATTCCAATTCTTTGTACACGAGTTTGCACTCAAGCATACTAAAATTCATATATAAGTCACGGAACTCTACTCGAGATAGTCGCACTATGGACATCAATACCAGGAGTCAAAACTAATCACATGGATAGATCAAGAAGATGGATATAGAGAAAAACATAGATGGTTTTGATGTTTACTAAGTGAAAGGTGTTTTCCCATATCTCTGTCAAGAAGGCCTCCGCCAAAATGAACCTATCCTATTGACCGAGATACTAGTCGACTAATATCAACACACCGGCATATACAAGGGAACCGGTGGTCGATAATCCTAACTCTAGGTCAACACAATCGGCATATACAAGGGTTCCGGTGGTCGACTTTATTGAATTTATTCGGTTGGTCGGATGTCCGGTCTCACTTTCTTTTCTTTTCTTTTTTTTTTTTCTTTCTCTCTTTTTTTTTTTTTTTTTTTGTATCTCAATCACTCTAATTCACCCTAGCATTGGTAACAACTTGATTCGTGGGCCCCACCTAATCACTTAGAGAAACATAGTTTAAAAACAAAACAAAATAAAAACAAGTGAAAAGGACTCAACGAGATTGGTGAAACTATCATGTTATTTTTAACACCCGAGCTCGTGCTTTTATGAATAGACTCTTTAGATGTTGCCATCTAATCGTATTGGTTCCTCAACTCCTACAACCAAAATGCTTCCATCCACTTAGATTGGTTAGTGCCATCCTTAATAAGCATAAATTTCTAGGCCGGAGTTTATTTATTGCAACTAAAAGTTTCTCCCATACCCCCAAACTTAAATCTAACATTGTCCTCAATGTTCTAAAGATAAAATTAAAAGCATGAACAGGAGAAACTGTTACCATTTGAAGCAAAAGAGATAAGGAAAGATATTACCGTGTCGCATGAATATTGGGTTACCTCCCAAGAAGTGTTAAGTTTAACGTCTTGACCCGGACATTACGTACCCATAAAATGGCTAATTACCCTTTCAAATCGTATATCAATAGTCGAAACAAGCGTGGATCATCAAAATCAATTAAAACCGCCACAATTATGAGACAACCGCACCAAATCGGAAAAATGAAGCAGTACGAGCACATCCCGATCCAAGGTTTCTGCAAGACAACTGGGTTTTTCTGTGGTGCCCACTTGGGCTTCATATGAGTGTCTTGATAAACGGATTTACCCAAATAACGAGTCTCAAATAGCTGGATTTATCTCTGGATAGTATCAGGAGGATCGGGTTGTGGAGTCGGAAGAGACTCAAGTAATACCTCAGACACACTAGGCTCGAGTCCCAAGTTAGGGACTTCAAATAGGGATACTTGACGATTACTACCCCCAAACTTAGAATTTTCGGTGTCTCTAGATAGACTAGTCACAATATTCATAATTTCTAGACCATTAGGTTCCCGAAAAAGGTCAATTGCTTTCTCTAATTTATAATCGGGTGGTTCATCCTCTAAATGCATCTGAGGTACACAAACTGTAGGACTTATATGTTTCATATCCTATATGGGCAACCCTAAAGTTTCCTTATTGTCTTGAAGTACGGTCACTGGCCTACTCTCATGATCACTATCCAAATCGGAAGCTATAGGCAAAATCTCAGATGGGCCTAAAAATGCATAATTAGGGTCCAACTTAGGAGGATCTCTAGGCTCTTTGAAACAAGGGCTTAAGGTAGATTCAGTAGCTAGTAATGGTTCGAACCTAGCTTTCCATTTATCGGTATCTAACATAGGAATAGAATCCAATGAGCATTTACTTGTTCAATGTTGCTATCATCGTCAAAATCCATGCTAAAATGGGCTAGACAACTCTCTAATGGATCTTCCGATAAGGTGTTTGGTATGACTCCTGAACTAAGGTTCCTATCATGTTCACCTCTTCAATGCATGTGTCATCTAGCTCAGAATGCAGCTTATTGACATTAAAAATATTCAACTCAATAGTCATATTACCAAAAGATAGATTCATAATACCATTTCGACAGTTAATGATCGCATTAGACGTAGCTAAAAATGGGCGACCTAAAATCACGGTGTATCCGGTTCTCTCGGGGTCAAGGACAGGTTGGGTAACTAAGACCACAAAAACCACAGGATAAATAAACTTGTCGACCTCAATAAGAATATCTTCTATCACACCACAAGGAATTTTAACAGACCTATCAGCTAACTGCAGTGTTATCTTGGTAGGTTTCAATTCACCAAGTCCTAGCTGTAAGTACACATGGTACGGCAGTAAGTTCACACTAGCTCCTAAGTCAAGTAAAGCTTTATCTACCCGATGTTTTCCTATCGTGCAAGCAATGGTAGGGGCACCTGGGTCTTTATATTTAGGAGTTGTGTTGTTCTGAATGATTGAACTTACATGACTAGCTAAAAAGGCTTTTTTTAGGGACACTAAGCTTGCGCTTTCGCGTACACATATCCTTAAGGAATTTGGCATAAAGGAAGTTGCCTAATTGCTTCTAGTAATGGAAGGTTTATGGTAACTTTCTTAAAAACCTCCATTATGTCATTAAAGTTGGATTCACTCTTTGTTGGTACTAATAGCTGGGGAAATGGGGCTCTAGGCATAAAATAGGGCCTCTCAGGAACCGAATTGGCATCATCAGAGATTTTATCAGTCCCCTCAGCTATGGATGGTCCTGAGGGGTGAACTACAGTATGCTCACTATCGGGCATGGTTACCTGATTTTCTAATACTCTACCACTCCTAAGGGTTCTAATTGAATTCAACTGGTGTGATGGTTTTTCACCTACTTCATGAACTCCTCTAGGGTTGGGTTGTGTTTGACTAGGGAACCTACCTTTTTCTCTCAAGGACTCATTTATCAGACTAACCTGCGTTTTTAACTCGGTAATAGCTTGACTGTTTTCTTGCCCTATCCTGTTACTAGCTTCTACACTTTGTGAAAGTGATTGGTGCATCTTTTCAGTGTTTGAATAAATGAGGCAAGAGTTTCTTAGACTTAAAATTTTCTTATCGGACTGATTTTGAAACTTAGCTACTCCCGAAGGATTCTTAATATAGCCAAAACCTGGGGGAGCATTCGAATTACTAAACTGACCTTGGTTCTGGTCCTTAGACCATGAGAGGTTCGGATGGTTTCTCCAACCAGGATTATAGGTTTCTGAATATGGGTCAAATTTCTAACGGTTATCAAATCTAGTGTTATTATTATAAAGAGCATTGGCTTGCTCTTCAATAGTCTGGCCTTCCCAAAAAGGCTCTACTCTACCACTAGTGTGACCCAATTCTAAAGCTTCTAACCTTTTAGCTATTCTTTGCAATTTTGGCATCTGATTCAAAGCCTCCTTCTAGCCTATTAACGTTTCCTCTTCCTAGAAGGATTGTTTTCTTGGGTTCCCTACTATTTTCCCATTGTTGGGTCTTTTCGGCGATTTCATGCAAATATGTCATTGCCTCATCAACTGTTTGATTTTCAAACCCACCTGTACACATAGATTCTATTGTGGTTGTAGTGGAATAATCTAAACCCTCATAAAGGATCTCGAACTAACCTAACCTTTTCGAGACCATGATGAGGACATCGGGCTAATAAATCGTTGAACCTTTCCAAATACCTATACAAAGATTCTCCCTCTTGTTGAGAAAACATGCGATTTGCGTCCTAATAGACGATGTTTTGTGCCTAGGGAAAAACTTGTTCAAAAAGGCAGATGTAAGTTGTTCGTATGTTTCTATTGAACCAGAAGCCAAACTATATAACCACGATTTAGCTTTATCTTTCAAGGAAAATGGAATAGCCTGAGTTTCAAAGCATCATCATCAAGGTTTCTAATCTTTAGGGTACTACAAATTTCCTCAAAGTCCCTAACATGGAAATAGGGGTTTTCATTTTCTTTCCCTAAGAAGATTGGGAGCATTTGTAAGGTCACAGGTTTAAGTTCATAAGTTGCTTCCGTTTCAACTAACTCCGATACACGAGGACGAGTAGCCCTAGTCGGGTTCAACAAGGCTTTCAAAGTTGCCATTTCTGGCACTATCGGAATATTAGGGATTGTCTCCTTAAACCGAGGTTCAAAACGGACTCTTCAAAAAATCGGACTTTCTAAATTGAGGTAATCGAGACGCTTAGAACTACTAGGTTTTCTCTTTAACAAATCTACCTAGGGCGTCTCTTTTACGTTCAGGCATACAAAAGAATTAGGAAGGGAATTCTATGCAATCACAAATCAAGGCCGACTCAACCAAATCAAACGTATTGATTTCTAGCAAACAAAAAGCATGATGGCTCCACTTAGATTGTTTCTAGACCAGCTTCTAATCCTTCGAAAGGGAATTCGTTACAATTTAAGCAAACCCCTCGGAATCAATCCGAGTCAAAGTAAGTTGAATAGAGGCGAGGGAAGCTCGGTGGAGCTTTGATACCCAAGGCCTCACCGGAATTACAATGCGGCGCAGTCACGCATTCAACTCACGTAAAACCTTTATGAACTTTGAAGTGTGCTTAAAAGAGTAACCAATATTTTTCGAATGACTTTCCTATTAAGCTCGTTACCCTATCGGTCTTGTTCTAGTCAAAATTTTAAGGCTTAGGTTCGCGTAGGTTACGTGTTCCTAAGGCGGGAAAGAAGAGAACGGTGATGAAATCCGAACCCTTATCTTGTATGGCCAGGCCTTGCCCTTTACTAGAAAATTAAAGCAGCCGTATTCAAGTCCTCAGCATATATGCAAACGAAGGAGTCCAGTAACTCGCTGAAAGGGGATTCGCGAGTGTTCAGAATCTTACCTCCCGTTCCAGACGGAGGATGAATCGGTTGTAGTCGACTCGGGCCACTGACTCCTATGTCAGTGTACGAACCCAAGGTGCAGAGACAATATCGTAATTGTCCTCCTTCTCTGCAAACAGTTTATATTTAATACTACCCTTTCGTAGGGTAAAAATAAAAATAATTGTCCAAAGTCCAAAAGTCCAAAAAGAAAAGAAAAAATTACAAAAATAATAAACCTTAATACAAATTTTTATTTTTTTTTCTAAAAAATAAACAAACCCTAAAAAAAATATCTAAAATAAAATCGTCTTCTTTTCTGTTCTTTTCGCCTTAATCTTTCGCTCCAAGTCTTTACGAAATCACAGACTCCTTGGCTCAATTTTCTTTATGATCCAGAACCTGTAGACAAAAGATAAATACCCAAAAACGTAAAAAAGAACAAAAAATAATAAAAAACTAAAAAACAAAAACAAAAACAAATCTAAAACCCTAAAAACAAGTCCGCGTCGGCGGCGCCAAAAATTGATGTGCTTTTAAATTGTTGTTGTAAAGTGGTAAGAAAGATTCGTTCAACTCAGACTTGTAAAGATTTAGTTTCAGAAAACTCTAAAAACAAAGAAAATATATTCACAAGTTTGTCACAAAAATCGAGAGATTACTGAGACTCGGGATTCCACCAATTCTTACATTCATGTGGTTCAACTAATAATTCTAGACATTTATAGCTCAAATTTATTGACTCTAATTCATTGCCGAAAGTAGATTTTGAAAGTAATGACCGTATATCTAAAGCATGAGACATCAAAACACTTAAGAAAGCATGACCCATCAATTGAAATCACAATCATTCAATAAAAATCATAAGATACGATTAAAAATCAATGCAATAAGTCATAAAAGAATTAATAGAATTACCACATGCATGAAAAATGGCTTCCAACGTCATCCCAGTGTTGGGGTTTAGCTCCTCATATTATTCACATGCTCAAAATAGTTGTTCATAGCTCAAATAGGTGAAAAACAAGAGAAAACTAATGATTCAAACAGTTCGTAACGCTGAAAGGGCGTTACAAACAGCTGTTACAATGCTGTTAAGGAAATGATATATGAAAACTGTTGTAGAATTTAAGACTGCTCCCCGTTGGTCTAATGTTCTTCAATTAGGGTTCTTGAGAACGACAGGTTTTGTAGCGTCGTCTCGCAACCCTTTCTCTTCTTCTTCCTCCGCGTCGCTACAACTCCTCTGCAGACCTTTTCTTCTTCCCAGCAGCGTACCCCCAAGTCTCCCCACTCTTCCGTGACTCCTCAGCAACCCATATATATGCACACAGGCCGAAAGTATGGCGAGCCATCCCTGGGATATCTCTCGGTTTCTTTTATCCAAAGTCACGGAGATTATTTCTCTCTTTAGCTTTGTTCACGCGTCAACTGAATTAATCCAACATTCTCATTAATCCCCTAAATCTTCCGAGAGATATTCTCTTTAAAACCCACGTATTCTCCATAACTCGGAAAAATATTCCGAGAATAAAAACTTACTCCCTGTTTTGACGAAGACCATCTATTTCTTCGAACTCAAGACATGTACCAAGCCTGTTTCACATTAGCAGGCCAAACCCAGTCCATACCCGTGATAATAGCCAGAGCCGGATCTCGCAACTTCCCAACAAAACTCCGATGAACTCTCTTCTCTCTGTTTAGTTTAATCGGAGAACATATCCCTTGATTTTCGATTCTGCACCCTTTACCTTGCCTGTTTTGTCATAACATGACTAAACTAATCCAACTCGGTGAGAAATTCCAATTAAGTCTCGCTAAATTCTCCGAAGTAAGTTACGCAGCTGCCTGGTTTTTATTCCCGCCAAAATATTTGAATGTGTGGAAGAAGGTGGAGTCCCCTTAATCCAGCTGCGGTGTCCCTTTAGCAGGTGGGTGCAAATAGTAGATGTGGGTGCAAATAACGGTAGGTTACCCCTTATCCATTTGAGGGGTCCGAATAGCACGCGTCCTCCGGTGCGCAATTCCACTTTTTGAGCCAATTTCTCCGCACAAGTGTATTTCTCCAAAGCACCTACAAAAGACATAAAAAGCCATAATAAATACGAAATCGAGCACTAACAATAGATACAATTGAGATTATATCGAGACACAAAAATCTGTCTATCAAGAGGATCGATCTTTTAGAGTTGCGAGACAACATGAACTCTCTAAAAATTCAAGAAGGTACAGAGGACTACTTGGAAGGTGACTTTTCAACAAAAAAGATGTATGATATTCTCTGTAAGGAAACAAACAACTCGGGAGTTTCTTTGATTTATTAAAGGTACCTGTATATTCCATCAAAGGTGATGTTTTTACATTGGGAAGCTTTGCGCAGCTCCATTCCTAAAATAGTCATGCTTCATCATAGAAGTTTAAACATTTTATCAAGTGTTTGCGTACTCTGTAACAATGAACCAGAAACAGTTGAACATATATTCATCCATTGTTCTTGGACTAGTGAGATATGGAATTATTTCATAAACTCTTGGAAGGTAAGATGGGTCATGCCTTTTGAAATCTCTTATCTAATGAAAATCTGAAGGTTTTTGCATTTCAAGGATATTAGGAAAAATCTGTGGTGCATTATTTTGTTAGCTATCACTTGGGAAACATACAATGAAATGAAAGATAGAGTACATGGAAGACGAGCTAGGACTGTGGAGGAGAGGAAGTATATAATAAATTAGATGATCTACTTATGGAATTAGAATTTGAATACCTTCAGATCTTACCCCTTACCACAAGTAATGATTCACTAGGGGGAGGCTATTATAAGCGTGTAATTCGTTTTTCATTTCTTTTTGGGTTTTAGTTACAGGTCACGAATCAGACTTTGTGTATAATGTAAATAATTTTTCTCTTAATACAATCTTCCCTTTTCTAAAAATAAATAAATTTGAGGAGCTAAAATCCTTAGCTAGGGCGACGGAGGAAGCCATTGTTTCAATAATAATGGTATAGTTCTATTTTAATTAATTTTTGTAATTAATTTTATGATTATTTGCATTGAACTAATATTGAATAATTGAATGCTTTATTTTGATGGATCATGCTTTGGTTCAAAATTTTGATGTTTCATGCTTGAGATTTACAATTGTTACTTTGAAAATCTACCACAAAAAATATATTTAGGATCACTTTGAACGTAAAGAATTGCATGAATATTGATTAGATTGAATCACTTTATTGATTAATGGTGAAATCCAGGAGTCTCAGTACTTTTTACCACCTTGATATCAACTTTCAATTGAGTTCTCTTTATTTAGTTTAAAATCAAAAAAATTACAACCCTAAAAATTGAATCTTTATTTACCACTATAAAAACTACATCAGTCTGTATGAAAATTATTGTTGAATGTTGGAGGAAGGATCTACATGGGTCATCTTCTTTCATTATTGCTAGAAAACTGGAGGAAGTTAAATCAATCTCAAACTTTAGAATAAAAAAGGCTACGTCATTATTAAACTAATAGGGATGAAAGAAAAATATTTGGAATCATTTTTTAGTTAAGAACTACTTCAATCATGACAGGTCCAGGCTATCAATGCTATAACAAAGAAAGTTAAATATTTGGATAACATTGAGAAAATTTCTGGAAAATCAAAAGTAGAGATCAAAATATCAAACCAGGATATGGAAACACAAATTTCTTTCATTTAACCACCAAAACCATAATAAAAAGAAACAAAATTGAAAGTATTCAAGATACTGGTGAGAGTTGGCTAGCAGATAAAGATATAGTTTTCCAACACTTCACCAACCACTTAAAAACTACGTCCATTGCTAAAAACAACAACCTCAATTTTGATGTTAACAACCTGATACCAACCACAATCACTAACCATGACAACATAATCCTTAATACCACTCATGATGCTATAGAGATTAAAAACATCATGTCCCCAATGGTTTCCCAACAAGTTCTTACCTAGATAATTAAGACAATTTGGGTGGGGACATCATTCACATAGTTCAGGAATTTTTCACCTCTAATCACATGGACTACAAAAAATTGGTTTCCACCCTTCTTCCTCTCATCAAAAAGTTTGATAACCCAACTTCACCTGCACACTTCAGACCCATCAACCATTGCAATGCTACATATGAAATAATATCTAAACTCATAGAACAAAAAATGAATCCCCGGCTTGACAAAATCATATCCCTCCACCAATCTGCTTTTATTCCTTAAATAGAAATTTCTGATAACATTTCCAATGCTCATGATATCATCCATAATATGAATACAACGAATGGAAATAAAAGGGAATAAGGATCTATGGAAATCAATATTGACATTGCAAAATCCTTTGACAGGGTGTACTGGGATTTTAAGATATCCATAAGGCAGAGGATGGATTTTAATGCCAAATGATGTCAATTAGTTCAACAATGCAGATGCCTTACAAATCTGGATATCATGGTAAATGGAGTTCCATGTGATTTCTTCAGCCCTTCTAGAGATCCTAGCCAAGGGGATCATCTTTCTCCCTACTTTTTTATATTGTGTATGGAAGCCCTATAAAGAATTCTTTCTCATGCTGAATATAATGGGCTCATATATGGTATTAAGTTTTGTAAGAATGCTCCAGACTTTAAATAATTTACTCTTTGTTGATAGATGCGCGACCTTGTGTAAATAAAATATGATATACATAAATAATTTGGTAGACATCTTCCATATCTTCAGCCGTACCTCAAGCCAACTTATCAACTAACAAATTTTGCATCCTTCAACAAGAATGTTGATGAGGACTTGGGCATCAAAATAAGTAACTTCAAGGGAGCGCAAACGATAGACATCAATCACAAATATCTGAGTTCCCCTCTTTTCGCTAATAGAAGCAAGATTACTTCCTTCAAACCTTGTGCCTAAGAAATCAGACGAAGATTGTCTGGATGGAAAAACAAGCTCATAAACCCTGCAGGAAAAGTTACTCTTATGATATTGTCACATCTACTTCAAGTATCTATCAGATGAATTGATTCAAAATACCAACACCTAAAAAAAACTTTTTAGGAGTTAAACAAAACTCAAAGGGGTTTATTTTGGGGGAAAGATATATACAATCCAAAAGGTTAATTACTATCCAAACATTGGATTCCATCTCGCGAACCAAAAGATCGGGACGATTAGGCTTCATCAATATGAAATTATTTAACAACTCTATGATTAAAAAACTAGGCTGAGGACTGGCACAAGACAAGACTTCACCGTGGTACCACATTATGTCTGCAAAATATATAGAAGACAAGAATATCCTGAGTACGAATATTATACCAAATGTAGGAGACTTTTGGATATGGAAAGGTATATTGGATGTTAGAGCATTGCTCTGGTCGAACTCACAAATGTTGTTATCTCAAAATTTTTGTCAAATTTAGTTGATCAAAACTATATCTTGATTTCTAGTCTACATTTAGTCAAGTATCATATTAGGATAGAAGTGTGTAGTGAGTACCAGACATCACCGTGTTCTACCGTTTGAAGATGGAGATCAACCGAAGCTTTTGGAGAAATTCATCAACAAAAGGTAAGTGAAGACTGAAACACCTATTACTTAAGTTTTCACCTTTCTATCTATGAGACAATGTCGCATGAATAAAGTAGACACATGCACAACAAGAATTTCGAGTCAAGTTTATCTTGTTAATTATTCTCAAAACATATATGACTAAGCTTAAGAACATTTGTTCATACTTGATGAATTTGGCTAAGAGCTATTTATTATTTATGACCTAAATCATGATTCAAGATTTAATCATTTGAAAATATCCTGAAACACTAATATGTGTCATTGAGGTATTCGGGAATGCTTCAAATTGATTATTATAGAGATATAAAACTACTGTAAATCTTGATACATGACAGTATGCATACCATTTCACATACTGGTACAACTGTTATAAGTACAGAGTCACAGACATCCCAAAGACACGCACGGCGTAGCTATAGTTTGGCAACGACTTTTTGGTACGAATACCTGGCATGCACACGTTAAAAAGTCTGTTGACTCGTGATGGTATGTATACCTAGTATGCAAACCGGAAAAGATCAGTGGATTCCTGCACCAGGATGGTACGCATACCCAGTATGCAAACCGGAAAAGATATGTGGATTCCTGAACCCATTTTTGTCTTAAGGGTACACATACCCGGTACATGTAACATTAAAAAATACTCACGAACAGAATACAATACACGTACAGTGTACACGTACTTACACTATCGAATTTTTCAAATGCACGTAATTAGTTCTATGAGATAATTGACATTTGAATAACTCTCTCTAGAAACACTTTTTAGACATATTTGATCACATTATAACCTATGGTTGTGACTCAAGATTAAAAGGTTATATGAAAATGGTTAAGCTTATAGTTCGTATGGCTAGTTTTGTCTAACCTTTCATGAACAAGTCTCTGACACGGTCCAATCATGACATCCTAACCAGAGTGTGTATTTTGTTGTGTTAATCTCAAATCAAAGATTCATCTAACGGTGAATATTGATTCAAAGATACCTTAGATTAAATCAAAAGTAACCTTTGATTTTGAAAGTCTATATAAGGAGACCTCAAGCAACCGGGATCTTTAAATCCCGACACTATTCTTGTGTGTCCTAGTAAACTAGTTCAAACCCTTTTAGATTTTAACGACTAAAAAGACTTCACCTAGGGATTCGTGAAGCCAGGTCCAATTATATTTATCTTGATAGTTCGTGTATCCTGATTTTGCCACTAATTATTGAGTCTCACTCCGGTCATGCAAGATAGATAGAAATCGCAAAGTTTCTTCGTCTCAGACTTTGTGATTCCACGGGTATATTCCTCCATAACGATTATTTGTTGTATCCGAGTAGGAATTACTTGTGAGGTGAATAATAATCTAGGATGCTCTCCGGGAGTTATAAGTACTGAATTCTGAGGTTTGCTAGATTTTTTCTATTGCAAACGATTTCCTATCTCACCTTGATCTTTGATTAAAACGGAAATCGCATATAGGCTTATCTGTGGGAAACAGACTGGTTTAAAGTCTTCAATTGAGTTGAAGCGACTCTTAGGATGTAAAGGACGTCATCTAAGGGAATCAATTTCGCAGAGTCTTACGGGATTCAAGAGGCGTAAGGAGCGCGAAAATAAACTGAATTGTTGTGACTTTTTAATTCAGTCTCAACTACATTCCAGTCCGGAGTTTTGGTAGTAGGCTAGAGTTTGTAGCGGCTTAATATAGTTTGGTGTTCAAATCTGGACTAGGTCCATGGGTCTTTCTGCATTTGCGGTTTCCTCGTTAACAAAATTTCTGGTATGTATGTTATAACTTTATCCGCATTATATTTTATATCTTTATAATTGAAATATCATAGGTTGTACGTAAATCAATCAAAGTAAATACGTCCATTGTAATTGTTGTATACGACTTGATTGATCTTGAATATTGATCTTTGGAATCGTCCAAGTACTCTCACGGAATAATCAGGTTCACGGACTTGTCTCCGTTTACATATTGATTGTACGAGAAAGAAATATAAATTCTTAATATAATTCCTGATTGTGATTCATTAAGTTGTAACTATCGGAATTGTATTTGGGTTTAGCCCATACAGGTTTCCTAAGAAAAAAGTTGGTGGTGTATTTTGGTACTTAAATTTTTCACTTTAAAGTATTGGAAACATTCAAAAACATAGTAAATGTAAGGTTGGAAATGAAAATCAGATAGTCTATGAGAAAACAAGTGGATTTCTGACCGAAACATCCAACTCAACAAACCATCCGAATGCCCAAAAGGTCATATGCTTCATCAAACATATCATTGATGATAGATGGGGATGGGATATTAACAAGATAAATGAATGGTTCAGTTAGGAGGAAATGCTAGGTATGCTCAACACATATATACAACCAGGGGAAGAAGATCAAATCATTTGGAACCTAACTGAGAGTGGGGATGTTATTGTAAAACCCTATACAGAGCAAAAATTGATTGAAAGTACAACAATGATGCTTAGACACGACTCGAGGTAGAATTTAGAAAATGGATGTACCTTTATTTATAAAATTTTTATACAGAAATGTGTTCAAGGAATCCTCCTAATAAATTTCAAATGCTTCAAAAAGAAAAATGTCAAACTATTTATCATATTGATTACATTGATCCTATATGTAATTCTTGAAAAAATGAGTAGGAGATTATGATACGTTTTTTTCATGAGTTGCCATTTTGCTACAAAAGCTAGAAAGGTCTCAGTGTGGTCCAAACGATATTGAATTCCAAAACATCAAGAATTTTGAGAATGGATAAACAGTTGGTTTCATTCCAATAGCACTAGAAGGCATGGGATAACTACCTACGTTATCGGGCTTCAAGTTCATTTGGAAAGCAAAATGTGACTATATCTTCGTTGATGGTGGTTTTTAGATTAGGGTTAAAATTGTAAAACCTTGCATCTTATGTGACGTCACTCTGCAAGGAAACAAAGCCACGTGTGCTAACCTCTCCACTGGCATATTTATTGATCCGCTCAATATACTTACATGAAATTTATCCAGACCGCGAATCCTGGATGTTCTCAGAAATTTCGGCGCCTCGCGTATATTCACTTAATATAAGTTCCTCTCGAATGCCTTCTATGCTATGTTCTCCATTTGAACTCTTAATGTTGATATGGCATGACGATTTGTGTTCACTCGCAGCAGAAGTAGCACGAATCTCCAAGTATCAAGAATAAGATTTTTGCATAAGGTATTCAATCATAAAAGCATCTTTCTCTCGCAACGAACTTAAAAGAGCTCTCGTGTTGACACATAGAATTCACCAATCGTCCCGACTAACTTTTAGAAGTTAGGGTTTCGCGCCTCGTGCGATATACCAGACCTTGCTTGTCAAAATTAAGCCTAAGCAAACTAAGTAATTAATCCGCCATGGATTAAGCGGTGCGAGTAACCTCGCTCATAATAAGAAAACAGGAGCCGCAAGCAAAGAAGAAGAGGCGTGGCCATGCCCAAGGCCGCTAGCGCCATTGGCCACGCCCGACCCTATTTCCTCGACCAATCAGTCGCTCTAAACTCGCCACACTCTCACCAAGTATAGTCGCGCCTTATGTTTGGCCGAGCCCCTTTTTGGGCCAATCTGTTGCTCGAACTTGCCACCATACATTAAAGGCCAAACGCACTGTCGCGCCACCATACTAACGGCAAGCCAAACGCGCACTACCACAACAACATATTGGTAGGCATGCCAACATGCCACTCTACCGCAGTAGCATGCCAACATGCCACTCTACGGCAAGCAATTTCCGCAAACATGCCACTCGTGGCAACCCGCCATAGATAGCCACCCGGCAATTCCTACTCCCATGGCGTTTCCACACTATGGTCTTGCCATAGTTCTTTTGGCAAATCCATGGCTCCATTTGCACAAAAGTAGCGCCATGCCAGCGCACAAGACGCCACGTGCACTAATTAGGGTTTCGACATGCCAAACCCTAATTTGAGCAAATTTCTACCAAAGCCAAATAACGTTCCTAAAGCAATGGGATTGGCGTGGCAACAGGTCCAATGTTGCCACGCCACATGTGGGTCCGACTCCACGGAGCCTTGGCCACGCCAAGACCTAATTCTTCCACGGCGAATTCTTCCACGGTGCCTTGGCCACGCTAAGCCCTAATTCTTCCATGGTGCCTTGGCCACGCCAATCCTTAATTCTTCCACGGCGAATTCTTCCACGGCACCTTGGCCACGCCAAGCCATAATTCTTCCACGGCTAATTCTTCCACGACAAATTCTTCCACGGTGCCAAACCCTAACTTTGGCCATGGAGCCAATTTTTAGCTTTGGCCATACCACAACATCACCGCATACCGCTATGCCACCCGGCTACACCATTGGTATGCCTCTATGCCATGTCTACGCCAATGGCATGCCATTAGCATGTGGTCGACACCACTTCGCAGATACAACAAGATGTGGCCATAATCAATGGCCATCCTTCTTCATGAGATGCAATCTCAGGCCATCCAAGTTCGCTACCGAATCGATGTAGTTGTGGCAACTCTTAGGCGACCAACGGCCTAAACCCAACATCCATGGCTACGCCAGGCGCCACTTGCACCATCGTGCCACTGGCATGCACAAGTCATGCCTCAATGCCACTGCGCCATTGTCAGGTGCCAACACAAGGTAACTGCAATCAACGGCTACCCTTATTCATAAGATGCGATCTCGGCCATCGAAGTTCGCCACCAAACCGGTAAGCTCGCGACAAGTTTTAGGCGACTAGCCAAAACGAGCCTAGCATCACATGTTATTTACCCGCGGCAAGCCTCTCGATGTTAACTTGCCACACGTAGCAAAGTGCTACATGTTTTCCACAAAAACACTCGAGACATCAAAATATGTCATAAATCGTGGGATGCTCATCGTGGTATTGGTCCAGCGGTTTACGACATGCGGCGTGTAATGCGCCCGTTACAAGAAAGTGTCATGAAGTGGGATAATTAGTGGTGGTGAAAAGTAACGGTGTAAACAATTCATTTCCTTCATCATGGAAGCGTAATGACTGGCGGTTGAACGATTTCACCACTTATCATGGTAGCATAACGTCTAACAGTTACACGTTACTCTTTTCTTCCACCACTCAATCGTTTCCACTTCTTACGAGACTAGGGTACGTTTCACTATGACTTGTATAAATAGGTCTCACCTATTTCCACCAAACAATGTGTTTTGGTCAGAGAACAATACAACATCTAGATATCATCGATAGCTCTTTCATCCGGCTAGCTGTTCAACTTTATGATAGAAGTCACAAAACGCCCACACTTCCTTAATCAACTATTCGGGTCTCAACACTTTCTTCGCTTCCCTCCCTAAGACCAAACCTTCTCCTTCACTTTGTGACCAAGCAAGCCTGGAACGACCATTTCTTGGTTTAGGCCAGATTGTACAGATTGATCTCTCGAATCAAAAGTACTCTGTGCAAGATACATTGTTTAGGGTTTAGATTCGTTTCTCACCTACACACACCCAAAATTACCAAAATCAGCAGAAACTGTTTTCACCCTCAAACACTTCCAGAAAACTAAGATGGGTGCCCATCATACTGTCAAACCTCTGTGACCACCACAAAGTTCATATATACTCTTTAGAACCACATTCTGAATAATATGCATTATAGAAGAACTGATAACTTTTGGATAAATTAATGACATCTCTTCTACCAGTATAATAACTTTTGAAATTACTATTCAAGTATGTACCCTTAAGCATCTAATGACCTTTGACTTTATAGGAATATGCATCAAGTCTAAAGGATATCCCGGACACCATGGACATGATGGAGTACTCTGGACAGGACAACCCTCAGAAATTTCAAATCCCTCTATCAAGATCAGTTCAAGAAAGGTTGCCAATTTGCTATTATGCTTATTATCAAGGAGAAAGTGAAGATAAAACAAAGTTGGTTTTTAATATTTTAGTTAATCTTCAAATCACAAACAGGAGTCGGAACATCCAAACTTACAATTTATTTGTATTGTGTGAAAACTATGACCTCCAGAACTCTACTAATTGAATTGAGAAGTCATAGCAAGCAAAGCTTGTAACTTGAATCGTGCCCAGCATTTTGCTCTCTTTAAGTATGGCTAGAGCATTCAAAACATCCTCTTTTTTTTTGAAGCATTCTTCAAAACATTTTGATGTAACACCTATTTTTTCATTTTTTTTATTTGTCAAAGAAGTAACAATCTGAGAGTTATGAAATTACATTTTTTAAAATAAAAATAATCAAACAGACAAATCGCTGGAATAACTCAGTTGGTAAAAGCGTGTGGCTGTTAACCACAAGGTCGGAGGCTCCTTCTAGCGTTAGTTTATAATTTTTTTATAATCTTTTTACGTTTGCTTTTTAAAGTTCAAAGTTTTCGAATTGAACAACCCCCTTCTGCAATTAATGGTGTAAATTCATTCTCGCCTTTTTTTTGTTTGTTCTCCTTGCAAGTTGGAATATTGTGACTGACCAAGGCTGTGAGAGATGGCAGTGAAGATTCCTGCCATTAATGATGTAAACCCCTTCATTCTGACAGACAGGGAGTGCTAATGCTCAGTATGAAGATTCCTATTCAAGAACGAACGGTATTCCAAATTATAGTGTGTGCGATCAGTCAGTTGAACCAGGAATAGGGGAACAACTCAGGCAGAATGAAGATAAAACTGATGGTGCTAGTGAAGTCACTCCTCCTTAGGAATTCAGGTGTCCCATTTCTGGGAGACTCATGTATGATCCTGTGGTCATAGCTTCCGGGCAAACATTTGAAAGGATGTGGATAGAGAATTGGTTTAGTGAGGGTCATGATCTGTGCCCAAAGACTGAACAACAACTTCCCCACTTTTCTATAGTTCCAAATTCTGTTATGAAGGATCTTATTTCCAAGTGGTGCATGAAACATGAGATCAGTATTCAAAATCCATGCTCAAACCCAATTCCTGCAATACTACTCTCCTGGAATTCGTCATCTTCGTGTTCCATCACCAGCTTAGGCTGTTCTTTTAGTGATGTGCAAATGCCTACTCCAACTGATTTAAGTTATGTCTCCGTTGGCTCTTCAGATGTTAGTTGGGTATCAGATATTTCAGATTTTCCTCGGTCTAAGATTGTAGATAGCGTAAGCTTGGGTTACCATGTTTTCCTTTGAGCCTTTTTGGGTCACCATGTTGTGACTTGGTTGTTTCTTTACCTTTTCATATTTTGTTGAGAAAGTACTCTATCTTAAATCCAGTAATAACTAAATCAGCTTGTCTTGTGCAATGTATCCTTATCCTAAGATCTGTTTCATGTTTTGGCCTCAGTTGCTGAGGAAGCGCTGGCAATCATGGAAGTTTTGTCTGCTGACGAGTATTGTAATTCCAAAATTGTGGCCTCTGGAGCTCTTCCTACTATTCTACATATTCTTGACTCAGATATGACAAAATATTATGCTCCTACTGTGAGAATTCTTCATAATCTATCCTTGTATGGAGACATCAGATTCCACATACTACAGATAGCACGCCTATCGAAGGTTGTTTCATTTTTGTCTGATAGTTCACTGGCAGAGCATTGTTTAAAAATTCTGAACTATTTATGCAAGACTGAAGAGGGTAGGATTGCGGTGGCTGAAACCAAGGGGTGTATTAATTCTATAGCAGAACTACTTGAAATTGGCACTCATGAGCAACAAGAACAAGCACTATCTGTTGTTCTGTCTTTGTGCTCTCACCATTTTAAGAATTCTCAGTTGGTGCTGAAAGAAGGTGTTATACCATCACTTGTAAACATATCTGTCAACAGAAATTCCCACGGGAATGAGACTGCTATGAAATTACTCCAACTTTTCAGAGATATCTTACATAATGATACAATAGAAAGAAATACACTCCTTTCTACTGGAACGCAATCTGAATATCAAGCAGTTTCGAGCACTTGTTCTGCAGAAAAGCGGTCATCTTCAAAGACTACTGGATATTTTGGAAGGAAAATCATGAGATTCAGGAAACCTAAATCCGTAGCCCTTGATTGAGACGGAAAGAACTTGACTTGCATTTTTATGCAGGAGAGTACCAGTCTCATGTTAGACTAATGTATTTCTGTACTTTGTTGGGCAGTTATAGTGCTCCAGCCAATTGACAGAAATATTCATGATTTTTTAGCTAGTTTGCTGACTTTTTTAGGAAATGAGATTGTATGGCTTATTTGGGTTGGTTGTATAGTACAATAAGCCTCTCCTGCTCCTGTGTCCGGACCCTCTGATGTGTTTATAATTTTTTACCTTTTCCGAGTGACTGTCCTTTTCCGAGTTGTAGGCCCAGTGAATCAATTGTTTGAACAATGAAAGATTTGTTGCTATATTACCTCCTTGTTTTTCCGCTGGATCAAATATAACATTTGAGTCGCCAATTAGAATCCATGGTTTGTTTATTTGTTGCTAACTCTGATATATAAGACCATTGTTCAATTTTGTTAGAGCAAAAAGGTTTCTTCCCCCGCTGATACCATGAAATATTTCTACATTATGTATTATTAGTGTGTGAAAGGTTACAAGACTCAACGCATGAATACTCTATTTATAGAACATAGAGATCCTATTTAGACAGATAAAGCAAAAACATATATCAAGTTACACTCATGTTACACTTGAAGTTGGCGGTTATGGAAACTACTCGGACACTTGGTTTTCCAAGGCTTGTGCAAGCGGTTGCACAAAAGTTTTGGCATAATCTTTAACATTATAAATAGCCTAGAGATTAATAAGGTTGGTGTTGTTCAATTGAGAGAAGAACCACTAATTTGTAGAGAGTGTCAGGCATTTACCAAGAGAGTGAATGGCCTGTTTTGGTCCATGTGATAGCCAAGTTTTGTAATCTTCCTTTAGTGGCAATAAGATGAGTTTGTTGTAGTATATCTTTGTGTTCTTGTGTTGCTTATTTGTGTGAGATTGTCAATTGTAATTGATGCATGGCAAACTCTTATGCTTCTGGGGGCATGAAGAGAGAAAGAAGAAAAGACTTCCGTTGTGTATTGCCTTAAGAGTGAAGGCAGATGCATACTTTGATGCAAGTATGCAAGGCTGAGTACTTGTGGGTGAAGTTGATTCGTTGAAACACAGTATTCACGGTCATGTCCCATAAAAAGTTTAGGCGATTAAATGGGCATGTGACAATAGTCTATTATCGACTCATTACTGAGATGACCGATTCTTTAGAAAAATAATCTTTAAATTAAATTACCGATAGAATAATTAATTAGCTTAATTACTAATCTCTAAATTAAACCTTGGTCGCAAAATGGATTTTCAATTTTGTGAACTAGGGTTGAAATAGGTGTATCATAATAATTAACCGGAATCTAACCTAGGGTTTCTAACTCGATAGTTTTTGGTTTTGTTTAGTGAATAATAAGAAGATAAATAAAAGTGGTAATAGGCATAATCAAAATAAATTTGACTTTTATAGGTGGTACATAGGGAAAAACAAAATGGAAAAGTAAGTTGATTTCAGTAACTGTGAAGGGGATGGGAAATAGAAAAAATGGGGATGGGATATAGGGAAAACCTTGTAGAAGTTAAGAAGAGCACGGCTGAACGAGTATCAATTTGTCTTAGTTTGGGCAATATTTCTTTACCGAGAAACCAGCCAAATGTGTCCGCTCTTGCCATCAGTTTTACTATTTGATATCAATGAGTGATATTAGGCGGTGATTAAGAGTTTGAGACAAGTTAGGAAACATGGGTTGTTATCGATTTCGAGTTTGCCGGATTTGACAGGAGAATGAAGCTATATAAATAACCTACAACACTTCCAAAAGACATCTCCATACCCCTCCTTCACGACTGCTTCCACCTCCAACATAGAGGAGCCATCTGCATACATCGCCATCCATCCCGCCATAATCCATTCACCTACATATACCATCCGCACATGCATAGCATACCACTATTGCACCTGCATCCAGTTCAACACCTTTGCATCTTCATCCATATGCATAATCACTGTAACCTGCATATCCCCTCAACAACACCATCTTCGCAGTCACAACCAGTTTCTATACCATCAATTTGCGACATACTGACAAAGGGAATACGCTAAAGCACTTTCAATTTTCGGAACATAAACAAACTTAACTTCTTCAAAGTAAATGAAAATTTCTTTTATTTTGACAACCAATGCTATACTCCATGGAATGTCTCTGCTATCACCTAATATTGCTTTTGTCAAACTAGAAGCATCGCCTTCTATTATAATTTTTATAATTTCTTATAAGTTTTTCATAAGTTTTGGTAATTGAAACCCATGATTTATAAAGGTGGATACCATTCCATATAAAACAAAACAATCTTGACCGTTGGATCTATGGATGGGTATCCCCTTTATAAATCGTGCATAAAACCGAATTTGATATTATCTTGATCGACCATTCATTGAATGTTAAAAAGCATGATTTATAAAGGGGACACCAATATTAGCGGGGTTGAACCAATTGAGCGATCCGGTGGTCAAGATCTGTTAATATTTATTTCTCTTGTATGAAAGTGTATCATCCCGAGTAATACTGGTATGCCCCTTTATAAATTAAAGTTAAAAATATCTTTTAATAAAAGTTGGCAAGTAAGCTGGAATAGCTCAGTTGGTTAGAGCGTGTGGCTGTTAACCACAAGGTCGGAGGTTCGACCCCTCCTTCTAGCGTTTTTACAACTCTTTTATTAAGTTCAAAATTTCGAATTGTAAAACCCCCTTCCTCTTTCTGCGATTAATGATATACATAAATTCATTCTCTCCGCATTAATTTTTTTGTATACTCTTGGTAGAATATTGTGACTGACTGAGGCTGTGAGAGATGGCGACTGAATCAGACGGAGAAGAAGAAGGAAAGCTTATCGGTGGAAATCAACATCTAGTTGTAGATGATGACCTTCGTGAGATGGCTAAAAAAGCTGCTTGGAGTGTCAGTTCTTGCAAGTCTGGTAATGGTGTTCAATCCATTCGCGACGACAATCTCGATACCTACTGGCAGTAATCTCTCTCTCCCTCGCTCCCTCTATCTCTCTGTCTTATTTCGAGTTAGGGTTTTTTCGAAGTTTCCAAATTTTTTTTTTTTTTTGATATCCGTGTAATTATTATCCACCCTTGATTTCATTTTGTTGTTGTTGTTATTGTTATAATTCAGATCAGATGGTGCTCAACCTCACTTAGTTAACATTCAATTCCAGAAAAAAGTCAAATTACAAGTAAGAAATTGGAGAATTTAAGCTTACTTCTCGTTAATATTGTGCTTTACTGTACAATACAATAAAGTGATTTTTCTTTTGTGTGTGTGTGTTATAGTTAGTAGTCATGTATGTTGATTTCAAGCTTGATGAAAGTTTACACCTAGCAAGGTATCTATTCGGGCTGGGGATGGTTTTCATAATTTGAAGGTTAGCGCTTTAGTAAACCGAGTTGATTTTTCATTTAGTACTTAGATCTCCATGATTCTAGTTGGTTTTCTTATAATGTATGTTTGTTTCAGGAGATAAAAACTGTGGAACTGGTGAAGCCGGTTGGTTGGATGTATATACCCTTGTCTGGTACTGAGCCTAGGTGAGTTCACATATTGTTTACATCTATTACAGATTACATATATTGCAAACATAGTTGTATTTTGGCTGTATAGTTTGTATTGAAAACTATATAAAAAGCTCAGTTGGAAATGTTACATTAGACCCCTGTTGATTTCATAATGTGAGAACTATATTAGACTAGTTTGCACGCAAGACAGAAATGCTACAGTAGACCCTTGTTGATTTCTTATGTGATTTCAGAATGTTAGAACTACATTAAGGTGGTAGTAAGACAGAAATGTCTTAAGTAATTATTTGTTAAACTTAATGAGTAATTATTTGTTACTGTATAAGAAGGGATGAATTAGTATATCCAAAAATATTTTAGGTGCGCAATTCCTTAGAATAAGCTCCCTAGGCGTTCTTTTTTTTCTTCCAAGTCTTTAGTCCCAAATAAGTTGGAATAGGCTAGAAAGGAAACATGAGACTTCCCTAGCGGTTACCCATCTTGGTACTGCTCTCATCCTTTCCTAAGGAAGTGGCTGATTTTCAACCAAACAAAGGTACACGGGGACTTCCCAAGCGGTCACCCATCTCGGTACTGCTCTCGCCCTCTTTTGGTCTATTGCTGGCTCGCCATGCCTATCACAACCCTATTTTCATAGGAGAATGGCTGTGTTATTTACCATTGGCAATTTCTTAGAATAAGCTCCCTAGGCTTTCTGGTAAGTAAATGGTAGTTAGTCCTGTAAGATACTTATTCTGGCTTTTATCTCTTTAGTACGACTTTGGGTGGAGAATTCAGTTGACGTTTGAGTAAACCTCCTAAGGATGCATGAATGGCTGTGTTTTTTTACCATTGACAACTTCTTAGAATAAGCTCCCTTGGCTTTCTGGTAAGTAAATGGTAGTTAGTCTTGTAAGATACTTATTCTGGCTTTTATCTCTTTGGTACGACTTTGGGTGGAGAATTCAGTTGACGTTTGAGTAAACCTCCTAAGGATGCATAGTCCAAAACGGATTTGCAGCTTGTGGGACATAAGATTCTTATTCTGCTTGTGCACTCTTTATGGTGTCAATTTATAATTTCTTCCATGAAATGTATAGTATGGGTGAGTTAACTGCATATTCGAGTATCCTTGTTCTGTGTTTGGTACCAGTAAGTCGATTGCCGCTGATGAGCAATTTCAAGTTACAAAAATGTCAAAACTTAGTGTTTCCCTTGGATTATTGTTAACTAACATTGTTTATGTTACAGGGATGCCTTTCTCAACACTTTCATGTTACAAATTGCTATCATCTCCAATCACCTTAATGGAAGGGATACTCATGTACGCCAGATAAAGGTTTATGGACCTCGACCGTACGTTACCATGACCCTCCCAATATTTTCTTGCCTTGTCATTTTTTATATTCTTTAGATTTTTCAATTGTTGTCAAGGCAGGACGTCTTAGCTGATCATAGTTTTTCATGTTCTGTTTTGTCAATTTTTAATTTGCAGGAATCCTATTCCCCACCAACCCTTTCAGTTCACTTCAAGGGAGTTTATCACTTACTCTTCTATCAGATAAGGAACTTCGTAAACCATCTTTTAGCAGGGTGCAAGACTAAGAACAGAAAAGAGCCTTTTCAGTTCAGAATAGGGGCAACATGAAACTTTTGGAAGGTATCTATTGTTGATAAAAAAAATATTAATCTTTCTAAACTATTTGCTTTGTTGGTTTTTGATAAACCATGGAGTTCTTGGCTGAGCACTTGTCTCTCCTCCTCCAGACCATTCTCATGTGGTCCTGTAACTAACATTTGAAAATTTTATTTTTGAGAAAGCTTGTTATTTGCTCAAATTCCAAATTTGCTCAACCTTTAGCTCAGTCCTGACTCCTAAGTTGATGCTTTTGCGATCCAAAAGAAATTTGTTGCTCTTTTGGTCCTTTATATGTGTATATAAAACATCATACACGAACTGCAAGTGCTTGATTAGATTTACTAGCTTGCGTCTCGCTGAAGTTTCACCCCTGAGCCAAAAAATCTCGGAAAAATGAAATGAAATGTAGCTGTTTTTTTGTTTTTAGCATCTCTGTGTTACAATAAGGAACAGATTCGAAAGAGTTAAAGAAGAAAATAAAGGAATCAACCCGTTACCAGAAACACATGCATCACAAGAAGAGTCATTTGTAAAAGAAGCCTTGAAATGGTCCCTCATGGTTGTCTAAATTGCAATAGGCCAAAAGCTTACATGAAAAGAAGAAAACAGGGTCTCTTTCTTGAAACCTTTTCTCATAATCGAACATAAAAGATCATAAAAAGATTTGCCTGGATTTATACGTAAAGTGCTCGAAACCATAATCCTTCATTTATAAAGTAAAATACTTTAGTTGGAGAATGCTATGTCCTTGATTATATCCTGAATCTAAAATTGGATTTCCTTGTCTGGAGTTACCATCATTATAGTCTTTTTCAATTGCTCTATCCAAGTTTTTGTCTTCAAGATGTTTTGGTTTTGGTGGAAAATATCATCTAAAAATGAGATTCATTTCATGAAGAAAGTTTCTTTTAAGTTCAAAGAATGCTCATCTTGATTTGATAATTACTGTCTGTTGACAAGGACAATGTCTTGCATCCACCACCCTCCTTGGGACACACCTGACCTAGTTGTGCAGAACAAGTAAGCTGTAAGCAGATCCCAAACTTTGTAAACAGGAAATTATGCTTGGACAAACCTGAGAAGGCAAGAAGCTTACTGTTTGTGAAGGTTTAGAGAGGGTGGCAAGCAATGTTAGGCAACATCCAAGGATTAAACAAAGATTCTATTCCCCCTCTGTGCCATGAGTGACTTGTGAAAATTTTAAAGTATCTTTTATTTTTTCGCCAAAACCTATTAATACTGCCTTCTGATTACATTACTTGTTTTGTGTTTGATATATAAATGTACATAAATCCAAACCAGAGTTGATCAAATCAACATTGTTTTGAATTATCTTTGTTTTCCAGTCATGACAGAACCATCATATTCATATGGCCGACAAATTTTCCGCTTCAGACTTCCTTGGATGTACAACCCAACACAGGCTGCTATCCGTGCTCCTTCTGAACCCCAAACAACAGCACCGTCAGAACCACTACCACGAACGAGCGCCACTACAATCCCCATTCAGCAACGTCCTTCTGGAACTCCTGCTCCCCCGCCTTCGCTACCTCCGACTCGATCCCAACTTAATCCTCCAGCAGCTTTGCCAGTAAGGACTGTGCCTCAGCCTCCACCACCATCACCAATGAGGACTGTGCCTCAGCCTCAACCACCATCACCAAGAAGGACTGTGCCTCAGCCTCCACCACCATCAGCAACCCCATCCCAATCTAGAGCAACACAAATGCCTTCTCAATCAGGTGTCCAACCTCAGACCGCCTCATCATCATCATCCCAGTCACAATCAGAATTACAGACTCAAACAACCCCTCCTCAACAGCAAGCAGCCGCATCTCAGCCACCAAGCCCATCTAGGACTCCAGTTTCCGCGCCTTCACTACCTCCACCTCAACCCCAAGTTGAACCTCCAGCAGCTTCACCAATGAGGACTCAGACTCAGCCTCCAGCACCATCACCATCCACGGCCCCATCTAGAATAACAAAATTGTCTCCTCAATCACTCGTCCAACCTCAGACCGCCTCATCATCATTATCCCAGTCACGATCAGATTTACAATCTCAAACAACCCCTACTCGACCACAAGCAGCCGCATCTCTGCCAGCAACCACATCTAGAACAACAATTCAACCACGAACACCACCACCTAAAGCAACAGCGCCAACTTCTCAACAACCTTCTTCACCAAAAACAAATCCCAAGCCTTCATCACCCTCTTCAACTACCAGCCCTCTTAAAACACCCAAAACTCCACCTAGGACAGAGTCTTCTTCTAAACCATTTCAATCTCCTACATCAAAAGCGGTCTCTCAGCCTCCACCCTCTCACACACCCACAACTAAGACACAATCCTCATTAACATCTCCAACACCTGCCCAGCGCTCAACACCATCAACTCGAGTAGCCTTGAAACCTCAGTCTCCTGCAAAGTTAGCCTCTCAACCACCTGCAAAGACATTTTCACCTCCAACAACTTCTCAAGGAGCAAATCTTCAAGCCTCCTCCCACGTCTCACCATCTCCAGTGAAGCAAAAAAACCTTCAGTCACAAGCTCAAGTCTCCTCTCAGTCCCCATCACTATCCAAATCATCATCCAGCAAGGCCGCTAAATATGAACCAGCACTCTCTGTTCCGCTTGCAATGAAATCTCAGCCTCTGGCAGAAGTTTCTTCGGTTCCTGCCTCTCAACCCCAAAGTCAAACCCATAAACAAGCAAGCTCTGGAGAGAATACGACACAATCTCCACGATTATCAACTCTGCCTGCTGTAGTTGCACCCACACCTCCAGAGAAACCTGCCACACAACTACCAAAGTCTTCTCTTATTCCAGCTGATCTTAAAGAGCAACCAAACTTTAAAACAGAAACCGAAGAAGAGAAACAAAAGACAGAATCATCCACAGGTGAAAAGAAAACCATCACTGAGGAACCAAAGGTAAAGAGCAGTATTGAGTTTCCCAACACGGCAACAGATTACGATGAACAGCATCGTGGCTTACCCAGAGCTGCTGCATCTCAAGTAAGCTCAACCCAGTTAAGTAAACAAGCACATGGAGATGAAAATGGAAAGACACAGTCTAGCAAACTGTCATCTGTTTTCCCAGGAAAGGGCATGAACACAACCAATGAACCTCACCCAAGACCTTCAGTATCCCAAGGAGAAAAAACTTCGCTGCAGAAAGAGCTCAAGGACGACATTTCAAGGTTTGTCCACAAGCTTGGTTCAGGTCATCAAATGCAACCTACGGAGCCTGTAAGTGTTATAACCCTAACTGGTGAAAATAAAGGAGCTTCAATGCATGTAGGTGCTGAATTGGAAAGAAAAGAAAGCTCTGTCCCCATTAACAGGGGATACAAGCTGAACCATGATGACAGCACCGATTTGACCACTGATGGGGAGGGCAGCTCCAGAGGAAGAAAAACAAGTAATTCAAAAGAAAATACTGAGAGTTTAGCATATATCAACAGCAATGTTCAGAGTATCAACAACTCACTTATTTTTAACAGTTCAATTAGTGAGAGGAACCCTGGAGTTAAGTTTGTCTCCGAAAGCAGTAATATTGATCCCGTCAAAACAAATGGTAAAGAGAAGTCAGTTGAAGCACACAAAGCAGATTTTAATGTAACACAGTCTCAGAAGCTCACATATGAGCCTACAATAAGAAGAAGATGTCTAAGAGGCCTCTTTTTGGAACCAGAGTCTGATCCAGACAACCCTGACAAACCTCAGCATCATGGTTGTCGTTACAACTGCAAAGAGAACGAAAAGTGCAATGACAACAAGAATGGAGGTTCTGAGATTTGGTAAAAAACAAAAAAAAAAGGCTACAGCTGAAGTTTGCAGTCTACTATCTGCACGAGTACTAGAAACACAAATTTGTACCTAATAATATTCTTAATAAATTACAATAATCTAAACATGATGAATGCTTAACCAAATCTATTCAAGCATGTGATATTTGGTGTCTGGCAAATGCCAAGGATAGGAGAAGCATATATTGGCACCCAACTTGTAACATTTCAGTTAAATATTAACTATGGTAAACCAAGAAGAAAAAATCGTGACAGTAAATAAAGATGAGAGGATTTCGGACAAGAAAAAGTAACCACATCTTCTAATAAAGAGAAATGTAACTTACAGGACACTTTGTGGGTAAGACTGCTCAAACAAATAACCGCCTGCGCAGCTAAGAAACTTAGTGATGATAAATAACATACATTGAAGAGCTTCTGCTGAAACGTATATCTACAATAAACTATCTTGTAGAAGAAAATGTGTATGCTGAGCTATGACTCTCATTCACAGGCAGGTTTGGTGTCAAAACTGCTCAAGCAGATTGCAAAAGCTTGAAACGCAGAGAGTGGGTAACGGTAATCCATGGTGAAGATGTCTTTCCCTATCTTTCCAAACTGAAGTATAACTTTCTCTTGCTCTGCCGCTGAAACCTGATGGGAAGCTTCCACAGCAGCCACTAGCTGGAAATTCTTAACTGATGCCACTGTAACACGTCCCCTAAAGTTAAGGCACCAACACTGTAGCTGCTCATGCCATCTAGGGGCTTTGTTCTTTAACACCAGTGGGTCTCCTGCGCCTGGTAGTGTTGGGGTCTCTGACAGGCTGTTGGAGCTGAATGGGATGAGAGGCTCCTTGGGTTTTGAAGTTGATGAGACAGAAATATGATCCTCGAGTGAGTGGGGGAATGAGGTCGGTGTTGGGGCAGTACCCCCTTCCTGAATTGCAGAGATGGGAATCGAATGCATTGTGCATTGCATTCGACGGGGTCCTCTGGAGCGGAGAACATTAAGCTCATAAGAGATGGTAGCTACATTGTAATTCCCAGCTGGAACTCTTGGAGATACTTGCTTGGCATGGATTCTTCGATTTGATCGACAATTCGATTGGACTGCTGCGTCACACGGGGGTTGGCTGTCATAAACCGTGAACTTAGTTCCGAGAAAATTGGACCTGGTGAAAGTTTATCAAGAAATCTCTAATTAAACATCATGATCTGAAATGAAAAACATTTAGTCCAAACACATGAACTACGAAGCATAATTAAAACTATATCATACCTCAGTTTTCCAATGTACGTGTTGCTTGCCCGAGAGAAATCATCAGATACCAAAGATATCACAAAATCAGTGCTTGTTGCTCTTCTAACTTTTCTAGCAGCAAACAACAATTTCCCATTCTCCCCCAACAATGCTGCAATTCAAGTAAACATTATTACTTAACAAAGGATTAAGATAAAACTCTTGTCTCTTACTCTAATGTTACACTCAATTTCAGCTAAACACAAGTATCTCAAGACCAAAGACTCCTTAACAGTATGAACATTCTTAAACTACACAACTTACCAGGAGTTAAACCCAGATACAAATGATAAGTAGATGTTGCTCTTTCCCTTTTGATGAAGCATTGTATTGGCGATTCCCGAGGACCCGGCTACACAAATGAAAATCAAATTCAACCCTTTAGAGTCTCACAAAAATCAACCAGAGAAACTTAAATTAACACAGAAATGTATAAAAAAGAAAGGAGTGGAGAATCAAACCTGTTTTAATGAGATAGGGAAAGTGAGTCTGCCAGACTGTTCAGGTGTTTTAACAACTTCTTTAGTAATATCTCTCCAAGACCTACAAACTGAACCACAAGCAACAACATGTTGTCTAGCAGGCCATGAAGTTTCACTTGCTTCTAATCTTTGAATCACATCAAGTAACAATTCTGGTGGTAGATTTGCCCATCTACCCTGTTGAATAACATCAGTTGATCCTAACAAAAATGATGAAGATGATGACCCAGATTGTTGTTGTTCTGTATTTCCTCCATCCACCATTAAATGATGAACATGAGATTTATTAGTATTCTTATGAACATTTCTTTTCCCATCTCCCCCACTTCTTTTAGAACCTATCCCATCTCTAATTTCCTTCAGCTCTCTCACAATACTCTTGAATGACATTGAAACTAAGAAGATTGTTACAGAAAAATGTGAGTTTTTTGGAAAAGAAGAAAAAACTTCAACTTTAAGAATTAAGAGAGAGGAAAGTGAGAGATTATGGATCTGGGGTTAGCTGGGCAGATATATTTTTGTAAAATTTAGGTTCAGAAAATGTGACAGAAGCTGAATTGATTCTGATAAACTTTTTTGGAAATGAAATTGGATAAGGTTTTTTTTCTTTCTTTTAATTAGATCTAAAAGAGTACGGTTCAAATTCAGCCGTTAGATTCTCATCAATGAAATCTCTCTGAATCTTCTCACGAGATAACAAATTGCATTAAAAACTCTGTACCTTAGAAAACGTTGGTGGTGGGAGGAAGAAGAGAAAATTGAATAAAACGATAAAAAGTTTCAAACTTTGTTTTCTGGATTCATTCAACAGGAGGCACCTTGAAACAGTAGAAAGAAACCATTTATCGATAACTCCAAAAACCCATTACGATTTACTCGAGAAACCTTGAGATACTCAAATTTCTTCAGATGATAATATTAGTAATTTCCTCTTTTTTACTGATGAAATTAAAATATATATCTAATTACAGAACCAATATTGATCTTGTAATCTTCCTTGTTGAATTCTCTAATGAATAATCCTCGAAAACAAACCTCCGAAACTCCAAAATTTTGATAAGAAATCAAAAGATTTTATATTTGTACGTTCTTCTTCACCAATGCAATTAAAATTGAAAAAACAAAAGAAAAAAAAAACCCTAAACTCTGTTTTTGTTTTGTTTTTTCGCTGTTAGACGGCGAGTACAACCCACCACCAACCGTCTCCTCCGCCAACAAATTTCAGCTACATTCACTCAAATATGACATTTCCTTTCCTTCTTTCCCACCCTCCAACTTTTTAAGGCGGATTTTAAATTTCCTTTTATTTCTCATTTCATTATTTCTTTAAAGAAATAAATAAATTACTGTTATTTATTAAATATTAAATTTAGCATTTTGGTTTTTGATTTCACCCCAGCAGACCAGAAATAATGGTTTCAGTCGGCTTTTCATGAGCGTGGTATTTTGGCGCGCGGGAGGGATGGCCTCGGGATTCCCTCCCTCCTCTTTCTTCTTTTTTAAAAGACTCCTTACGTTTTACGATGATGATATCCTACAACTGTTTGTAATTTAAAGGGCAGTGGTAAATTCTGAGATTTACCCTCGGCTACTTTTATTCGTCATCATCTCGTTTACAGCATGCGCCGTTCTCGGGTTTATTTCCTAGGTGGGCCCCACCATGTAAAGGATCACCGATTTCCTTTTTACCTGCTTTAAAATAGACGACTGAGATCTCATCTCCCTTGTGAAAGAAACCCATCATGGAATGTACTATTTGCAGTTTATGCCACTTGGTTTTGTGTTACGTTACCCTTTGGCCTTTGCGAAATTTGGGAGATCATCTTGTATTTTTCATGCATATGCAAATGTCGGTTAAACTAATCAGATCACTAAAAAGAGTACCAAGTTAACCAAGCTCAAAATTGGTTGAATGCGGGGGCGGAGCCCGACGGAAGCAGAGTATTATGTGGGAATTAAATAAATACCCTCCTTTTCACGTGTGTTGAGATTATTAGTCCCACATGATTGGGTTATTTAAGATCCTGCAGTTTATAATCTATCGTGGCCTCTCCACTCATTGCCAATTGGTTTTGAGTTGGATGCCCGTATTCTAATATGGTATCGAGCAGCTATTTGTGTCGAGTCGATTGACCGCACCTTTACTCGCGTCACCCGATTTAATTGTCCACGTGTTTTTAAGCACCATGCCGAGGCTACACGTGAGGGGGCGTGTTGAGATTATTAGTCCCACATGATTGGGCAATCTAAGATCCTGCGGTTTATAATCTATAGGGCCACTCCACTCATTGCCAATTGGTTTTGAGTTGGATGCCCGTATTCTAATATCATGGGTCTTCACAAACACCCTTAAGAACTTTATAAATACCCCTAAAGGGTATATTTTAAGTTTTTAGGGTATAGTTTTTGGCACATCTAAGAGCAACTGCAGTGGGCGACTAAACCCATTTATTTGGTAAAAAAATCAGGCGTAGTGGGACGGACCATCGACCAAATCCCAGACCATCGACTAAATCCCAGACTATATTTGGTCTGGGACCAAGACCAAACCCAAATTTTTAATCGAGCGAACGTATAGTTAACGCCCACACCAAAGCGAACGTATAGTTAACGTCCACAACAGCGTGCATAAAGTGAACGCCCCACAACAAGCGTTAACTATACGTTCTGCTTTTACTTTTTTTTTTCTTTTATGTTGGGGCGAATGTTCATACCTTCGCCCCATGACAAAAACAAACTTCTCTTGAATGGGGCGGGCTTTATATGTCCGCCCCATAAATTTTTTTTTTTTTTTTTTTTTTTCAAGTACGTGAACAGGGATATCGTTCCAGCGGGCGAACTTATAATATACGCTCCACCATCGGGCGAACTTATAATGCACGCTCCACCATCGGGCGAACTTATAATGCACGCTCCACCAAATTTAGTCTTCTGCCCATAGTGTCACACCACGGACTAAACCAAAATTTTGGTCTTTTTTTTCCCTCTTTGGTCTTTGGTTATGCTCGCACCACTGCAGTTGCTCTAAGATTATATTAAGTCAATTCAATCTCCGTAGGAGGTTGAGTTGACGTTTTCCTGCTAAGCAAGAACATACTAGTTCATTTTCATTATCCAAAAAATTACTAGTTCATTTTCATTATCCACTTAAAAAAACCCTTTAAGGGTATTTGTGAAGTTCTTAGGGATATTTGTGAAGACCTTAAAAAGGAGGGGTATTTAATTAATGTTCCCGAGTATTATTAGGGGTGTTAAGATAGCGAAAATGGAGTAAAAAATTTAAAATTTTAGGCTTGGCAGGTGTACAGTTGCACAGTCTTGCTTTAAACTAGCTCTGCCCCTTGTGTAGAAGCTAGCTCAATCTGTATGCTCAATCTTCTTGTGTGTAGGAGCTCAATTAGTTCTGTTCATGGAACAGGCATGAGTAATGGTCTGGGAGGATCTAGCAAACATAAATTTGACAGGACCTTTCAAGATAAGGGCTTGACCGAATTTTGAATGTTTGGTAGTTGATATAGACATGGATATTTTCCCGTAGGGTGTTAAGTTATTAAGCATAATGTAAGGCACCTTTGTAGTTTCTTTGTTGGCAATTAGCTTTTGTTACAAGAGGCATCATGTTTTGCGGATTAAGTTATATACTCCCTCCGTCCCACATATATAGGCGGAATTCTGGTTTTTATTTGTCCCACTAAATAGGCGGACTTTGCTTTCCAAGATGAATTTGTCCATATATACCCATATTTATTGTGCATAGGTAATTGTGTTGGAGATAAGACGAAGGGTAAAACAAGAAAAAACATATAAAATTATAAATCTCATGCAATTTTCTTAATATAAGAGAATTATTCTCTCCGCCTATATATGTGGGACGAAAGGAATAGAGTTTGGCTAGCTTACTTAATTTCCATCACTTCTTTTCTATCATACACACACCCAACTTATATGGAGACAGACACTTGAATATAAATATGATTATGATCTGATTTGGACGAGGCAACAAAATAACTCCACATATCGTCACCTAGCTCACTGATCATAATGGATAACATGGCAGTCAATCAATGAAAAAACAAAGAAGTATGTATGTACAAATAGCTAGATACACCTCGTTGTATAATATTCTTCTTTATGAATTGTATATAATGTATATAGATTTGGAACCCATATGATCTGTTCTGGATTATTTATTGGCCATGCATGTATATTGTTGTTTGTTTTTGGTCTTTAAATTTTAATATAAGATCACTATAAATATTCGATCTGGACTGCAGATATATGATTAATTATTACTCGGGGGACTGTGTGGTCAAAGTTGTGGGTGTACTTATTGATGGGAAGGAATTGGGTATGGCATCTTAAAAAGATAGATATGACTTCATAAAAATAGTAAAAGAAAAGAGAAAAGAGGAGTTTGAAAGAGACTTCGATCATGTTAAGTCTAGAAAAGGCCGGATACTAAGTCCCATGTCGTGGTTGAAGTTGAAGTCTATTCTTAACATCACATTGTTTTGGAGACATCTGATTGTCTATACTTGGAGGGGATATATGCCCCTGCCAGCTTTATATGTCCTACCTATACAGCTACGACCAACAACTAAAGGGTACATATCCCATCCATATGGGAGCTATTCTTTGGCCCTCGGTTTTACAGACTTCATGCAAGTAGGGGCCGGTCTCGAGGATTCTCGTTTTTTTTTTTTTTTTTTTTTTTTCTTGTTTCGTTTTTAAGGATGCTAGGGTTTGATGCAAACTGATAAAGCACATAAAGATGATTCAATTTCATGCACAGACGGGGGTCACTCTTAGGATGAAAGCATAGACGTGGACAATTTTTCAAAAAAAAAGTAAGGCACGGATACATTGTGAAATGATTGATTTCTTACCATAGTGAATATTTTTCTATGTGATTTCAAGACAAGTTTATCGCATGCCTACTTGAAACCCTAATTAGAGTTTCATATAAACGTAGAAAGTGTTTGCTTCATTCTCAAGTTATCTTATCTTGAATTCTAAGCAACCCTCGGTCTTGAATATCTATAAGTAAAGAGACTCGTTCAACTAAACAAATTAAATTCCTGACACTTTTGTGTCTAAGTTGATTGCTAGAGTCATCCTCTATTGACCTAGGTTTCCTCTGAGAAACATGATTAGGTCTAAAACTAAAAGACTTCATTTAGGGATTCATGAGGTCAGGTCCGTCTATCTTTACCTTGATAGTTCGTGTATCCTGATCTTGTTCTTTTTATTATCGAGGTTTTATTATTCTCTTTCAGGAACGAAATAGATAGGAATCACAAAGTTATCTTATCTTGAATTCTAAGCAACCCTCAGTCTTGAATATCTATAAGTAAATAGACTCATTCAACTAAAGAAATTAAATTCCCGACACTTTTGTGTCTGAGTTGATTGCTAGAGTCATCCTCTATTGACCTAGAGTTTGTTCATTTTGATCCCACTATGGGATGAACAAACCAAGAAAATGGATGTTCAAATGAACAGATCTGTTCATTTGAACACTGAGACACATTCCAGTAGGCGCGCGTCTGGTGCAAGAACGCGCGCCATGACCAATAACTCGGGCGACAACAAAGGTGACGTCCGCGTTTAGTGATGCAACGCGCGATCAAAGGACAAACTCCCGCGACCAACGCTCTAGCGCAGGCGCTCATGAGGATGACGCCCACAACAAAACGTTAAAACCAAACTCACTTTTTCTGATTTTTATCTATTAAATAAATATTTTAACAATTATAATTTTTTAGTTTATATAAATAAAATCATTTGTGGGACCCAATTCTTATTAGTTTAAATAAATAAAATCACTAGTGGGACCCAACTCTTATTAGTTTATATTAATAAAATCACTAGTGGGGCCCAAAAATATCAGATTTGTTCATTTTGCCTTGTTTCCCATAGTGGAGGATACAATTTGTTCATCCACGCGGCTCAACTTTTTTTTGTTTTGTTCATTGCCATAGGAATTGCTCTTAGGGATTCATGAGGTCAGGTCCGTCTATCTTTACCTTGATAGTTCGTGTATCCTAATCATGTTCTTTTTATTACCGAGGTTTTATTATTCTCTTTCAGGAACGAAATAGATAGGAATCACAAAGTTATCTTATCTTAAATTCTAAGCAACCCTCAGTCTTGAATATCTATAAGTAAATAGACTCATTCAACTAAAGAAATTAAATTCCTGACACTTTTGTGTCTGAGTTGATTGCTAGAGTCATCCTCTATTGACCTAGGTTTCCTCTGAGAAACATAATTAGGCCTATAACTAAAAGACTTCACTTAGGGATTCGTAAGGCCAGGTTCGTCTATCTTTACCATGATAGTTCGTGTATCTTGATCTTGTTCTTTCTGTTATCGAGGTTTTAGTATTCTCTTTTAGGAACGAGATAGATAGAAATCACAAAATTATATTTGTTTCAGACTTTGTGATTCCCCAAGATAGATATCTGAAAACTATTCTTAATTGATTAGTTCATGATTGTTTTTGGGAGGTGGTTAAGAATCCAGGGATTCTCGGCCAATCGAGTGTAAGTGTTCTGTATTTGTGAGATTCGCTTGATCTATTTGATCTAAAATAAAATCAAATAGGCTTATCTGCTAGAGGAAGATTGGTGACGGAAATCTTCGCTTACTGACTGAAGCAACTCTTAGTTGTAAAGGACGTGAGCTAAGGGAATCAATTGTGTGGAGCCTTACATGGATCAAAAGACGTAAGGAGCACGATGAAGTCAATTGCTTGGAGGGTGGTCGGTCTCAACTGCATTCCAATCTGAAGTCGGATAGTAGGCTAGTGTCTGTATCGGCTTGATACAATTAGATGTTCAAATCTGGACGAGGTCTCATGGTTTTTCTGCAGTTACGGTTTCCTCGTTAACAAAACTTTGGTGTCTTGTGTGTTTTCCTTTTCCGTATTATATCATTTTATCTTTATAATAGAAATAACACAAGTAGTACGTAAACATTTACACCAAATTCTGGGATTAGCAACTCAAATTAGCAACAACTTAGCAGATGTTGCGAATTTTCATTTGCTAATTTTAGTTGCAAAAACTTCGAAACAGTTACGAAACTAACAACTGTTTGATTCAGTTGCGATTCGCAACTAAACCCACTTGTACGCGCGCGAAAAACTAGTGTGGCTTCCTACACTTTAAAACTGACTCACTATTCTGCTCATTCAGATACTCGGGATTCTGAATCGGTTCTCTTTTCTCTATTATTATCGATCATTCATTCATAATATTATCTACCTCATTCTCTCTTTCTGGTTCCCAATGTGAAACTCTTTCTGGTTCCCCCTTTGAAACCCTACCATTGAAGTTCATTCTTCCCCTTTTTGCTACCACCAACATCATTATCATCAACATCATAACCCCCCAAATCCTTTTCCCTCTTTTCTTTCGAAGCGCTAGAAATATCTTTATGTCCGCAGATTTCCCAAACCCAAAACCTAATAGCCGTCGTCGGGAAGGTTAGGTTCAATTCGAGTTTGAAATCGGCAGCAAGGTGGATGAATCAGATGGAGTTTTGAATAGAAAATGAAAGCCAGGAACTAGGGTTCTGTTCTGCTTCGATTTTGAAGAAGGGAGAAAAGAGAAGGAGTTGTTGTGATGGAATCGTAGATGAGTTTGTTGTGATACCAAGAAATCAAGATGAGAAGATGACATCGGTGATAGAGGAGAAGAAATTGAATATGGGGTTTGAATTAAATCAACAGTTAATTGGGGAATTGTGTTGATGATTATGAATTTGGTAGCAGGATGGTGGTACAATTTATATGGCAAAGTTCTGATGCCAACAGAGAAGAATACAACCTTGCTAGTGTTGAATTTGTAGATCAATGGAGATGATTGAAGCATGAATGGTAGTTCTAATGGGTATAGGAGATTTTGAGTCCACGGTTAGGGTTACGGGGCTATAAAGATGATGGAGTTGATTTGGAGTTAATAGGAGCAGAAAATTGGTAGTATCCGATGATGATGGTGATATATGAAGCTGTTTATGGTCTTTGCTTTTGATCTTTTGATGGAGAAAAAGGGCATAGAAGATTGCCGGTTTTGTGAGTAGTCTACAAATATAATTGGAATTATTCTGGTAACCTCTCTAACCTTTGTAGTGTTCTCTCGCAACTTTATCAACAATTATTACATTTTAGTTGAGTCTTTTGATTCTTTTCATCTTCTTTGTCTTTAGCCATGGAAATTAGCTAACTTTATTCGGATTTATGGTTAATTGAAGTTACTTTATTTAGAATGAGAATTAGCTAGTTTTATTCAGATTTACGTATAGGTAATACCTATGAAGATTGTGTTCGGTCCGCTTGTGCACGAAGTTCATCAACAATTCAGCTCCTGGGTATATCAGTGCATCGCGATATCATCTAGTTACGGTTTTACTATCTTAAACTTAGCAGAATTATATGATAGTTTCACTACATTACTCAGGTTACACTACTTTACAAAGATAAGGATCACGTAGAATTTGAGTTCAATGTGAGTGTCTTTGTACCTCTTATCATTTTATCACTCAAAAAACCAAGTTACATTATTGATCTATTCGAGTTAATGAATCTATTTATGATTAATACCTTGAATCAAGATTGGTCCGATACCAGCATACGATGGCAGGGACGTCATTACTCGAATGACAACCAGTATGGCTACAAAAAAGACGTTTTATACAGATTCTAATAGAAGAGATTTCTACAACGGGTATATCTCTCTCGGTTCTCTAACGTACATTGTATTGTTCTTTACTTATTATATACTAGTAAAGTTAATAATTGTACTCATGGTTATGTGCATTGTGTGAAGAAATGAGAGGCAGTGACTAAACTATCACTACTTGAAGGTGAAGGACGACCCAATGACATATATACCTTGGTCGTAGTTATTTTGCTCAAGATTGATTTAAAATAATTTAGCTTGATTTGGGATGTTGAACATATTATCTTTGGACATTCTGGCCCTTGCAGATATGCTTGATGGTGACATACAGTCATACATCTATCATTTAAAAAAGGTCACTTGTTTGGGAACTTCTTGCGTTTCTAAATTCTGATCTTTATTGTTATCTGAATTTCTGTATGCATTTCATTATCTTCTATTGATGCTTATTTTTGTTGTTCGTGTGGCAGATAGCGCCAAAATGACAAGAAGTGGAAACACAAACTTTTTGATGACGACCTCGAGTTTCAAGTATGATCTAGTTTTGATATTATTATATGCAAATAAATAACCTTTTCCATATTTTTGGTTTTCATTACCGATGGATTTGTTTATGGTTGGCGTTTGAAGCTCTCCGAGTTGCTGCTAATGACCTGCATCCAACGAAAGGGTTTGAAGAAAACATATCAAAAAGGAAAGGGCTCTCTTGCAGAAGGTGTCCAGGATCTACGGGTAAAGTTGTCAGGTATTGCGCATGAAAAACATGCTAATACTGACTGAAAAGCGGGGGTCTAACAACCACACCCAATATTTCATTCGGCAATCTGTATGGACTAACTCCAATATAAATCTGAGAGAATCAACTAGAAAGTCAGACTCAATCAAGGAAGTATATCCAAGAGTTATATCTATGTTTCTCAATGTAGTTAGCAAATCAAACAGATAGGAATCTGTGAGGCTGATTATTGTGAGAAACAACTTGAACGGCACCAAAGACCAATGTTCAATTTATATCAACAACCAAAGGTTGGATATACCAATTGATTGAACTACGCACAACCTGGATATTTCAAGTATATAAACAAATATAATGTAGAAAAGAAATAACACAGACACCAGAAGTTTTGTTAACGATGAAACCGCAAATGCAGAAGAACCCCAGGACCTAGTCCAGTTTTGAACACCATATTGTATTAAGCCGCTACAGACACTAGCCTACTACAAGTTAACTTCGGACTGGAATGTAGTTGAGCCCGCCCTAACCAATCTCACACTGATCAAGGTACAGTCGCGTTCCATACGCCTCTGAATCCCAGCAGGACTCTACGCACTTGATTCCCTTAGCTGATCTCACCCACAACTAAGAGTTGCTACGACCTAAAGTTTAAGACTTTATAAACAAATCTATCTCCCACAAAAAAGTCTATTCTGATAGATAAATCTGTTGATCGTGTGTCAATCCGTCAAAAATAATTTCACTTTCTTACGCACTAAATTTAAATGAAGCACAAGGTAAGGAAGAGTTCGTATCCACAGAGAGGCGTTTGTTGTTATGTAAATTTCAGTTTCTAAAGTAACCCAAGGTATGTTTGTTGTTTAAGAAATAAAATAGTTGAAAGCAAAGTAAATAGTTTGAGAAATCAATAAGGAGAAGATATTGGTCAAGGGATGGTATCATTCACAAACATGTATTTTCATCAATGATTAGAATTGGTATTTTAATCTCGTATTTATTAAAAGTCCTAGGATATCTTGATCGCAAGTATAACCCGTTAATTCCTGTTTTCATCACAACCACATTAAAAGATGCTTATGTGAATTCTTCGTCGAAAGCAACCTAAAGTGTAAAAGCACAATTAAGTTTAACTCCTAAAAGCATTAAGATTTATGGAATAAGACTCATCAATGCAAACGAATGTGTAAAAGCACTAGACGTTTTAACAAAAGTTATGATTCACTTGTGACTAGTAGGATGTATCACTACAAGCACTAACCACAATTATGCTACTTAGAATCAGGATAAACAACTTTTTCGTATTGAAAACCCTAATATAGCTCTAGAGATGAACACAAATCGGATTGATTAGGACTCAACCTAACAAGTTTTCAAATCTTATAACACTATTAATTGTGAATCACAAACAATAATTACTCGAGACAAAACTAATTCATTGAATCAAAAGCATGTTGAGAAATCAACTTTTATCCCATAACCAATAAGATGTTTAGCTACTCATAGCTATGGAGTTCATCATCATCAATATTCAATAATAAACAAGGAAGAAGAAGAACAAAACCAAACCCTAGAAGTGTAAACAAAAGTGGCTCTCCAAAAGAATTCCCAGCAAAAGATATATCATGTGTTGTAGAAAACCTCCCTTTTATAGCTTTTCTCCAACTTCTAAAATTAGGTTTAATCTTCAAAGTCCATTAGGTGAGAGTCCACCAAGCCCACGAGAATGAGAAACTGAGTGTAGAAAATACGCCCGAAAACGGTCGTGGAATCTGGTATTGTGGCGGAAATCGGCCAGGAGAGTTGCTCGAAATCGGCTCCGGTGACCGCAGAAAGTCCGCCCGGCCACCGGTCAACGGTCGAACGGGTCAATGCTGAGTCGGACGGTCAAACCGGCCGACCGGGAGTGGATCGGGTCGGGTAGTCAAGAGTCGAACATGACTCGAGATGTGAATCAATTTGTTTTGAGCTGAAATGTCAGGCCTTGAGCCATTGCAGCCTTGCACAGGCCATATGCTTGTGAATAGCAATCATTGTGCTGCAGCCAGCACATTTCCAAACCATAATGGCTAAGCAATTCCACCATTCTCCTTTCAAGCCACACTTCTTGGCCCCTTGAAAAAGACACAAACATATACCTTCAACCTATCGGCCATCCTCTCCATTTGAGCCGCAATCAGCTTCAAACCCGCAATGCCCCGTAGCTATCACCTCCATCCTCCTTGGCAACCAACACTTCCCGCCTGACCGACATTTCGTCACCTGTAATCCATTCTGCGGCTTAGCAACATAAACAGCAGCTCAGAACCACCACCTTGCTGTCTTGCCTGCAACTTCCACATAATTCCTGCTATCAAACCAACTCAGTCTGAGCCCTGCAACACAACCATTGCATTCCACTCTCTGCACCTGAAGCTCCACTTTGACCTACACCGCACTTCACCACTCACACTTCACCTCAACACCTGCAACTCGGACCCCTTTTATGCGGCTCACAGTAACATCACAAGTGCCTTCACATTCATCAAAGACAATGGTTGGCCATCACAAACCCAAGCCAACACCACACAGAAAGATCATCGTGCCACTTCCCACAAGCAACAATTGGCTCATATGAGACTTCATCATTCCAATCCCTTGCACTTTGATTGCGGCTCTCACTAACTACAGCCACCATCGCTATCTCACTTAGTCACAACTGCCATCTTAGACACAACACCAATATCACCTGCATAGCTCCATGCCAACTGTGCTTCATTTCGACTTTCCTAGAATGACTCTGCAATTCCATTGTGACAATGCCATTGAAACCATTTTTAGCCATTTACAACCACCAGACTTATCTCAATCAGTCCCACCATCACTTGCATATTGACACAACCAAATTGCCAGCCTGCAATGTAATTCGAGATCATGACTCCACATTAACCACCAGGTACCAATTAATAAACCAGGCAATACCTCCTACAACTGACTGCCATCTTCCCAGTGTACCCAGCTAAGTTACAAACCCATTTGTAACATCACAAGCCTTGACTCCAACTACACCTGCAATTGCTCAAAGCCTTAATCATTTCCCATAACCTCACCGATTCAACAATTGCAGAACCCGTTCAATCGTGCCAAAGACAAAATCTTCAAGGCCATTGAAGCCATGGGAGCAACCACCACCTTATGCATCAAAACCATGGTATCATCACAATCTCAGTCAACCCATCTTTTATTCATCAACCACTGCTCCAAGAACAAACCCATTCCTTCCAATTTCACAAGCATTACCACCACAAGCACCACAGCCAACACCATCAGAAGTACCTTGAATCAAAACCCCAACTCTGACTCCACCCATCTGAATTCAATCTGAACACAGAGCTTCACTCCATGAGCTCAACCAAACTGCAATTACTCTTTCCTACCCCCTATTCATCCATTTTTTCTGCCTCAGCTTCAAAATCCATCCAAGCTTCAATCTCAATCTTTGGGTCAACGCCCAACCAATCCCATCTACGTAATTTCAATTTGCATCCGCTTCGAGGTTCGATGTTAACATGATCCTCACCAACTCGAGCCACGACCATCGATTTGCAACTCGACTTTTCGAACCAATCTCGATCTAAATATACATCAGCAGACACTTCACAAAGACACAACTTCCATCGTCCGAGAGTATCCATTTCCAATCTATATTATCAACTCCTCTCTAATCGCTTCTCTCTTTCCCGATCTCTCCCTTTCTCTGGGCTCAAGATGCCGCCTCCATGTCTTGATTTCAAGTTGAACATGATAATAATGAGGAATAACTTCTCACCGAATTCTAGGTCTTGTGTAGGAATTGAACTGGTTAACTCCACTCAAGCAAAGTAGCTAAGGGGTACTCAAATAATTATAAGCACCCACGCTTCGATAAAAGCCACCTCCAATTACTTTGGCCTGTCGGTTCCAGTGTAACCGACAGCCTAATTCTCTTCCGCTCCCTTGTCGCGTTTCATTTTGCTCCACATATAGCTCGCCTTTGTGAGATGACAATTTCGCCCTTTGGCCCAATTTGGATAATTTCTTCTTCTTTTCCTCCGTGCGACTCCATTGCACCTAATAACTCAAATTCAAACATAAGATACATAATTCACACGAAAAATAGCAAAGAAAGCATAAACTCTATATAGTAAATACGGTGTATTCTACACCTATCAGATTCCCCCACACTTAGACTTTGCTAGTCCTCGAGCAAATCAAACAAAACAATAAAATACAACAACTCCGTGTCGTCGAGGCTACGGTTAATTTTAGCATAAATAACAAGCCTTTAAACCCCTAGGTGTCCCTAGTGGACGAGTTATAGTCTCGTGAAGGTTTACTAGAGATCTACCTACAAAACCTATATTTCAAACTCCGTCTATTCGTGACAAATCAATGAACGAATCCAAATTGACTACGAGGAGGAGGTACCTTGCAAATTCAATTCAAATATTAGTAAATAAACTCTAATTAGATAGTTGAACAAGCCACAATACTGGAAACTAACAAACCACAATCACAATGAAAAGATTAAGAAGATGGATAAAGATGTAGATGTTGGCGGATATTCACAAGTGTTCGATGTTTCCCATATCTGTCAAGGTCCTTTGCTTAAGATGAACCTAATCCTATTGGATTGAGCTACTTAGTCTTTGAATGCTACATCAAATCAATTGGCATATACAAGGGAACCAAAAGTGACTTTATTCAACACAATAATAATTTTTTTTTTATATAAGATTGGATCAAATGGATCCAATTTTTAGACGGCATGATTAGATCTTTTGGATCCAAGCGCATGCTTCTTGTCAGCAAGTACATGATAGTTGCCTTGGATCCTGCATTCCACGCTTGTTTAGGCGACGGAGACAGGGACTACGTTTCACACATACTTGCTATTCCCAAGTGTCTTTTTATTCCGTTTTGGTCTAATTGGTCGGTCTCTTTTTTTTTTTTTCATATTTTTTTCTATTTTTCATTTTTTTTTTTTTTTTTTTTTTTTTTTCAAATTTTTTTTTTTTTTTTTTTTTCTAGTAACTCAACCACTCTATTTCATCCTAGCAGTAATAACACGTCGATTTTTAGTGACCCACCAAAGCACTTAGAGAACAATAGATAAATATGGAAAAATAAAAAATAGAATGTGATATGGTGATATTCCGAGATATGGTAACAACTATCATGGTATTTGTGATTTCTGAGCTATGTTCGTCCCCCTTTTAGTTAATTGGTTCCTCAACTCCCTGCATTCAAAATGGTTCCATCCACTAATGGTGTCATCCTAAAGGCACAAGTTTCTAGATTTCGGAGTTCAAAAAGCACAAATTTTTCTGTTTTTTCTATTTTTTTTTTTTTTTTTTTTTTTTTATATAAAACAAACTAAAACATATAAATGCTCCCCCACACTTAAACTTTACATTGTCCTCAATGTAAATTGAATCATCCAAAGTAAGTCAAGGTGGGAAATCCTAGCAAAAATCAGCAAAAACAAAATAAAAACAAAACAACAAAAAACTAAAAACAAGAAAAGAAATAAATACAAGACAAGAAATACTCATCCGTTGGGTTGCCTCCCAATTAGCGCTTGGTTTAAAGTCGTCAGCCCGACTATCTCCTTGCTTTCTATGACTCCTCCGGAGGAGCACGTCCACAAAGTTAACTCCTTCCACCACTTCGGAAGTGAAGTTCTCATAATATGGTTTCAACCGGTGCCCATTAACTTTAAGTTCTTTCCCTGTAGCTATGCTACGAATTTCCACTGCACCATGAGAAAACACATTAGTAACAATAAAAGGTCCGATCCATCGTGACCTTAGTTTACCCGGAAATAATTGCAAGCGAGAATTAAACAAAAGCACTTTCTGCCCAATACAAAATTGTTTCCTAGAAATCATGTTATCATGGAATGATTTCGTCTTTTCTTTGTAAATCCGTGAGCTTTCAAATGCATCATTGCGAAGCTCCTCTAGCTCTTGAAGTTGTAACTTCCTTTGCTTTCCAGCCCCATCCATCTCCATGTTGCATTGCTTAATAGCCCAAAACGCCTTATGCTCAATTTCCACGGGTAAGTGACAAGGTTTACCATACACAAGCCTAAAAGGAGACATTCCAATAGGTGTTTTATATGCGGTTCTATACGCCCACAAAGCATCATTAAGTCGCATGCTCCAATCCTTCCTTGTCGGGTTCACCGTCTTTTCTAGAATTGATTTCACCTCTCGATTAGACACCTCGGCTTGTCCATTGGTTTGGGGATGATAAGGTGTTGCAATCTTATGCGACACATTGTACTTCCTTAACAAGCTTTGCAAGAACCTGTTTTTGAAGTGAGAACCCCCATCGCTAATTATCGCCCTTGGAATGCCAAACCTTGCAAAAATATTAGCTTGCATTTAAATCGAAACAACTTTAGAATCATTAGTTGGGGTGGCTTTAGCTTCCACCCATTTCGAGACATAATCAACCGCAAGTAAGATATAAAAATTCCCATGGGAGTTGACAAAAGGCCCCATAAAATCAATACCCCATACATCAAAAACTTCAATAAATTGAATAAAAGTTTGTGGCATTTGATTTAGGACACCTAGATTCCGGTTCTTTGACACCTATCACAAGTTGTACAAAACATATGTGCATCCTTAAACAAAGTTGGCCAATAAAAACCACTTTCAAGTACCTTGTGCGCGGTTCTCTTACTCCCAAAATGTCCTCCGCAAGCATAAGAGTGACAAAAAGACAAGATAGAGTTAAATTGATTCGGGCACGCACCTTCGTATTACTTGGTCACTACCATGTTTCCATAAGTATGGATCATCCCATATGTATTGGTTCCCTAACCTCTTAAGTTTGTCCCTCTCAGCACGAGACAAGTTCTGTGGGATTTGTTTAGAAACTAAGTAATTCACAATATCGGCGTACCATGGTTCTCCCAAGGCAATCGAGAAAAGTTGCTCGTCAAGGAAACTTTCACGCAACGGGATAGTCTCCTTGTCCCTGACAAGTCGGTTCAAGTGATCCGCAACGGTGTTCTCAATCCCTTTCTTGTCTTTGATTTCAATATCAAACTCTTGCAAGAGTAAAATCCACCGTATGAGCCTCGGTTTCGCCTCTTTCTTTGCAAGCAAGTATCTAAGTCTTTGCATGATCAGAAAAGACAACAACTTTTGTACCGATTAGATAAGAGCGAAACTTTTCTAAAGCAAAAACAATGGCTAATAACTCCTTTTCAGTGGTGGTGTAGTTTTGTTGAGCCTCATTTAACGTTCTAGAAGCATAATAGATAGCATGAGGAAGTTTCCCCACACGTTGCCCAAGCACCGCACCAACCGCATAATCACTAGCATCACACATGAGTTCAAACGGCTTACTCCAATCCGGTGGTTTAATGATAGGGGCTGAGATCAAAAGTTCTTTCAAACGATTGAATGCCGCCATACATTTCTCATCAAAGTCAAAAACCACATCTTTTTGCAATAAGTTACAAAGTGGTGACGCTATCTTAGAAAAGTCCTTGATGAATCTACGATAGAAACTGCATGACCAAGAAAAGAGCGTATCTCCCTCACCGTAGTGGGAGGGGTTAGAGACACGAATAAGGTCTATCTTAGATTTATCGACTTCCAAACCTTTAGAAGATATTATATGGCCTAAAACTATGCCATGAGTTACCATGAAATGGCACTTCTCCCAATTTAGCACAAGATTTGTTTCAACACATCGTTCAAGGATTAGAGACAAGTTGTTCAAGCAAAGGTCAAAAGAATCACCAAAGACACTAAAGTCATCCATGAACACTTCGATTATGTTTTCAACATATTCGAAAAGATACTCACCATACACCTTTGAAAAGTAGTAGGAGCATTGCATAAGCCAAAAGGCATCCTTCTATAAGCAAAAGTACCGAAAGGACAAGTGAAAGTGGTTTTCTCTTGGTCCTCCTGCTATCACAATCGATTATAACTTCGAATAGCCATCAAGAAAGCAATAGTATGAGTGTCCAGCTAAACGTTCAAGCATTTGATCAATAAAAGGTAAAGGAAAGTGATCTTTTCTAGTGGTGGCATTCAATTTTCTATAATCAATACAAACCCTCCAACCGGATTGCACACGAGTTGGGACAAGTTCATTCTTATCATTCTCCACCACCGTTACTCCCGATTTCTTTGGTACTACTTGTAAGGGCTTACCCACTTGCTATCGGATATGGGGTAGATAACACCCACTTCCAAAAGCTTGAGTATCTCCTTTTTCACAACTTCCATCATGGGAGGATTCAAACGACGTTGCGCTTCCCTAGTAGGCTTTGCATCATCCTCCAAACGAATTTTGTGCATACAAACGGCGGGGGCTAATACCCTTGATATCGGCAATTGTCCATCCTATGGCCGTCTTGTACTTCCTTAGCACCCTTAGAAGTTTTTGCTCCTGTAAATCATTAAGCTCATTAGAAACAATCAAGGTGTAACTCTTCATTATCACCCAAGTACAAGTACTTAAGGTGGTCGGGAAGAGGTTTCCATTCTAACTTTGGAGATTTAACAATTGAAGGTACAAGCTTTTCATCACTTTGCATGGTAAAGAAATAAAAGAGATATTATGAGTTTTCGGGCATTCTTGTAGTGAATTAAGATCACCAAGAGCTTCCTTGACTTCATTACCACACTCTACACCATTATCTATGGATGTAGTTAACACGGTTTCCAAAGCATCATCACCGTTTAATTCGAACATTTGTTGTGCTAATGTATCCATCACATCAATGGAGAAACAAGAGTGGACATCGCTAGGATATCTCATCGTCTCGAAAATGTTGAAACGTATTATTTCTCCATCAAACTCCATAGTTAGCGTTCCCTTATCCACATCAATTATAGTTTTCGCCGTTTTCATGAAAGGACGCCCAAGAAGCAATGGAAGAGACGAGTCCGGTGCACCTTCATCCATCTCTAACACACAAAAGTCCGCTGGAAATACAAGTTGATTAACCTGCACAAGAACATCCTCAACAATACCCATTGGGTAGACATTAGATCGATCGGCTAATTGCAATACAATTTCCGCCTTTTTTGAGAGGACCAAGATTAAGTAAATTATACATTGACGCCAGGCATAACATTAACGGAAGCACCTAAGTCCAACATAGCTTTGTGAAAAGTTTTGTTACCAATTGTGTGAGGAATGTCAAAACTACCCAGGATCCTTGCACTTAAGTGGGAGTTTGTGTTGTAAGAATGTCGAGGAATTCTCCCCCACACTAAGCACTTCATTACCTTTGAGCCTTTGTTTGTTGGTACACAAGTCCTTCAACACCTTTGCATACTTTGGAACTTGCTTGATAGCATCAATGAGTGGTATGTTCACATGGATCTTCTTTAGAACGTCTAAAATCTCCTTTTCTAATTCCGCCTTCTTAGAACTTGCAAATCTCATGAGGAAAAGGTAGAGGAGGAACATAAGTAGAAACCGGAGTTTTAGCGTTAGAAATAGGTACCTCAGAAGTTTGGGGAGAATCCTCGACTTTCTCCTCCAAAACAGGTTCCTTTGGTGTGTCCACCTTGCCCGAATCAGCAACTTCGGGTTGCACAAGTTGTGTACCGCTTCTCAACGTAATAGCATTGACACCCTCTTTAGGATTAATAGGTTGAGAAGGGAGTCTCCCACTATTTTGTGCCTTCAAATTGTTGATATCAACCGCCATGGAGCCCATTTGTGTTTGCAACTCCTTAATAGCACTCTTAGTCTCTTGTTGACTTTCCTTGAACATGGCGGAAATACCTTGCATAAAAGTTTGAAGCTTTGCATCAATATCAAGCACCTTGATTTTGTGATTGTTGTGCTTGAGGTTCTTTGAAATTGTTGTTGTTGTGGTTGAAATCCACTCGGACGGTTGAAAGTAGGTTGTTTAACGGCTCCTTGCTTGTTAGCATAGCTAAAATTGGGGTGATCTCTCCATCCCGGATTATAAGTGTTGGAGTAGGGATCATACCGTCTTGGCTGATTTGGAAAGATCGCATTAGCTTGCTCGTCTTCATAAGATTGAGGAGAAGTTGGTATAACCGCGGATGCAACTTGTTGCAACATTGCTGTCATGTTACCCATTTGTTGACGAAGTTCCTCCACCTCGCTTACTTCACCCACCCTTCTTAGAATCACATCGAACCACGACTTAAAAATTGTTGTGAATTGGGCTGCCATGTTTTCAATCAACTCCTAGCTTGTGCCACCGTCTTGCTAACTAGTGCACCACCACCCGCAGCGTCAATAAGATTCCTATCACTTGATTGGAGTCCTTCATAGAAGTATTGGATGATCATAGCGTCACTAAATTGGTGGTGAGGGCAGCTTGCAACCAATCTCTTATATAGTTCCCAACATTCATATAAGGATTCTCCCACGTTTTGCTTCATCCCACAAATTTCTTTGCGAATTTGAGTAGCCTTGGATGGGAAAATATCTCTCCAAAAAGAGTTTCTTCAACCCATTCCATGTTGTGACACTTCAGGAGGTAAATAGTACAACCAATCCTTAGCACTATCCATTAAAGAGAAACGGAAAACCTTCAACATTGCACCATCCGCCTCAACATTTCTTTGGAAGCATAGCCGTGACAATGGTGTGGAAGTCCAAAAGATGTTTGTTAGGATCTTCATTCACCATGCCATGGAATTTAGGTAATTCTCTAAGCAACCCCGGCTTTATCTCAAAAGTAGAGTTCGTTTGAATACACCCCTGTTGTGTATCAAGCCTATGAGAAGCTAAGTCCTTGAGTGAACGATTTGCATCACCCATTTCTTCTCTTTCACGTTGTCGGAAAATCTCTTCTCCTACTTCCTCCTCGTGCTCGTCCGTTGTGCCTTTACGTGGTTGGAGTATTGTGCCGCGTCTAGTAGCAATCCCGCACCTTGGATAATTCCAATCCTTAGAAGCCAGAGATCATGCACCTGCAAACAATTCTCGCAAACAAGTGAGAAACAAGACAAGAATCGAAAAGCAAAAATAAAAGCAGAAATTGTAAAAAGAAACTAAAAACTTAATAACAAGCCGTATGCCTCCCAGAATCGGCGCCAAAAATTTGATCGTGTGTCAATCCGTCAAAAATAATTTCACTTTCTTACGCACTAAATTTAAATGAAGCACAAGGTAAGGAAGAGTTCGTATCCACAGAGAGGCGTTTGTTGTTATGTAAATTTCAGTTTCTAAAGTAACCCAAGGTATGTTTGTTGTTTAAGAAATAAAATAGTTGAAAGCAAAGTAAATAGTTTGAGAAATCAATAAGGAGAAGATATTGGTCAAGGGATGGTATCATTCACAAACATGTATTTTCATCAATGATTAGAATTGGTATTTTAATCTCGTATTTATTAAAAGTCCTAGGATATCTTGATCGCAAGTATAACCCGTTAATTCCCTGTTTTCATCACAACCACATTAAAAGATGCTTATGTGAATTCTTCGTCGAAAGCAACCTAAAGTGTAAAAGCACAATTAAGTTTAACTCCCTAAAAGCATTAAGATTTATGGAATAAGACTCATCAATGCAAACGAATGTGTAAAAGCACTAGACGTTTTAACAAAAGTTATGATTCACTTGTGACTAGTAGGATGTATCACTACAAGCACTAACCACAATTATGCTACTTAGAATCGGGGATAAACAACTTTTCGTATTGAAAACCCTAATATAGCTCTAGAGATGAACACAAATCGGATTGATTCCGGACTCAACCTAACAAGTTTTCAAATCTTATAACACTATTAATTGTGAATCACAAACAATAATTACTGAGACAAAACTAATTCATTGAATCAAAAGCATGTTGAGAAATCAACTTTTATCCCATAACCAATAAGATGTTTAGCTACTCATAGCTATGGAGTTCATCATCATCAATATTCAATAATAAACAAGGAAGAAGAAAGAACAAAACCAAACCCTAGAAGTGTAAACAAAAGTGGCTCTCCAAAAGAATTCCCAAAAAGATAAGATAAGATATCTCATGTGTTGTAGAAAACCTCCCTTTTATAGCTTTTCTCCAACTTCTAAAATTAGGTTTAATCTTCAAAGTCCATTAGGTGAGAGTCCACCAAGCCCACGAGAATGAGAAACCCGTGTAGAAAATACGCCAAAACGGTCAGGAATCTCGGTATTGTGGCCGGAAATCGGCCGGAGAGTTGCTCGAAATCGGCTCGGTGACCGGCAAAGTCCGCCGGCCACCGGGTCAACGGGTCGAACGGGTCAATCTTTGAGTCGGATCGGTCAAACCAAGGGTCCGGCCCAGAGTGGATCGGGTCAGGTAGTCCAGTAGAGTCGAACATGACTGATGTGAATGTTTGTTTTGAAATTTGAAATGTCGCCTTGAGCCATTGCGGCCTTGCATGCCATATGCTTGTGAATAGCAATCATTGTCTGCAAGCCAAGACATTTCCACCATAATGGCTAAGCAATTCCACCATTCTCCTTTCAAGCCACACTTCTTGGCCCCTTGGAACAGCACACAGCATATACCTTCAACCTATCTGGCCATCCTCTCCATTTGAGCTGCAATCTGTAGCTTCAAACCTGCAATGCCCTGTAGCTATCACCTCCATCCCCTCCTTGGCAACCAACACTTCCCAGCTGACTTCTGTTCTCGTCAGCCCTGTAATCCATTCTGCGGCTTAGCAACATCAACAACGAGCTCAGAACCACCACCTTGCTGTCTTGCCTGCAACTTCCACATAATTCCTTGCTATCAAACCAACTCAGTCTGAGCCCTGCAACACAACCATTGCATTCCACTCTCTGCACCTGAAGCTCCACCAGCCTACACTGCACTTCACCAGCTCACACTTCACCTCAACAGCTGCAACTCAGACCCCTTTTTATGCAGCTCCCTGTAACATCACAAGTGCCTTCACATTCATAAAGACAATGGTTGGCCATCACAAACCCAAGCCAACACCACACACAAAGCATCATCAGGCCACTTCCCACAAGCAACAATTGGCTCATAGCAGACTTCATCATTCCAATCCCTTGCACTTTGATTGCGGCTCTCACTAACTACAGCCACCACTGCTATCTCACTTAGTCACAGCTGCCATCTTAGACACAACACCAATATCACTGCAGGCTCCATGCCAAGCGTGCTTCATTTGACTTTCCTAAACGACTCTGCAATTCCATTGTGACAATGCCATTGAAACCATTTTTAGCCATTTACAACCACCGAGACTTATCTCAATCGGTCCCACCATCACTTGCATATTGACACAACCAAATTGCCACTGCAATGTAGTGGATCACGGCTCCACATTAACCACCGGTACCAATTAATAAACGGGTAATACCTCCTACACTGCACTGCCATCTTCCCAGTGTACCCAGCTAAGTTACAAACCCAGCTGTAACATCACAAGCCTTCGGCTCCAACTACACTCCGCAATTGCTCAAAGCCCGAATCATTTCCCATAACCTCACTGATTCAACAGCTGCAGAACCCGTTCAATCCCAGGCCAGCACAAAATCTTCAAGGCCATTGAAGCCATGGGAGCAACCACCACCTTATGCATCAGAACCATGGTATCATCACAATCTCAGGTCAACCCATCTTTTATTCATCAACCACTGCTCCAAGAACAAACCCATTCCTTCCAATTTCACAGGCATTACCACCACAAGCACCACAGCCAACACCATCAGAAGTACCTTGAATCAAAACCCCAACTCTGACTCCACCCATCTGAATTCAATCTGAACACAGAGCTTCACTCCATGAGCTCAACCAAACTGCAATTACTCTTTCCTACCCCCTATTCATCCATTTTTCTGCCTCAGCTTCAAAATCCATCCAAGCTTCAATCTCAATCTTTCGGGTTAACAGCCAAACAATCCCATCTCAGTAATTTCAATTTGCATCCGCTTCGAGGTTCGATGTTAACATGATCCTCACCAACTCGAGCCACGACCATCGATTTGCAACTCGACTTTTCGAACCAATCTCGATCTAAATATACATCAGTGACACTTCACAAAGACACAACTTCCATAAATGCGAGAGTATCCATTTCCAATCTATATTATCAACTCCTCTAATCTCGCTTCTCTCTTTCCCGATCTCTCCCCTTTCTCTCGGGGCTCAAGATGCCGCCTCCATGTCTTGATTTCAAGTTGAACATGATAATAATGAGGAATAACTTCTCACTGAATTCTAGGTCTTGTGTAGGAATTGAACTGGTTAACTCCTCAAGCAAAGTAGCTAAGGGGTACTCAAATAATTATAAGCACCCACGCACGATAAAGCCACCTCCAATTACTTTTTTGGTCGGTTCCGTGTAACCGACACCTAATTCTCTTCCGCTCCCTTGTCGCGTTTTTTGCTCCACATATAGCTCGCTTTGTGAGATGACAATTTCGCCCTTTGGCCCAATTTGGATAATTTCTTCTTCTTTTCCTCCGTGCGACTCCATTGCACCTAATAACTCAAATTCAAACATAAGATACATAATTCACACGAAAAATAGAAAAGAAAGCATAAACTCTATATAGTAAATACGGTGTATTCTACACCTATCATCTGTCTCCCACGGAAATACCTACGAATTTTTTTGTTTCGTCTTTTGATAAATCAAGGTGCACATGAGACGAAGTTAACTATATGGTAGTAGAACAAGTTATTGTGGAATCACAAATAATGAGACGAAGAGCTTTGTGATTACTTTTTATATCTTACTTATCGGAGATAAATTTCAAGCAAATATTGAAGAAGATAGTTCTCAATACGATATAACAAGTAAGATCGAGAATACGCAACTACAAAGAAAATAGTTGGATCTGGCTTCAGAATCCAATGAAGTCTTTAAGTCGTTAACCTATAATGGTTTTGGAAAAACCTAGGTTAAAGGAGAATCGACTATAGTCGCAACTAGTATCACACATGACGTGTGGGGATTAGGTTTTCCAGTTACTAGAGTTCTCCCTTATATAGTCTTCAAATCAGGGTTTGATAGCTTTGAAACAAAGCAATCAATATTCACCAGATTAGATGAAATCGATTTAAGATTCAAGCTAAGTTTGCTTAAAACCAAAGCAATATATCTCCACCGTTACATGGTCTTAGCTTGTTACACACAAATGAAATATATATACCTTGATTTGGATATGGGTAACTTAGTACCTAAACGTGTATATTGAGTTGGTTCAATAATTGTTAACCGAAGTTAGCCATATGAACACTTTTGTATTAACCACATTCATCTAACACTTCTAGATCAAATATGATGATCAATCAAACATGAAAGATAATCAAATGAATCTAATTGTGTTACTCATAGAGTTGTTCAAATGTTTATATCTCATAGAAGTATATAAGAACACAATTGAAATAAAATCGGATTTGATTCATGATTGTACAAAGTACTTATTCAAGAATCAATTCATGAACATTTAGCCACGGTTTGCAAAGATTTATTCCTTAATTTATAAATGTATTTGCTCATGAGTATGAAATCATACTTAACCGATTTTAGAACTTTAACCAACACAGTTTGCAAACGGGTACTCAAACTTAAGTTCCGGAATTTGGTCTTGTCTGACAGTTCGCAAACCGGCATGCATACTATCGTCCCGGACCTAACTCATGTGAAACCATATGCGTACTGGTATGCATACTTGGTTCCCGGACTTTTTGATTAAAATCGTTCGCATCTTGGTATGCATACAAGGTTTAGGTCTGAATCATACCACAACAGTTTGCATACTGGTATGCATATTGTAATGTATCCAAAAAAAGGTTAATTGTTCTAAACTCTCATTTCAATCATTGAAACATCCTTAGAAGAGACAATAGCTGTCTCACACAAACTATTAGCTTATAAGTAATTTTAAGTGATCGAATGATCAATACGAAACTTTAAAGTCGACATCAAATGATTTGTCTCACACAAATCATGTAAGATGTTTCAAGGAAATTTTCACATGATCATCTTTTGACTTATTATTTAGTTTCCAACAAATAAATTATTTCCAACTAAACTCGTCAAGAATAATGATGAACGTAGGTAAAGCAAAAATCTTTCAACTCGTATTTCGAGAAATAGATAAACGAGATAAACTTGGCTCGAAATATCACATGTGTATAATATTAAAGTCTATATAGCTATATGACTTAGTCTCATTAGGAGATAGAATATAATAGACTTCTGAGTGATAGATAAGTTTTAGTCTCCACATACCTTTTTTTGATGAAGTTCCTCCAAGCTCTCCTCAGTAAATCTTCGTCTTCAATCGATGAACGTAGTGAAGTCTAAAGCTCAACTACACATTCTATCCTAATCCGAGACATAGCTATAAGTAGACTAGAAATCAAGACTTATAGTTTTGATCACCTAAACTTGACAAACAAGCTTGAGATAGCAACACTTGCGAGTTCGACGAAGCAGTGCTCTAACAATCCCCCATGTTGTCAATTTGAGTGACAAAACTATCAATACATATGGATTAGAAAATAAATAAACTTAGTAGCTTCTCATCCATCATGCTTGATTCCCTTGGTTCTTCAACATTCCTTGAATTCTTCGTCAATCCAAGTATTTCAGTGATTCTGAACGTGTTCAACTCAACATCATTGTTGTTGAAGATCCGTATCCATAACAATAAGAAAAAGTCGTTCTCAATTATTGTTATACAGTGTTATAGTATTATTACACAACATCAAAGTTCAATTATATCACAACCTTGACAATAATACTATGGTGATATGTATCACTCCCCCTTAGTCAATACTTCATCTCAAAATGAAAACCACTCCCCCCTTACATAATGATCCGTAAACCATATGTATGTAGTGTGAACTATCAAATAATTCACCCCCTTTTTGTCAATATAAATTGGCAAAGATACCAAAACTAGCGGGATCATAATGAAATTCTCAAAGAGATTATTCATGACTAAAAGAGAACATATCAACTTTGTTTCGATGATTTCACATAGTCGAAACTTAGTGTATTCATCAAGGAGTTTATAAAGATACAAGAAAACTCCTACAATATTCCACTGTAATTACTCCCCACAAAGATTTGGCAATTAAGCACAAGTTCAATTAAGAACTCTCCCCCATTATTCATTCCAGAAAGAACAACAAGAGCCACCTTACTTTTACGAGAAAAGAAAGATTTCTTTGGACATTAACAAATTACATGAATTTGTATCCAGAAAACTCGAATAAATTAACCACAAGAATACCTTAATGATTAATTTAATCGGAAATGCTCAACATAATAAAACTTACGGAGCCATACAGTACTTTCACATAGAAGTAGATTAGGGAAAGATCAATACTGCGGAATATTCAAAAGTTCATTTTATCTTTTATCTATATTTGCATAAAGACATAATAGACTTAACTTTTTACATATATGAGATAATCATAGTTCACGGACGTAAATACACATATCCCATAAAAAAATTTGCAATATATAAAACCATAAAGATTAATATTTGAAAAAATCATCTTCCAAATAACTTAGAATTTAAATAAATAAATCTAAAAATATTGCAAGATGAAAATCGTTGGCAACAACTATGTGTAATCATAATATTTGCTATTCCAAACCCTAGTTATCCTTCTTAAAAATACAAGAATAAATTCTCATAAGAAGTTTCTAGACAAAATAAAGTCAAACTTCTTTTATAACATCATAAGGTTCCATAACTCCATCGTAGAAGGTATCACGGATTTCCTTGATTCTCTTGACCATTGATATTCAATGTTCATAAGTTAGAACATTCACCTTTCGATCAAGAATATGAGCAAGTTTCATGGCCTTGATGCAATCTAGATGAGTTTCTTCTGGTTACGTATCAAAACTTTTTTGATTTTCATGGATTTTGGTCGACCATCAATAAGATGATTTATATGCAATTGGAGGTTTGTAAATTTAACCTTTGAATCATTCTCGAAAATGAATTAAATCCTTGACAGATTATCTAATCCAAGAGTTGTACTCATTTTTTTGCAATCATCTTTTTCAAAACAAGTTCTTGAACCGAACTGCATCCTTTGATGTCTTCTTCCATATCAAGATTTACTACCTCCTGTGATTTTGAAGAGTTCTCCATTTTTTTAATAGGGATGGAGAAAACAATATATATATACCAGGTATCACCCGGCCTACGGCTGGGCTCAACCTTTTCTTGGTAGTTGGTAGTCGGCTTTTAGGGTTGTCCCGGCTACGGTAAGTTAACTTTGGTTGGGTCATGACATAATCTCTGAATAGGTTAAGGTTAATTTTGGTCGAGTCCCAGCGTAGTTAAAGTTAGCTTTGGTCGGGCTATGACATAATCTCTTGCGACCAATCTGAAAACATAAACTGATTCCTAGCAGCAATTGCTCATCTGTAAAAATAAACCATTTTTTCTTTTCTTTTTTTCTTTTAACTTGGATAACAACTGCACACTTGATAGTTATATCTATATTATACCTCTTGTTCAAATAGTTTATACTAACCAATTGCCAGAGTTGAATGGTACTACCACCACTCTTGGTGAAATCACCTAAGCGGGAGTTATTATCTACTACCTTCAAAATTTCTTCTGTTTTTCGTGAAAAACCCTCTGACTTATAAGGAAAAGACAGTTCTTGTAGGTAGCTGACCTAGTCCGAACATAGGATGGTACTTGTGGTGACCCATCGATGCAATTGCATTTGCAATGAGTTATTCTCAGCATTTTTGAATATATTTTCAATACTTCTACATCCCTCAATATGTAACAGGGATCTATTTCCTACGAAGTCAAATGTCTCATTCTATAAAAAAAATGTTTGTATAAAAGAAGAAGAATTGATACCTGCAAAGATCATACATTGACTGTTTTGCTGAAGGTGGGGCTCAAGGTGAAACCACCTAGAACAACAACAAAAATGTAAACCAGAACCAATAACCCAAGCAGCTGGTGGTAATGGGTTGGACAGTTGAGGAACAGGCTGATTTAGGTGCTTACTTGTGTCAGTCGCAGCGAGCCGGTGGAGATGGGTGAAGCTACTTATGAGTGAATATAAACTGATGTAGCGCTGATGGTGTTGAACTGGTTATGGTATGGAGGTGGATCGAGTGGTGATGGTTGTATGCAGGTAGAAAACATTGGTGACTGCGAACTGAATACAACTGCTACTAATGGGTTTTGGAGAAGAGCAAAGCTCATCTCTTGGGAATTAGTATGTGCAGTCAATTGTGTCTTCTTGCTGGAGCTTATAGATACAATACAGACTTGCTGCCTTGGTAGAAACTCAAATCTTCAAAATAAGATAGCAACCCAAGTCTTCTAGCATATATAATTCAAATTTTAAATCACTTCAAAATCAAATCATCTTCCCTCCAACTTCTAATTCATCACACAATTCCTATATAAAAAAAAAATTATCACATAATTGAAAATATCTTCCTTTAACATTTTAACCCACTCCATTCATCATAATTTTCAACGGCAACAATTCATTTTTTACCCCGTATTTGACGTTTCTTGTTGTCCAATACCTATAAAAAATCTGAAAATAACCATTCTCTTCTACTCCCATTGAAACTCTAGAACACTGTTCAATCTATACCATTGATCATCAGCGATCAACGGCATCAAGTTCTTCTTCACTCCTAACTTTTCGGCAAAATTCGCATGTCCAAAACCTTTAATGGTTGATAATGTCCATCGGTTAACTCCCGGAAAACAGATTATCCGTCATAGGCTTGATTACTATGGTTATGTTACGCATACAGTAATTAAAAAAAATTTAACTGTGTAAACTAAAACAGTTTAGCTGTTTTTTATTCAAGCTACACGGTTAGCTAGTGTCCGGCAAAGTCTTATTTTCCGGGCCGAGGCAAGATCTCTGTCGTCCAAGTCCCGATTGATCTCGTACGTCCTTTGTCCATCATAAACACCACCTTTCCTTAGAACATTGATATATGTATATATGTTTGAGAACAAGAGAAGGAAACCCTTGTTATGGAAACCTTTGTTATGGAAACCCTAAAAACTTCAAAAGGAGAGGAAGAAGACCCGGACGTTCGCGGACCAAACAAAGAAAGTTAATGGGTCAGAAAAGATCCAAAACAAGGAAATACACTTTGTATTGCAACAAGATGCTAGGAGTCAAGATATGACTCAACTTTCGCAAATGAAGAAAACAACATTAATTTAAACACAAGATTAGACGATAATATACAACAAACTTGAGCATCCCTCAAAAATCATCCTTGCAACTCTCAAGTTAGATACAAGGATAAATATACTTAGAACTAGGTAGCAGAGTGACATGTAATCCCACTACGAATATTGAGGGAAGATTTGTAAATACCTTATGGGTGTTTGTGTTGTGTATTCCTTACGTTCCTTTGATTATATCTTATTCCAGAAGAACTAGACATAAACCTTTTTGAATATCCATCAGAAGGATTTTTATGAGGATTAAGTCTAGGACCTCTAGGGATTGGTTCCAGAGTATTAGAATTGTGAGAATTCCGTCTCCTAGACTTAGGTATACCGGACTTATTCTCATAAACACTGGGAATGTGTATATTTGTGGCGAAAGAGTTTCCACAAACAGGAGTGACACAATTCCTGTAGAGATTTCTAGATGAGTGACCACGGAAACCTCTTTTACGAGAGTACTGGTAATCTGGGGAATGAAATCTATTGTAGATGTTGTCGCAGACAATTTACTCTTGTCGATAATAAAAAAAAGTAGATTTTGAACATCATAAATCTTCTTTCTTTCTAGCAAAACAATGTAGAACATAATGATTCTTTTTCCCATAGAATGAACAAGTTCGTGGATCAGAAACTTCAGATGCATCTTGTTTTAGACTCATAGCCTTTTTGGAAATTAAGTAAGTCACGTAATTGTTTTTTAGCAGGAAATTCCTTAGAAGTAACTTTCTCCATGCTAGGTAATACCACATGAGTATTAGAAATAGACACTAAAGAAGTCTTACTATCTAAAACAGAGTTTTCCCTTTTCAAGGAGTTGCATTGTTCCTGGGCTAGTAAAAGAGATGCAACAAGTTTCTCTTTTTCAACACACAATTGTTCAATTTTGATGAATGAGTCTCGATTAAACGTTTTTCTCTATTTGAATCTTCTTTAACAATATATCTTCAAGCATACTAATCTTTTCGCGTTGTAGAGTAGTTTCTTGAACAAGATTTTCGATATTATTAGAAAAAGACTCAACAATACTACAAAGTTCCCGCTCTCTATCAAGAGACTTCTCAAGTTCATTAGTGAGATGAGCATACTATTCTTCAAGAGATCAAATTTTATAAATTTGAAAATCAATAATAATAATCTCAGCAGATATTTTTAAAGTTCTAGTGAGATCCATTTCGGATTCTGACATAGTGTCAACTGTCACATTGGAGCGAATGTTATCAGAATCTGATAGCAAAGGTTCTCTACCTCCGGATTCAGAAGAATCAACTAAGGAGTTTGATAGGTGTAGAATACACCTAATTTACTATCTAGTAGTTTATGCTTTCTTTCTTATTTTTTTCGTGTAAATTATGTATTTTACGCTTGTTTTGAGTTTTGTAGCTACTTTGGAGTCGCACGGAGGAAAAGAAGAAGAAACCACTAATTTGAGCCAAAAGGGCAAAAAGGTCATTTTACGGGCAATTGATATATGGAGCTCAGTTAATGTTAGGGGTAACCCTTTTGGGAAGTTTTAAAGATAGACTAATCAAGGTTAAGGGGCTGCCATCCGGCTGGCCCTTATCGAACTAACCACTTATTAAGGCACCCAAACTCAAGGTGGTTCTTATGTGGGCGTTTTTAATCTTGTTCGACTCCCTACCCTAAAGAGAATTTTCTCTCATTTTTCTACACGGCGAAAGAGATTTTGCAAGCGATCATGGTTCTTGTTGAGTCAGTGATTGAAGGAGAGATTAAATTCGAAACAGATCGAGAAATTGGAGATGGTGATTCGAAGCGATTTAGGGATTGAGACGTGATCTTTGAGGCAGAGGGTTTGAGCGAGATTGATTGAATGATGGGTTCGGTTAGGTTGAAGCTCGGGGGAAGCAGATGGGTTCAATCTGTGGGTTTTGAAATCGATAGATGAGAAGAATCAATAGAGGTAGCGATCATCGATTTGCTAGTGGAATGGGTTTTTGAGAGCGGCAAAGAAGATGGGTTTGTATCGCTTTACAACGAGATGAAGAAGCGAGATGGAGATGGCTCGGGGAAGAATGGGATCTGTTGTCGGATTCGAATTGAGGATGAACGTTAAAAGCGGGAAGTTCGATAGAGTTGTTGGTGCAATTTAAACTCGGAGATGTGAGATCGGGCGCTGTTGATTGTCAAGATGAAGAGATCGAGTAAGGCTGGCTTGCGAGAGATGGGTTTGTGAAGAATTGAGGATGAATTTCAAGACTCAGGAGATGGGATTGTGGATCGATTTGAAGAGAGGAATCAAGATGATATGCTGCTGAGTAACGATGGGTTAGATGTATGTTAGGTTCTTAACAGGTATGAAGACCAGAAGAGAGGCCTGAAATTGGCCTAGGAAATCTGATAACAGTAGAAACTTCAGTAGGTTTCTGTGCCGTGAGTCAACTCGGCGATGACCAATCCAGGACGAGTGGAGCGACTCAACTCACCCCGGTAAGACCGGTCAATTTGAGTTAGAAGGTGACTCGTTGTCTAACTCATTCTCCCTTGACCTTTGACTAACGTTGGTGACGGTTGACTAGTTTGGCCGTTAGTCCTAACGGAGGGCCACGGAATATTAAAGTGAATATTCCCTTGTGGAGAAAATTTCCGTGGTGGCGGCGACTATTCCGGCGGGATTAAGCCACAATCCCAATTTTCCGGCGACCAAAATTCCAGAATTTTCTATGGACTTCTCTCATGGGTGTGAAGACTTGGGCTAGGAATTGGATGGAGAATTGGACTCAAATTTGGAAGAGAAGGTGGAAGAGTTGAGAAAAGCTTGGAATTGGAAATTGAATTGCTAAAGGAAAAGGATTCTACTCCTTAGAAGATTTGGAGAATATTGAAGCCTATAAATAGAAGTTTTCTACAACTTCTATATACCTCTCTACATACCTCTCTACATATCTCTACACACAATTCTTTTCTTTTCTTATTCTTTGTGTGAACTCTTTAACATGAGTAGCTAATTTTATTGATTGAGGATGAATTCTAGTTCTTAATTTATGTTTTGAGTTTTTGTTTTCAATTCTATCTTGAAGTTTTTCACATGATTATCGTTTGTTTTTACTAATAGGAATGATCTTAATGACATTCATGATTGATTGATAGATTGTTTAGAATGCATGCTAAATTGATTTGTTAGTTTAATCTAAATCTAGTATAAGTTAGGGAATAAGTAATCGTTCTCGACACTTTACACAAGTAGAAAACACGAGACCTTGCGGAGGGATTCCGTGGAGCAATTGTGTGTAGAAACAATGCTAGAAAGTGAACCAAGCGAACCGAGTTTAACTACTAGTACTAAACCTAAATTCATAAATCTTAATGCATTCAGGAATTACATCTTGTAAGCGGACCTCAAGGTGGTTCTTTTGAATAGAATCGATAACTAAGCGGACTGTTACTCGGTGAAATTAGGGATTTTGGGGCTAGCTAAGCGTACTGCTATCCTACGGTTGGTGATAATCTGTGACTAATAACAAGTAGAAAAGAACATAACTTGATTCATTATTTTTGCAACGAAGAAGGATTCCTTGATCTTATCTCTCTTATTGCTTTCAACTTTATCTTTTAATTACTTTGTTTATTTTCTTTGCTTTTTACACCCCCCTTTTGTGACAATTTTTACAACTAGAATCTCTTGCTCCTCGTGGGATCGACCTTGACTACCCTATATTACTTGTTAATTAGGTAGTAAAGTATTAATTAATTTGTTGTGGTTACGACACGCATCAGAGTTATTCTTTAAGGTGAGCTCAATACATTTGGCATAATCAAACACTTTGGAGGACATATTTATGTGCGTAAAGCAAGATAAACTTTTGTCCACAATATCATATTGCTACAAATACCGACTTATGAGGTCTTTAACGTGTTTGTCTGCTCTGATACCAATTGAAAAAGCGGGGGTCTAACAAACACACCCAATATTTCGTTCGGAAATCTGTATGGAATAACTCCAATATAAATCCGAGAGAATCAACTAGACAGTCAGACTCAATCAAGGAAATATATCCAAGAGTTATATCTCTTTTTCTTAGTGTAATCAGAAAATCAAACAGATAGGAATCCGTGAGCCTGATTATTGTGAGAAACAAGTTGAACGGTACCAAAGACCAATGTTCAAGTGTCAATCAATTGGTAAATCCAACCTTTGGTTGTTGATATAAATTGATTGAACTACGCACAACCTGTGATATTATATAAACAAATATAATGCGGAAAAGAAATAACACAGACACCAGAAGTTTTGTTAACGAGAAAACCACAAATCTTTGAAAAACCATGGTACCTAGTCCAGTTTTGAACACCACACTTTATTAAGCCGCTACAGACACTAGCCTACTACAAGTTATCTTGGACTGAAATGTAGTTGAGCCCTAACCAATCTTACAGCGATCAAGGTACATTCGCGTTCCTTACGCCTCGAATCCCAAAGGGACTCCACGCACTTGATTCCTTAGTTAATCTCATCCACAACTAAGAGTTCCTACGACCCAAAGTCGAATACATTATACACAAATCTGTCTTCCCAATGAAAAGTCTATTCTGATAGATAAATTTGTCTGCCACAGAAATACCTACGAAGTTTTGGTTCCGTCTTTTGATAAATCAAGATGCACAGGAACCAATTGATAATCCGGTCTTATATTCCCGAAGAACAACCTAAAAATATCAATCACCTCACAATAACTTAACTATATGGTAGTAGAACAAGTTATTATGGAATCACAAAGAATGAGAGGAAGAGCTTCGTGATTACTTTTTATATCTTACCTATCGGAGATAAATCTCGAGCAAATCTTAGAGAAAATAATACTCAATACGATAGAACAAGTAAGATCGAATACGCAACTACAGAGAAAATAGTTGGATCTGGCTTCAGAATCCCAATGAAGTCTTTAGGTCGTTAACCTATAATAGTTTTGGATAAACCTAGGTTAAAGGAGAATCGACTCTAGTCGCAACTAGTATCACACATGACGTGTGGGGATTAGGTTTTCCAGTTACTAAAGTTCTCCCTTATATAGTCTTCAATCAGGGTTTGATAACTTTGAAACAAAGCAATCAATATTCACCGTTAGATGAAATCCCGATTTAAGATTCAAGTTAAGTTTGCTTAAAACCAAAGTAATATCTCTCCACCGTTACATGGTCTTAGCTTGTTACACACAAATAAAATATATATACCTTGATTTGGATATGGGTAACCATACCTAAACGTGTATATTGAGTTGGTTCAACAATAGTTAACCGGAGTTACCCATATGAACACTTTTGTATTAACCACATTCATCTAACACTTCTAGATCAAATATGATGATCAATCAAACATGAAAGATAATCAAATAAATCTAATTGTGTTACTCATAGAGTTGTTCAATTATTTATATGTCATAGAAGTATATAAGAACACAATTGAAACAAAATCCATTATTTGTGTATGAATGTGTGTGTGATTCAATTGTTTAGGTTAAGAAAAACTATTGATATCTTGCTTTATTGTTTGGTATCAATCGTTTAGGCTTACAAAATATCGGTGCAATTGCGGTGCTTTAATGTCTATGTTAATTCAATTGCTTAGGTTGATGTAAATAATTATGCAAGTTGATTTATTTGGTTTATATGAATTGTTTATGGATTAACAAAAGAAAAGGTTTTGGGATGAATTGTTTAGTCTAGTTCGATTCCGGGTAAGAGAAACTAAGTTAATTCTGATCTTAGTTAGACTTATCAAAGTGGAGGTTTTGGTTATTCAAGTCTAATTGAATGCCTTAACAAGAAATGCTAGTTAACTAGCCTAGTACTTGTCTTGTTTAAAATTGAAAGGTCTAAGTTATATGAATAATTAGAACTCGATGAGAAAAATAGAGTTATCTTTATTTTGGTCTTATCGAATAAGCGATTGTATTTATACAATCGGTTTAGCAAAGGAGCTAAGGTGCTTAGTCGATTTTGGTTTGCTTAGGGAAATTGCTTGAGGGCAATTGTTTCTTTAGTAACATATCAAAACAAAATTACTTTATAGTTTCGGTTTTGATATTGGTTATAAAAAATGGTGTGTGGAACCCTCGTTCTTAACTCTTATAGGTTTGCAAGTCTTGTGAGATTTGTAAGATCCTTTCGGTTTGTCCTTTATTTGCTCGTACCTTTGTCACTTTGTGACAAAAAAGGGGGAGAAATATATGTAGTAAACAAGTGATATTGGTATTGATGTATATTGATTGGTATCACTAAGGGAAAGGACAATGGTGCTTAAACGTTTTATCTAACAAAGAGTAAAGCATAGACTGAGGGGGAGTAGCATATCATATGATATTGGGAATAACAAAGATGTGTGGATTGAAAGTCTACCTATATTACCTTTAGGAGGAGTATTAGCTTTGTTATTATAATGTCAACAACGACATTTATGGATTTAATGTATACAGGTTATTGTGTTGTTGAATTAAGGAATCAAGCGTATGTGTAATCAATTCTTGTAATTTGTTTATCCATATGGTGTAAGAGTTTTGTCATTAAAATTGGCAAAAGGGGGAGATTGTTAGGGCATAGCTCGGTTGAACCCACCAAGGGTTGGTATGTCAAGTTTGGTTGTCATATTTTAGTGAATCAAAACTCATTTAAAGAGTCGCTTGATTATATACTAGATTCAACTTCGTATAGGTTAGCTTGAAAGTATTAGGATATGAGACATTACAAGTATTACGTGAAGACTTGAAGAGTGTGAAGAATTACGGAGCTACAACGACAACATCATCCTTCCACTTGAGGTTAGTAATATTTGACTTGAACTGCTTCATTCCATAACGTATCTTTCAAGTCGTGCATATTGAAAACATAATTGCGGAGCATGAATGATTATACTCTAGTTAGACGTAGTATTAAGGAATACAATACGAAGTATGACGCTTATCTTTTGAACTTCGTATATAAGACATCGACATAATCGTTTGAATGCTATTGTGATTATGTGTGGGCATGAGGTGAAGATTTCATCCTATGAAACAATGTTTTACATTCATTTAAAGGAAGTAAATTCATGAACTTGTTTTGTGAATCGAAAGGGAAATCGCTAGGATTATTGGTATTGTTATTCATTGCATATCTTTTGAACTACCAATATGTGTGATTAGTATAACCGCTCATGACTTGTTTATGTTCTTGGTAAAACTATTCACTAGACCTGACTTTTGTATTGGTATGACTTTTATTAGTGAAACCGATCTTAAGTAATCACCTGTGATGGTATGATCGATTTAATGTTATTGGTATGACCAACTTTAGGCAAAGGGGAACCGATCCTAGTAAGAGGTGTAACCTATCAAAAGAGGGGAATCGATCCTTGTACGAGGTGCAACAAGTTTCTAGATATTGGGAACCGATCCTATGGACATGTGCAACAAATACAAGTTAGATACCATATATATGTGGGAACCGATCCTAGTACCTAGTCAACTGAATATTGGAAAACTAGTGTGACTAATTCCAGTACCCACATGGAGGTAGAACCGAAACTTGTTTTGGTAGAACCGTGAAACCCATGATTGGCTATTGAGTATTCTTAATCAATCACATAGTTCTTGGAATCCAGATGAACCAATTCTAAACTTTTTTGGAAGTTTGGCAAATCGATTCCAAGATATTAAATATGAAAGATGATTTACTAAGTTAAGATGTCGACATACTTTGAACATGTGCAGTAACGCTTATCTTTTATTGTTCAAAGATATTCCTTAATAGCTAAAGGAGAATTCGGATCGAAAAATAAATTGAGAATCATTTAATTAAGGTAGAACCAGGTCCCTAGAGCAAAAATGATTTTCAACATTCACATATTACTTTACGAGTTTTTGTGAGTTTGGAATTAGGGTTCGCTAGATTGGAAAGTTCTTGATCTCGTCATAATTTGGAAATGTACATAATTCTTATCATTGATTGTTCAAAGATATTTCTTGATACTCAAGGTGATCCCAAACAGAAATATTGAGAATCTTTTAATTAAGATTTTTGAATTGTATGTTTTTTATTTTCCAGCAATCAAAACATATCTCAAGAAAAACTATATTATTTAAGTGATAAACTAATATTACATATTTTCTGAGAAATTTTTTGAAGGGGGCATGGGGGACAAATGATATGTTGACACATGTATTTGATATTAATTAATTTCCATGAATTCTGTTTCCAAAAATACCAACACAAATTAAGAAAACAAAATTTTTCTCCAAAAATACACTTCTTTTATGTTTTTGGAAACATATTCATTAATATCAAATACATGTGCCAACATATCATTTGTCCCCACGCCCCTTCAAAAACGCCCCATCAAAAATTTATCCATATTTTCTAAAGAGAGATTTCGTAATTACAGGTTAGATATTAGTAATATGAAAACTGAAATTAGGTACTTTTTTGTATATCTTGAGAATCTTTCGGTTTTGGAATTTCGTTGTTGTCCAAACAACCTTGGTCGACAAATAGAGAAGTTTGTCATTCTTACAAATTATCCTTAGCCAGGTGAACTTCATTGTTTCCGGCGGAGCAGACAACTAGTGTTACTTGTAATACTATACCAGAGAGGAAAGTACCCTAATTAGGAGAAATATCTTACGTCCGCTCATTTAAAGATTTCTTTAGGATCAAGAAGCTTTAGCAATTACCGTTGGTGGGAAACTAGACAACAACATTGTTATTTAGGAAAGTACCATAATTATTCTTGAGATCCTTTTATTCTGACATAAGGTCACTCAAACTAGATCAAAGTATCGATGAGATCTTCAAAACTATTTTTTGATATGAAGATAACTTGTGATCATCCATTGTTAACAGACTCTGTTTTGTGCGTGATCGATCATAAGATGAATCAAGTTTTTGTGTATAATTGAAGATATGAAGACAATGCAATTTTCTGATTGGTTCCGCATCTTATGATATTACTTTAGGCACACATCTTGATTGGCTGGGATCCGACTAAAATCTAATTTATTTTTGATAGATTTGATCAAGTTGTCGTATAGATCGGCAAGTATCATTTGGTGGTATTCTTCAATATACGAATCTGATAATTGTGAATCTATATCTGATTATTTCGGATCTTGATTGATCTTACTCAACAAAGGAGTATACTTGTTTAAGCGGAAAACAAAACTCAACACATCTTTTTCTTAAAGATTGATAGAGGAGTTACAAAACAACTTTGTTCCTTTACTATTTGGAATACGATCAAAATGAGTTGAGTGCTCAAGACTTTACATCGGTAAAGCAACTGATCAAGGTAGTGCTTTTCTCTTGGGATTTACATGCGTTGGCCAGACGGTTGTCGGCGTAGGGATACTGAGGGAAATAAGTAACTAGGGGTAGATTACTTGGTCTCAACCATACGAAGTTGTCCTTGTTCTTTGTACAACGACTTAATTCTAAGAGTATTCAAAACTGGACTAGGTCCCGGAATTTTTCTCGCATTTACGGTTTCCTAGTTAACAAAATCTTGTTGTGTGATTTACTTTTACTTTCTGCAATTGATAGGGTGTAGAATACACCGTATTTACTATCCAGAGTTTATGCTTTCTTTGCTATTTTTTCTTGTAAATTATGTATTTTACGCTTGTTTTGAGTTTTATAGCTACTTTGGAGTCACACGGAATAAAAGAAGAAGAAATCACCCAATTTGAGCAAAAAGGGCAAATATGTCATTTCAGGGGGAAACACTATCTGGAGCCCAGTTGAGCTTAAATGCTGCCAATTTGGTTATCCCTTATCAGAAGCCACTGACTGCCAATAACCGTCCCAACCTATAACCCTAGAATTCAGAGAAGGGTTTTTATTTAGCTTCTCAATCATTATCATTTCCCTAAAATAAAGAAAGAAACAGATCGAGAAATTGGAGATTCAGAGAAACGCAGCAGCAGCAGCTGTTACTTCCGAGATATTGAGAGAGAACCGAAAGATAAATCGGAGATGGCCATGAACTAAAGAAGATGAATCGGAGATAGAGAAACTCGGGGTTTTGTTGTTGCTCAATCGAATCAAGAAATTAAAATTGAATTTACAACCATGGATGTTGCGGTCGAGATTTAGTAGAGCAGAGCAGATGGGTCTGTGGTCGAGCTGAGATGTTGATTATGGTGGGGATTCGAATCTGAGAAGAGAAGTTGTTGCTGTTGATTATGGGTTCGATCTGTGACTAATAACAAGTGGATGAAAAACATAACTTGAATCATTGTTTTGCAACGAAGAAGGATTCCTTGATCTTGTCTCTCTTATTGATTTCAACTTTATCTTTTAATTGCTTTGTTTACTTGCTTTTGCTTTACACCCCCCTTTTTGTGATAATTTTTACAACTAAGAATCTCTTGCTCCTCGTGGGAACGAACTTGACTACACTATATTACTTGTTAATTAGGTGGAAAAATATTAATTAATTTGTTGTGGTTACGACACGCATCAAATTTTGGCGCCGTTTAGGGAGCAACGGGACGATTTTAGTTGTTTTTATTTTTTCGTTTTGCTTTATTCTTGCTTTGTTAGATTCTATACCGTATCTAACTTAGTTTTTGAGAATCTTGTTTCAGGTGCTATACCTTTGGTGAATGCTTAAAAAGGGCAGACCGAGTCCAATATGTCTTCGATCCGGCACTCAACTAAAGGATTTCATTCGAGCGGTTAACACTCCACATCCTCCTTCTTCATCAAGTGAATTCGCAGATTCAGACAAAGAGGAAGAAACAATGGCTGAACGTACACTCAAGGACCTAGCTTCTCACAAGCTCGATACACAACAATGGTGTATCCAAACTAACTCAACCTTCGAGATCAAGCCGGGGTTGATTAGAGAGTTACCAAAGTTTCATGGTATGGTGAATGAAGACCCAAAAAAACATTTATGGACTTTTATACCATAGTTATGGCTATGCTTCCACCGGAGACTAATGCGAATGGAGCAATGTTGAAAGCTTTCCCGTTTTCTTTAGCGGGCAATGCTAAGGAATGGTTATATTATTTTCCTTCCGGAAGTATCACAACATGGAATGGGATGAAGAAACTTTTCCTCGAGAGATATTTTCCCGCATCAAAAGCTACTCAAATTCGCAAGGAGATTTGTGGGTTGAAGCAACATGTGGGAGAGTCATTGTATGAATGTTGGGAGCGATACAAGAGGTTGGTGGCAAGCTGTCCACACCATCAATTCAACGATGTTATGATACTCCAATACTTCTACGAAGCTCTCCACCCAAATGATAGGTCTCTTCTTGACGCCGCGGGTGGTGGTGCACTAATGAACAAGACGGTGACCCAAGCTACCGAGTTGATTGAAAGTATGGCTGCAAACTCGCAACAATTCTACACAAGAGATGAACCCATGGTTAGGCGAGTGCATGAAGTTAGTGATTCATCATAACATATTGATCAAAGGATGGGTAACATGGAGATAATGATTCAAAGGATGGCCGCGGTTATTATTCCGGATGATGAGACCGAACAAGTAAATGCTTTATATCCAAATCAAAGGCCGAGGTACGATCCATACTCGAATACTTACAATCCCGGTTGGAAGGATCATCCCAACTTTAGTTACGCAAACAAGCAAGCGGAGGCTCCTAATCCATATGCGCAACAAGGTGGTTTCCAACAATCACGCTTCCAATCTCAACAACAATTCCAACCACAACAAGTCAAGGAAAAGGATTCTTCAATTGATGACAAGCTCAATGCATTGATGCAAGGTATGCAAGGTATCACCACTTTGGTTCAACAACAACAACAAAAGACCGATTCGGCAATCAAGGCTTTGGAAATTCAAGTGGGGCAATTAGCGACCGATGTGAACCTATTGAAAGCTCAAGCATCCATAAAGCTTCCTTCATAACCATTTGTTAATCCAAGAGAGAGCGTTAATGCGATTACTTTGAGGAGTGGGAAACAAGTGGAGCAACCAAATCAACAAGATAAGGTGTATGATGAGAAAGAGGAAATTGAAACCGCACCAAAGGAGAATACATCCCCAACCAACCTACCCAAGAAGACGGTTCCTACTTTCACAACTCTACCCCGTTTCCTAGTCGATTTGCTAAATCGAAGAAAGACTTGGAATACAAGGATATTTGGGACATCCTTAAGAAAGTACAAGTCAATATTCCACTCATTGAAGCTATTCGTCAAATTCCTCGTTGTGCGAAGTTCTTAAAGGAGTTGTGCATGAAGAAGAAAAGGTTAAAAGGGAATGAAGTCATGTGTGGGGGAAAATGCTTCGGCGTTCATTCTCAAGAAACTCCCACCAAAATTAAAGGACCCGGTAGTTTCACTATACCTTTCACAATTGGTAAAACAAGGTTTACTCGAGATTTACTAGATTTGGGAGCATCGGTTAATGTTATGCCTTCCTCGATTTATGATTCTTTGAATCTTGGTCCTCTTAAGGAGACTAGGGTAGTTCTTGAACTTGCTAACCGATCTAATGTTTACCCGAAAGGGATTATTGAGAATGTTTTGGTGCAGGTTAATGAGCTTGTATTTTCGGCCGATTTCTATGTCTTAGACATGAATGATGAGAATTCTTCCAAGTCTACACCTTTGCTATTGGGTAGACCATTCTTAAGCATGGAGGAACAAAGATTGATGTCCAAAATGGCACCTTGACTATGGAGTTTGATGGTACACTCATCCACTTCAATATCTTTGAGACAACGCGATACCCTAGTGATATGAAGTCATGTTTTCCCGTGAAATAGATTGATGCGGGCTAATGAATCGTGCAAGAGCTAAGTCGGGCCGTCGACTTTAAAACAAGCGCTTAATGGGAGGCAACCCATAGGTTTTGTATTTCTTATCCTTTTGCTTTTTATTTTTGTTTATTTCTTTTTCTTGTTCCATATCATGTTAAAATTTCCCACCTTAACTTTACTAGGACGATTCAATTACATTGAGGACAATGTAAGGTTTAAGTGTGGGGGAGTGGTTAAGCATGTATTTAAAAAAAAAAAAAAAGTTTTACATAAAACCTTCAACTTTTAGAGATTTTAGAGTCACTAGCATACTTCTAGGTATGTTTACATAGAGAATTCTGACCGACATAATTGAACTTGGAAATGTTAGAGAACTACATTCGGATTTCTTGCTTGTTAGAGTGTTAAATAATGGATTTAATCATGCCGGTGATGCAAATTTGGTGCAGGGAGAAATGCATTATTAGAGTTGCTGATCAATCATTAGTGGAGACTACCCGTATTTATATCATGTGAGGCACCGACCGTAAATGTTTCCATCTAACTAAAGAGCTTTCTTTTGAGTGTGTGTCACCGCACGTTAATTTCGGGTAGAATGGTGAGCTACCCAACCTCCCACCAATAGAAGCACTACTCTTTGATCTCTTGAGTGCTAATTTTGTCAATCATAAGGGTGACGTCTATAGATGAAAGCCTCCTTCTTGTAGTTCGATTTTGCGGAGTTAGCACCATTCTCTCTCGACAACAACGGGTCCATAGAAACACCATCATCATCAACAAGGAGCGACATCAAAATCTACAAGGAAAGTTGAACACGTTCAAGGTTTACAAGCAACGGAACGATAAAAGAGCAAATTTCAAATTCAAGTAAAGCAACATACAAAGTGCGATTTTTACATATATGTTGAGGACTTACAATACAATGAGGTAATTATATATCCAAGTATGAAGACTTATTTATAAGAGCAAAGAAAATCAAAAGGTGAGAATTATTGAGGTTTATGATTTCGAGGCGATACAAGTTCGAAAGAATCAAGCGGTAAAGTACTTTTCCCACGTCAATATTTTTTTTATTTCTCTTCTCTTTAAAAAAAAAAAAATGATAAAAAAAAAAAAAATGAGACAAGAGAAATATTTGTTTTGTTTTGTTTTTATTTATTTAATAAGCCGTGGGGAAGGAAAATCTATAAGGAAGTTTCAAGCGACAAGGAACTTAAGGTAAAAAGGTTACAAATTGTCAAGGAATTACGAAATTCGAGAGTTTATCATAAAAAGTTGAAACCGAAGACGAAGACCAAGGAGATCAAGACAAGGAGCGGAAGACGTTTCTATTGGATGCCGTGAGAGTGGTGTTATCATAATTGGCAATCGGATGTGAAGGTGAGTAAGTAATCTCATCCTCGATAATAGTGGTTGATTTCCTTTCTTAAAGATCGTCAGAAAAATGGTTTTTCAAAATATTAAAAGATGTGGGTTTTTAAAAGATTTCGGAAGTTGTCCTTCCCACCATTCAACGTGTTGCAGGATTTCTCACTTCATTCCTACCTGCACACATGTGAGACCCATAAAAAGCCGTCTTTTTGAGTGCAATTGTCATAAAATCCTTTTTGGTGAGGCAGAAGTCGAGGCGAAATGCTTATTGATCGTTTCTCAAACACGCGTTCTCTCATTATGGTGTGGTTATTTCTCACTCAACATTTAAGAATGAGAATATGTTCTTTAGTATTTCTAACTTCTTATTACTAGAATGCGAAACTCTATGTCCTCATAACTCTTTGATGCTTGGGACGCTTGAACGCTTTGAAGTTGTGAGTTTTTAGTTTGATTTGCTCGAGGACTAGCAAAGTCTAAGTGTGGGGGAATTTGATAGGGTGTAGAATACACCGTATTTACTATCTAGAGTTTATGCTTTCTTTGCTATTTTTTCTTGTAAATTATGTATTTTACGCTTGTTTTGAGTTTTATAGCTACTTTGGAGTCACACGGAATAAAAGAAGAAGAAATCACCCAATTTGAGCAAAAAGGGCAAATATGTCATTTCAGGGGGGAAACACTATCTGGAGCCCAGTTGAGGTTAAGGGGCTGCCAATTTGGTTATCCCTTATCAGAAGCCACTGACTGCCAATATCCGTCCCAACCTATAACCCTAGAATTCAGAGAAGGGTTTTTATTTAGCTTCTCAATCATTATCATTTCCCTAAAATAAAGAAAGAAACAGATCGAGAAATTGGAGATTCAGAGAAACGCAAAGAAGACTCTTTGTTTCCGAGATATTGAGAGAACCGAAAGATAAATCGGAGATGGCCATGAACTAAAGAAGATGAATCAGAGATAGAGAAACTCAGGGTTTTGTTGTTGCTCAATCGAATCAAGAAATTAAAATTGAATTTATAACCATGGATGTTGCGGTCGAGATTTAGTAGAGCAGAGCAGATGGGTCTGTGGTCGAGCTGAGATGTTGATTATGGTGGGGATTCGAATCTGAGAAGAGAAGTTGTTGCTGTTGATTATGGGTTCGATCTATGACTAATAACAAGTGGATGAAAAACATAACTTGAATCATTATTTTGCAACGAAGAAGGATTCCTTGATCTTGTCTCTCTTATTGATTTTAACTTTATCTTCTAATTGCTTTGTTTACTTTCTTTTGCTTTACACCCCCTTTTGTGACAATTTTTACAACTAAGAATCTCTTGCTCCTCGTGGGAACGAATTTGACTACACTATATTACTTGTTAATTAGGTGGAAAAATATTAATTAATTTGTTGTGGTTACGACACGCATCAGCAATTATAATTGTTTTATTATAATTAAAAGTAACTACACTAGTACGTTAATCCAAGACACTTGATTGTGATCCTATAGTATATCGGTTCCATACCACAACTATTATCAAGTGTAAAAAAACGGGGTTACAAACACCTCACCCAATATTTCGATTAGCAATCTGTGAGGACAAACTCCAATATACATTCAAGAGAATCAACTAGACTCAAATGTTAATAAAGTATATCAAAGAGTTATAATATCTCTATTTCACAATGTAATCAGCAAATCGAACATATAGAAATCCTTGAGCCTAATTATTATGTGAAATAACTTGAACGGTACCAAAGACCAATGTTCAAGTGTCAATCAATGTAAATCTGTTAGAGCATGGCTCGGTTGAACCCACCAAGCGTTGGTATGTCAAGTTTGGTTGTCATATTTTAGTGAATCAAAACTCATGTTAAGAGTCGCTTGATTATGTACTAGAGTCAACTTCGTATATGTTAGCTTGAAAGTATTAGGATATGAGACATTACAAGTATTGCGAAGTCTTGAAGATGTGAAGAAGCAAGGAGCTACAACGACAACAATCATCCTTCCACTTGAGGTTTGTGATATTTGACTTAAACTGTTTCATTCCCTAACGTATCTTTCAAGTCGTGCATATTGAAAACATAATGCGAAGCATATATGAACTCTAGATAGACATAGTATTAAGGAATACTATGTCTATCTAGACATATAATCTAAACTCTCATTTCAATCATAGAACATTCTTAGAGGACGTTATATAGTTGTTATTCACAAACCATTTTTCGTCAAAGCCATTTTCAAAGTGATTGAAACATAACATGACTTTAGTCACTAGGTAAAGATGAACTTGGCCAAAGAGAAAGCTTACCAACACATATTTCGAAAAATAGATAAGGCGAGATAAACTCCTACCGAAATAGCAAATGTGTATAATCAAAGTCTATATAGCGAAACGACTTTTATCTCAAGAATAATAGATAGAGTAGATAGACTTTTGAGTGATAGATAAGTTCAAGTCTCCACATACCTTTTAGTCGATGAAGTTCTTGTAGGATCAGAATATCGCAACATCAATACCTTGCGAGATTAGTAAACTTGAGATTGCGAAGGCGTCGCAGAAGAGTAATATAAATGACGCAATGAATGACGACAGCCGAAACACGAGAAAGATGTGAAGATCTAGCGAAGTTTAGGAGTGTCGCGAGATTGTATACTTGTACACTTGCGATATTTCGCAAATATTCCCAAAAATAAAGGACAACTTAGCTGTCATCCATTGTATAATACCCTATATAAAGAGTCGAATAAGTTTGGTGGAGGGGGATCTTTTTCGAGTGTTAGGCAAGTCATTAGGAGAGAGAAAGTTTGTGGTGATTGTAATTTCTTTAGCTCTTTTCCATTTTATCTTGTAAACATTCAAAGAATTAATCAATAAAAATCATAGTTGTTTGATAGGCGTGATAAACACCTAATTTTATATCGAGTATTTATGCTTTCTTTGCGAGTTTTCGTGTGAATTATGTATCTTATGTTTACTTTTGAGTTTATTAGGTGCAATGGAGTCATTTGGAGCAAAAAGGAGTGGAAATGGCTACAAAAGTGAAGTCACAAGTGAAGAGGGGCCAAAGACCCAGTGGAACTCGTTCAAATACAAGATTTCTACTTTTCATTGTGTAGAGGACGAGAAGATGAAGATAATGGCGAAAGAACGGAGTCATTCGGAGCTCGTATGAAGAAGTTATGGGCAAAAGAAGAACTCGGAATGGTAAACCGGTCATTTCATCGGCTAATACTAATGGGAGCCCAGCCAAGGATAAGGGGTAACTTGCTGACAGAATTGCTAAAGACAGGCTACGGTTCGTTAAGGGGCACCCACTCCTTTATAACTAAGCTAGGTCGAGTGTTTCTCAGACATTTAGTACAAGCACCTGAGATGAGAGTGGAGATCGATTATGAGGAGATCGATGGGGGTTTTCTGAGCTGCCATTGCTGCTGTTGGTCCGAGTGATTGAGAGAGGTGAGGAAATGGAGGCGAAGATGTGCTTGAAGATTGGAGTTCTATGAATTGTGAAATCAAGAGAAGACTTCAAGGAGGTGATGAGGAGAAAATCACAGGAAAGAATTAGGGTTTCTCCTAAGCAATTCATGGTGGTTCTGATGGGTCATTGAGATCGGGTTGATCGATTCTAAAATGGGTCTCTGCTGTAATTTGGTTTAGGTTGACAACTCAGATGGAGGACTGAGAGCACATTTGAAGTCTGCAAGCTGAATGGTGATGAAACTGAATTAAAATAGCTATGTGCTGTGAATTTGCAGGGGAAGCTGCAATGGGTTGACATTGATTTAATGGTCTGGTGGAGAGAATGGTTATGATATGGGTTTGTTGAAATTGGTCGAGATATGGGTTGTATGGACTCAGAGAAGAAGAATTGAGCTGATGAACGAGACTGTCATGGATTAATGGGGTATGGAGATTGAAGTACTGAGAAGAACAAGGTGAGGGTGAGTTACCAGTGATCATTGCCATGAAGAGGAGAAGGAAGAAATGATGTGGCCATGCCTGCAGTACAAGGGTAATGGTTGAGCTGAGTTTGTTGTGGTGGTTTTGAGCTCGAGTTTGAAATTGAACTGAGTTCAATTTTGAGCAGAATTTCAGCTGTAAAAGATGTGCTGTTATGGGTTAGTGGTGTTTGCTGTGACCTGAGAGGAATAGTAACTGAGTTGGTTTGAGCTGTAATTTAGCTGAAATGGGTGTGCCAAGAATGAGCTTACAAGGGATTAGATCAGCTGAGGACTTTGAGTCTTTGTCATGGGTTCGGATTGCGGGGGCTCTATAGAGCTCTTAGCTGTGGCTACAGAAATTGCAGGTGGTCTTGAGAATTGAATGTGGTGGTGCTGAAAATTGCAGGGAGCAATGAATTGTTTAAGCTCAGCTGAATGAGTGCAATGGAGTTGCTGCCGCAGGAGTGTGACTGCAGCTGGAATAGAGTGGTGGTGAAAATGGAAGGATGGTTAATGAATTGCAGACTAAGGTGGAGTTGAAGCCAAAAATGGAGATTGCAAGGATTCTGGTGCGGTTGCTGAGAGTTTGTGCCTGGTGCTGGCAAAAGCGAAGATTGAGCAGCTGTTGGTGGTACTCAGGTTAGGCAAGAAGATGCAATGGAAAATGCAGCTAGTGATGAAAGCTGGTGGTGTGAAGTGCAGAGTTGTAAGGGAATGATGTTGCTGGTGTAAATTGCAGTATCATGGAAGGTGGTGTTAGTGATGAATTAGAGATGGATGTCTGAGTTATGTCGCTAGATGGAACTGGTGGTGCCGTAGTGTTACAGGGCATTTGAAAGGTGAGATGGAAGTTGAGGCTGAGAAGGTGAACAACTGCAGTTTAGGATGATGCTGGTGAAGCTCATATCAGTGGTAGTTCTCAAGCCAATGGGAGATAGAGATTGCAGTGGCTGGCTGCCGAACTGTGGTGCTTAGTGGTGATTGTGGAATATAGGCAGGATCAATGAGCCGAGAAGCTGCAAGTCGAGATGAGCCTCGACTGGAGCCAGAGAGGAATGGCAGGACTAGGGTATTTGGATTGTTGGATGGAAGTTGCGGCAAATGCTGGTACAAGACTTGGTGTTGAAATGGCACTGATGCTTATAGATTAATAGGTGCAGCTGGGGATAAATGGTCATGGTGCTGTGAAATTACAGGGAATTATAATGTGCAGTTTCAGCTGGTTGATGCAATGGATGACTGAACTGGCAATGGCTAAGCACTGCAGAAATTGTGCGAAAACGGAGCGAGAATGGTGAGCTGATGGTACCACTTCCGGCTATCGGATTTCGGAACCGAGAGTGGGGATCATAATGTTTCAGTGAATCGCGAAGCGGGTTTGAGTTGGATACAAGAGTTGGCCGGACATATGAGCTACGAGTCACGCTTTTAGGTGCGTTTTTCGCAAGAAATGGGAATTGGCTAAAATGGTTTTTTGTGAATGTGTGGATCAGAGAAGCAAAGCTTGAGCCACCGGAAGTGTAGAATTGCCTGGGTGATAGTACCGATGACAAAGGTGGCCTGAGATATTTTTCCGGCGATCGGATTCCGGCAATGCCGTGGCCGGATTCCGGTGATGACGTCATCAATTCCGGCGACGTTTTTGGACCCAAAAATTCCAGAGACTTATTTTCACACATGGGCTTGGTGGACTAATTTGAGACGGGTTTGGAGAAGACTTAACCTACTTTTGGGTATCCTTTTGGGAGAGGCATATAAATAGAACTTTTCTCTAAACCTAGATATATCTCCATTAGGAGACTTCTACTTGTTTTCGAGGGTTTCACATGATAGGTTCTTCTAAACTCTTTATGATGATTTCCAAAACACAAGTAACTAAGTTTTTATTATTGGTTGAAGATGTAGTTGAATTTTGCAACCAAGTTATGATTTTTATGAATTAGTTTTCTCTCAATATTATCGTTTGATTTCTACGGGTTATAATAATTGCATGATTGATGTATTGCAATGTGATTGAATGTTTGTTTAGTTAAGTCTAGAATTGATTGAACTCACATCCATATCTATAGCTATTTTAGGGTTTTCATCGAGCGATAACCTTGAATACAAGTAGCATGATATGATTAGGTTGTAGTGATACATCCTTGTAATCATATGTAGAAATTGACCTTTGTCCGAATTGTTTGCGCAATGTATTACAATTGCATTGATTAGCCTATTTTCGAAACTTAATGCTCCTAGAATTGAACTTGATTAGCGCAAGGCGTTAGGTTATTCTTTAGGTAGATTTCACATATGCGACCCTAATGTGTGTGTTGATAACTTTGGAAATTATTGAGTATTCTTGCAATAAGGTATTCTATGGCTTTTGATGGTAGCGAGATTAAATACGAATTCTATTCATATATTCATAAACTTGTTTACAATTGAAGATGAAACCTTTATCCAATATTTTCACATCCTTGATTTGCGTACTTTATTTTGCTTTTTGTTTATTTTTATTTACACAATCAGAAATTCTTCCGGTGTTTTATATAGGAAACCATAACAATTTGACAACCTAGACCTCTCTCGTGGGAACGATCCTTTCTTGCCCTTGCTATATTTATATTTTGAGTAGTAAGAAAGTGTAAATTATTTTGACGCTACGACAATGGTCATTGTTCATCTTCAAATGTCTTAGTTGTGTGGATTCTAGTAAGGGGTGTAGTGTAGGATTTCCTGCAACTACATAATGGCGCTAGAAACAGGGAGAGAGTAAGGATTGACATCGTGATTTGAAAGAATTTGGAGTAGTAGAGAAGGAGTTTCAAATAATTTTCAACGGTTACCAAAATTAAGAAATGGCTAGAAGGATAAATGCATCCGAGCAACCAACAACTGTTAGAAGGAGTAGGAGACTTGAGGAGAAGGGAGAAATGAAATGGGAAATCCTCAAGAAGGAACATAAGGAATAATGAAGAAAATCAAATTCAATCACCAATTCAACCAGTAGCGGATAGAATTGTGGATTATGATAGAGTAAGCGTGCATACTTGGAGATCGGATTACGTGGACGAAAGGGGGAGAACAACAATTGGTAAACAATGGACAAGAGGAGAGAGACCTAAAAGGGATTGGAGAAATAATTCATGGAAATGAAGAGATCGCGGCATTAGAGGCGTTGAGACAAACAATACATGAAGAGAGACGATTAGAGGCAGAGAAACGTGCAAATTTGACAAGACAGAATCATGAGATGAGGATGGAAAACATCAGATTACAAAACAGAAGGTCGAGAAGCACTACAAGGTCAAGTTCAAGATCATTTAGAGAGGAAAGAAGGAGAATTTTACCTACAGAAAATGTTGATGAAGAAAACCATGAAGAAACGCAAAATCCAGGCATAAACATTGCGAGAGAAGAGAAATGATGGAAGATCGTTATGTTCCACGTCCCAAGACTTTTCAAAATGGGAAGAATGATGGAAATCGAGGAAATAGGCAGCGTCAGAGGCAGAATAATCCAATTGATGAAGAAAATCAAGAAGAAGGAAGAAGAATATTGCATGGGAGAGAAGCACAGAGGAAGCAAAAGAGATTGAGGATGAAATTGAAAGACATTATGTTGAACAAGCACGTCTAGCTCGCGAGAGAGAAAGATTGAGAACAGAAATGGAAGAACAGGAGTTAGAAGAGGCAATTCGCCGGAATAATCATGATAATCGAGAAAGAAGGCGAGAACAAAATCGCAACAATGATAATATTAATGAAGAATATGAAAGAGCACAAAGGAGAGCTGATAGGCAACAAAGAAGAGAAATTGATAGATATAACGGTGTGCGAATTCGTGAAAGAAGTGAAGGAGAAGATCGCAGAGAAAGACGAGAAGAGAATGATGAAAGTCAAAGCAGACATGAACGTAGGAGAAGAGAAGCGGAACTAAAAAGACCAATAGATTCAAATTCTGATGTAAATGAACAAATTTTGAGAGAATTGGCGAGAAATGAGAGGAATGATGAAACAAAGAAAAGGGGAGGAGGAAAGAGACATTGGATGAAGCCATAGAAGAAGCTCGCGAAAACTCCGTTCACACAAGAGATACAATTGGGAGGAATACCACCGAGGTGCAACTTACCTACATTAACCAAGCATTTTCGATGGAACAAATTGTGCGATACAACATATCAAAGCTTATATGAGATGTATGTTACAATGGGAGAATCATGATGCTATATTGTGCAAATATTTTGCATCAAGCTTGATAGGAGAAGCTTTGAAATGGTTTGAGGGACTACCGAAGAACACAATAACATCTTTTAATCACTTGCAGGCTATATTTTTAGGGGCATATATAAGTAATAATTCCTCGCGACCTGGTATTGAAGATGTATTTGGGTTAAAACAAAGGGTTGGTGAAAGCTTGAAACATCTAATCGTGATATGGAAGACAATGTGTAGCGAAATGGCTGGTCGTGTGGAGGAGAGATATCTCATCTTATCATTCATTAATGCTATGTTCGCAACAAATCTGTTATATATTCAAATTTTTAGAGTCAAGAATACAATCACAATGACTGAGTTGCGAGAGCTTCCCGGGAGGAGTATATTGCTCTAGAAGAAAAGCAAAATGAGATGGAATCAAACCCGCCGCGAATACAAGTTCAGGATCTGCGAATGCAAGTTTGTTACCCAAATTGATAAACACTGTGGCAAGTACCTCGCAAGGTCAACAGATGATGGTCAACAAAAGTTGGTAGCCATGGGAAGTCGCGATCAGGAAGAATTTGAAAGAGAAAGAAATTTCTACAACCGTGGCGGAAATAATAAAATTCAAAGGCTTAATCAACCGCAAGAAACCTATGGAGGTCAGAGGCATAATCCGCAAGAAATCTATGGAGGTCAGAGGCATAACTATCATAGAGGGCAGCGAGGTCACATGGTAGTTTGGGAAGAAATCAAGATGCCTCCATTAAACGCTAGCGTGGAGAAAATATGGGAAGATATAATCTTGATGGAAAACATACCCGCACCATGGAACATGGGGAATGAACCGCCTCCAGGTGACAGAAGTCATGAATTTTGTTCCTATCACCATTTTCATGGACACCTACGAATGATTGTAGGAATATAAAAAGAATCATCCTCTAATGATAGACCAAGGGAAGCTAAACCAATTCTTAAAATGTGAAGAGAAGACTCAACCATTACCAACACCTCCGTAAAATCACGTGAGTAAATACGACAAAAGGGAAAGAAACATTTGTAGTAGAAGTTGGAGCGAAGGCCAAAAACTTGTTCTCGCAATTCTATCGTACATTCGACAGACAATCGAAGATTTTCATGATAGTGTTCTCGTAGGGTTTTCGCAAGAGATGCCGACAATAGAGAAGTAATGAACATCGCGAAGACATCGCCACTAAAAGAATGGCAAACGCAGATTATTTCTTTTACCGTTAAGAGGTCCCCGAGGGTGGCGAGATGCATGATACCATTAGTGGTAAGATTGGAGATTAACCCAAAACTCGTTGGTGATGAAGATGATGGGGAAGAAAATTCATGGGCAATAAATAGAATCTTAATTGATCTTTGGTAGCTCGTAAACATACTTTTTTACCACACTTACAAGACTATGGGAGGGAAAGACGAAGACTTGATACCTTCAACCTATAAGATTTATGGTTTTAATGGCACTGCCAATAAACCTAAAGGAGAAACTCGTATGCGAATACCATTGAAAGGATTATCAACTGAAATCTTGTTTTGCATAGTCGATGTGGAATCCCCTATAATGCATTAATTGGGCGACCTTGGTTACATGAGATCTTGGGTGTAGCATCAACTTACCACCAGTGCATCAAATTTCCTCATCCCAGCGGTGTTGGAGTTATAAAAGGAGATTGGGCTGAGGGACAAAAGTGCTATGAAGTTGATGTGGAGTCTTGCGAGGAAAGGGTTGCTCAAAAGAAGAATTGGAAGCGGAATATCAAAGAAGAACAAAGAAGAGAAAGACTGATGGTGGACACAATAGAAGTGAGAGATGAAGATATATTGCGAAACCAATGCTTGAAAACAATTGGAAATTGCGATGGTCTCGCAAAAGGGAAAGAAATATCGAGAATTTGAATGAAGAAACAAAGAGCAACGGGAATAAGAAGTGTAAGAAATAAATAGTTGATTTTAGAGTTGTGTAAAAAAAAAAAAATGATGATCAAGGAAGGAATACGCGAAAGTCTCGCGATTAATGAATATAACGAAAGTTTGGTTAAATAATTACAAATGAGATCACAAAAATGAAGCAAGATTATGTGATAATTTCACAAAGATAATGAGAAGAAATAATCAAAGATCAATGAATGATTGCAAGAATTGATAGAAATGAAAGAATGAGTGAATGGGACAAACCTTTATGGCGTACACCTAGTTCGCGAATGATATTTCGTAAGAGGCAAATGTAAGACCTAAAGTGCGTCATATAAGGGGTATCTCTTGACATGGCTTAGGAAAAGGTTACACCGCCCCGAACCCGAGTCATGAAAATTTGGGGTCAATAAAGCCCATCCGGGAGATACCTTGGATTTCCAACTATATATATATAAGGTTATACCTCGGTTGGACGACCGAGGGTCTCTTCCAAGGAGTCGAGTGTATGACCAAGGCGCCGAGGTACACGGTTGAGCCAAGAGTGCCTGGGGAATTTGAAGTGTCTCGGCCATTCTTGGCAAGTCTTGGCACATGCTGCACTTGGCTCGAAGAAAACTCCACTTAGGGTGCAGTCTCGTAACCATAAGCCCTATAGGCATAAGGGATAAGAGGCTGCGAAAATAACTGGTTGTTGTTAAGACCGGATGGGAGGAGCTAGCCTTGTATGGCCGATGTACGCCTCCTTGAAGGGGCAACCAGGGAGATGATAAGGGCGGCACCCTCCATTAGGGAGCTGATACGTGTCTTAAGACGCAAATGTCATGAGACTCTATTTTCGCAAGAAAATTTAGGCTTGTCATATTTGTGCGATGATCCTGAAGAGGCAATAATACTAACGCGAGGGTAAGACGAGATCAATGGGTCTTTACATGAAAGTGTAAAGACGCCCCGCGATTTCGCCGCAAAGACTGCAATGTCACGGGGCTTTATGTTCGCAAGAACATTTAGGCCTGTCATATTGTCGCAAGAAAAATATCCTGCAGAGGCAAAAATACTAAAGAAATGATAAGACAAGATCAAGGGGTCGTTATATGAAAGTGTAAAGACGTCCTTTGATTTTGTCGCAAGACGGCAATGTCATGGGACTTTATGTTCGTAAGAATATTTAGGCCTGTCATATTGACACAAAAATGAGGGGTGGCAAAATAAGACCTTTAACTAGGAAGGCAAAATAAGACCACACATGAGCAATGATAAGGCAAGATCAATGGGTCATTACATGAAAATGTAAAGACGTCCTGCGATCTTGTTGATGGACGCATTTATGTGTCTATTTTAGTCTCAATTCTCTGTAATGTTAGTACTCGATTTTGATTTTGTTATTTTATGTCTTTGTAGGTGTTTTTGGAGAAATAAGTTTTTGCGGCGAAATTGGCTCGAAAAGTGGTTTTTGCGCTCGTGGAGAAAATTACTATTCGGACCTAATTTGGATAAGGGGCACCCGGATGATAAGGGGCAACCCAGGGCATCCCAATGACAAATTGCTATCGGCACCCCATCAGAGGATAGGGGGCATCATCTTCTTCACGGTTTAAATGCTAAAAATTGGCGGGAAAATAAGAGCAGCGACTGGCAGAGTTTGGGTGTGACTTTTGGGCGCTTTAGAGGGAGATTTAATCGTTGAATTATCTTTGGATGAGCCTGCTAATCCTAGACAGGGAACATATAATCGTTGGATTGGATCGAGTTGGGCGGGACGATGATTTCTCGATAAAACAGAGGTGGAAGTTATTCTGGAATTTTCCGAGTTTTATAAGAAAGTTACGTGCAAGAATGGGAGGATATATTGTTTGTGAGATTTGTTTCTATCCTAGGGAGAGTTTAAGCAAACCTAAGACGCGTTTGAGAGGTGAGAAAAAGGGAAGAAATATCCCGTGGCTTGAGGTGAAAGAAACCGAGATATTCTCGGATTTACTCGAGGTTTAGGGGTCCTGTGGTGTGTATAAGAGGTGATAGAAGTCACAGCAAGGGGTGTCGAGGGTTTGGGGTCGATACGGAGGTACGGTAGAAGTTTGTGAGAGAAGAATCCGGAGGAGCTTCAGAAATTGCTGCTGCTGCTGCTTTGCAGCCGCAGAGTCAAGAACACGAAGAACATTGGACCTTCGGATCAGCCGCAAAACTTTGTCGCAGAATCAACTACACAAAGAAGTCTTATATTCCACGCGAGTCTTATATTCCAGTTAGCCTTATATTCCACTCATCGTTGTAGCGGTTGTTTGTAACGCCTGCAGCGTTTAAACCATGTCTCTGCTTTGTTAGTTTTCTCTTGTTTTTCACCCTTTTGAGCTATGAACAACTATTTTGAGCACGTGAATAATATGAGGAGCTAAACCCCAACACTGGGATGACGGAGGAAGCCATTTTTCATGCGTGTGGTAATTATATTTAATTCTTTTATGACTACTTGCACTATTATCAATTGTTTTATGATTTTTCTTAATTGATTGTGATGTCGTATGATGATGTATGCTTGGTCTAAGTGCTTTTGATGCGTCATGCTAGTGATTTCTGATCAATCTTCTAAGAATCAACCTTGGCAAAGAATTAGAGTCAGTATTATTTGAGCTATAATTGTTTGGAATAAATATTTGAATCGCATGAATGAGTTATGGTGGAATCCTGAGTCTCAGTAATCTCTCGATTTTTGTGACAAACTTGTGTATATATTTTCTTTGTTTTTAGAGTTTTCTGAAACTAAATCTTTACAAGTCTGAGTTGAACGACAATCTTTCTTACCACTTTACAAACAACTTCAAAATCACATCAATTTTTGTATGCCGCCGACGCGGACTTGTATTTAGGTTTTAGGTTTAGAGTTATTTCTCTTTTTATTTTTATATTTTTTGTTCTCTTTTACGCCTTTGGTATTTTTCGATTCTTTTCAGATTTGGAGCGAAGCTACGAGGAAAGAAAAAGTGCTATAAAAGGAAAGCATCGCCAAATAAGGAAAGAAAAGAGGAGTCAAAAGGAGTGAAGAAGAAGATTTTTGTATATAGCTATTTTATTTTATTTTTAGAAACTGTAAATAGGGTTGTATTTTTATTTTTGTAATTTTTCTTTTATTTTTGGACTTTTTGGACTTTATTTTTCTGGACTTGGACATTATTTTTAAAACCCTAAGGAAGGGTTGAAATTAAATATAAACTGTTTGCAGGGAAGGACAACAGTTACGATACTGTCCGGCCCCTCGGGTTCGTGATAATCGACATCGGAGTAGGTGGCCCGAGTCGACTTCAACCTGGTTCATCGCCTGGCCTGCACGGGAGGGCAAGACTCTATCCACCCCACGAATCCCACATGTCGGTGGGTTTTATTTTGTGTGACAACTCACACCCTGCAAATAGAATGTCGAACTGGTATTACAATAGCCAATACAACGAATATCCGACCGAGTTTCAAAATGGACGTTACTACTTTGACCATAGTGTGAATAGTGGTTGGGAACATCGGCCTTTTCAAGGTTATGGCTCATACCATGATGATCCCAATTACTATCCCCACACGCACGGGTCATACGAGCAAAATTCTTATATTTCTCCTTTAGAAGAGTCTCTCAGAAATTAGAGGAGTCAACACGTAAGTTAGCTAAGATGAATAACTTAGTTTATGACGAAAGAGAACTTTCTTTAGAGGAATCCCTCAAGATGATTGATAGGTGTAGAATACACCTAATTTACTATCTAGTAGTTTATGCTTTCTTTGCTATTTTTCTTGTAAATTATGTATTTTATGCTTGTTTTGAGTTTTATAGCTACTCGGAGTCGCACGGGAGAAAAGAAGAAGAAATCACCCAATTTGAGCCAAAAAGGGCAAAAAGGTCATTTCACCAAGGAAGGAATACTATATGGAGCCCAGACAAGGTTAAGGGTTACTCTCTATTGGAGGATTACTAAAGAAAGGACAGATTTCAAATTAAGGGGGCCAAACCGGGTAGCCCTTATCCGTAAATGTAGTGCTATTATCAGTGGTAAAATGGATGTATAAACCCAAACCCATAGACCCACACCCACACCCGCACCCGAATCCGCCCCATTTAACCTTCACCCTAAATCGAGAAACACTTTTCTTTAACATTTTTCATTCTCACCAAAATCGAAGAACGCAGGAGGTTGTTATTTTGAAATCCAGGAGATGGTGGATGTTGGGTTCGATTCATCGAGAAGGAGGAGGAAGATGCAACGGCGGCCGTTAATCGAGAAATTAATTAGAGTTCGTGCAATTGAGGAGATGGGTCGTGAAGAACAAGCGGCTGGGCGTGAAAATGAGATTGTCAAGCTCGAGAGAACTAAATCGAGAGAAATTCATGAAAATCGAGCGTCATTGTGGAATACTGAGAGATGGAAGAGAGGGTTGAAATCGAGATCGAAGAGCGATCGAAACTTAAATTAGGGTTCGAATTGATGATTTAAGGTTTCGAATCGAGAGACAAGGAAGGAGTTGGTCTCGATGTCGAGAGATTGAGGAGTAATTTGTTTGGTGATGCTGTAAAGCTCGGGTTTAATTCAAATTGCTCGAGTGAGATGGAGCAGCGATTGAAAGGAGTCGATGTTGTTGTTTAGATTGAGCTCAGGGTGATAAGATGGATTGGGTCTGAGTCTAATGGCAGAAATTGGGTGTTGGTGTTCAATAAAGCTATACAACAGAGGATTTTGCAAATGGATTAGGGGATGAAACGGTGGTGTTGCAATCGAGAATGGGTTAGTGAGCAATGGTGTGGAGGCTCCGATGGTGTTATGGGATGGGTGTAGTGGATTTGAAGCTGCAGCTGTTGTGACTCAGTATAAGGCTCAGATGGGAAGTTTGTTGGCAGGTAAATGGGAAGGCAGTTGCAATTGGAGATGAATAAGGATGCTGCTACAGTTTTGATTGAGTACAGGCCTGGCATTGCAGCTGAGAAGATGGAAGTGGTGGTATCTGAGATGGGTTATTCTGCAAGGGGGTTTCCTTCTTGGTTCAATTGGTGCCGTTGATGGCTCTATTGGTTGAACTACTTACATGGCATAGTCAGAGTGCAACTGGAATTACAAAGAAGTCGCGAAGATTATGGCGGATTGAATCGAGGAAATGGAGATGAGAGTGATCTTGGCAAAGAGTCATTGGCGATCTACGTGCGTGGTGATAGAATGGATGATTCAAATTTGGGCGAGATGGTGATGATGCAGACAAGATGGGGAGTGGTTTATGGCTTGTTGCTGTTGCACAGAAATGTGAGTTGTGTGAGGTCAGAAATGGTGCTCCTGTGTGTTAATACTAGGCAGAGCAAGTAGGAAATTGGTATGAATGTGTTAGATGTATGCTTAGGTGTGTTACAGAAGAGAATGGCTCGAAAGATTGGCCGGGGAGTCCCGTAAACAATCGAACTCTACGGTTTTTCATTACGGCGAGTCGACCAAAGGTCACGGCGATGACTGCCCGCACCGACCCGATGACCGATTCATCCGATCCGGCTCGAGCCTGAGTAAACCAGATCGACCAACTAGGGAGCTGACTCAGCGTCTGACTTCCCATCCTTGACCTGGTTGACTGTTAAAGACCGTTATCTTGACCGTTAGTCCTAACGGAGGACTGACGGAATATTCCGTCGAATATTCCACTGACGGAGAAATTTTCATAGATGACCGGCGGTGAGGTTTTTGGTCAAATTAAGGCCACAATCCCGATTTTCCGGCGAGCAAAAAATTCCAGAATTTTCTATGGACTTCTCTCATGGGTGTGAAGACTTGGGCTAGGAATTGGATGGAGAATTGGACTCAAATTTGGAAAGAGAAGGTGGAAGAGTTGAGAAAAGCTTGGAATTGGAAATTGAATTGCTAAAGGAAAAGGATTCTACTCCTTAGAAGATTTGGAGAATATTGAAGCCTATAAATAGAGAAGTTTTCTACAACTTCTACACACCTCTCTACACACACATCACTTGTGTTTTTGCTTGCTTTTCTAAGATTCTTCTTTTTAGTTATTTGTGTGAACTCTTGAAAATTCTCCTTTTAATAATTATTATTTGTGTGAATTTCAAAAACATGAGTAGCTAATTTTCTTATTGATTGAGGATGAATTCCTAGTTCTTAACATATGATTTAAGTTTTTGTTTTCAATTCTATCTTGAAGTTTTTCACATAATTATCGTTTGTTTTTACTAATAGGAATGATCTTAAAGACATTCATGATTGATTGATAGATTGTTTGGAGTGCACGCTAAATTGATTTGTTAAATTGATCTAAAGCTAGTGAAAGTTAGGGGATAAGTAATCGTTTTCTTGACTCTTTACATAAGTAGCAAACACGAGACCTTGCGGAGGGATTCCGTGGAGCAATTGTGTGTGAAAACAACGTTAGCAAGTAGACCTTGATCTAAGAGTCTAACTACTAGGTGGTTTGGTAAATAGAATCCGGTAGTCGAGAACTTCCGTATCCGGTGATACAAGGGATTTAGGGTTTAGCACTCGAGCTAGCTGCTTTACCTACGGTTGGTGATAATTTGTGACTAATAACAAGTAGAAAAGGACATAACTTGATTCATTGTTTCGTAACGAAGAAGGATTCCTTGGTCTTGTCTCTTTTATTGTTTTCAACTTTCGATTTTAATTGCTTTGTTTATTTTCTTTTGCTTTTTACACCCCCTTTCGTGACAACTTTTACAACTAAGATCTCTTGCTCCTCGTGGGAAACGAACTTGACTTCCATTATATTATTTTTAATTGAGTGGAAACATTGATTAATTTGATTGCACCTACGACACGCATCAAATTTTGGCGCAATTCTTAGGGAGCAACGAGGCGATTTTTAGTTGTTTTTAATTTTTCTTTTTGCTTTATTCTTGCTTTGTTAGATTCTTTACCGTATCTAACTTAGTTTATGAGAATCTTGTTTCAGGTGTTATACCTTTGGTGAATGCTTAAAGAGGGCAGACCGAGTCCAATACGTCTTCGATCCGGCACTAACTAAAGGATTTCATTCGAAGCGATTAACACTCCACTTCCTCCTTCTTCATCAAGTGATTCGGACAAAGAGGAAGAAACAATGGCTGATCGTACACTAAAGGACCTAGCTTCTCACAAGGTTGATACACAACAATGGTGTATCCAAACTAATTCAACCTTCGAGATCAAGCCGGGGTTGATTAGAGAGTTACCAAAGTTCCATGGCATGGTGAATGAGGACCCAAACAAACATCTTATGGACTTCTACACCATAGTTATGGCTATGCTTCCACCGGAGACTAATGCGGATGGAGCAATGTTGAAAGCTTTCCCGTTTTCTTTGGCGGGTAATGCTAAGGAATGGTTATATTATTTGCCTTAGGAAGTATCACAACATGGAATGGGATGAAGAAACTTTTCCTCGAGAGATATTTTCCCGCATCCAAAGCTACTCAAATTCGCAAGGAGATTTGTGGATTGAAACAACAAGTGGGAGAATCATTGTATGAATGTTGGGAGCGATACAAGAGGTTGGTGGCAAGCTATCCACACCATCAATTTAGTGATGTTATGATACTCCAATACTTCTATGAAGCTCTCCACCCAAGTGATAGGTCTCTTCTTGACGCCGCGGGTGGTGGTGCATTAATGAACAAGACGGTGGCCCAAGCTACCGAGTTGATTGAAAGTATGGCTGCGAACTCGCAACAATTCTACACAAGGGATGAACCAATGGTTAGGCGAGTGCATGAAGTTAGTGATTCATCATCACATCTTGATCAAAGGATGAGTAACATGGAGATAATGATGCAAAGGATGGCGCGGTAATTATTCCGGATGGTGAGACCGAACAAGTGAATGCTTTATATCCAAATCAAAGGCCAAGGTACGATCCATACTCAATACCTACAATCCCGGTTGGAAGGATCATCCCAACTTTAGTTATGCAAATAAGCAAGCGGCGGTTCCCAATCCGTATGAGCAACAAGGTGGTTTTCAACAATCACGTTTCCAACCTCAACAACAATTTCAACCACAACAAGTCAAGGAGTGTGATTCTTTGAATGATGACAAGCTCAATGCGTTAATACAAGGTGCGCAAGGTCTCACCACTATGGTTCAACAACACCAACAAAAGACCGATTCGGCAATCAAGGAGTTACAAATTCAAGTGGGGCAATTAGCGACCGATGTGAACTTATTGCAAGCGCAAGCGTCCACAAAACTTCCTTCACAACCATTTGTTAATCCAAGAGAGAGCGTTAATGCGATTACTTTGAGGAGTGGGAAACAAGTGGAGCAACCAAATCAACAAGATAAGGTGTATGATGAGAAAGAGGAAATTGAAACCGTATCAAAGGAGAAAACATCTCCAACCAACCAACCCGAGGAGACGGTTCCTACTTTCACAACTCCACCCCCGTTCCCTAGCCGATTTGCTAAATCAAAGAAAGACTTGGAATACATGGATATTTGGGAGATCTTTAAGAAAGTACAAGTCAATATTCCACTCATAGAAGCTATTCGTCAAATTCCTCGTTGTGCAAAGTTCTTAAAGGAGTTGTGCATGAAGAAGAAAAGGTTGAAAGGGAATGAAGTCATGAGTGTGGGGGAGAATGCTTCGGCGTTTATTCTCAAGAAACTCCCACCAAAATTAAAGGACCCCGGTAGTTTCAATATACCTTGCACAATTGGTAAAACAAGGTTTACTCGAGCTTTGCTAGATTTGGGAGCATCGGTTAATGTTATGCCTTCCTCGATTTATGATTCTTTGAATCTTGGTCCTCTTAAAGAGACCGGGGTAGTTCTTGAACTTGCTAACCGATCTAATGTTTACCCGAAAGGGATTGTTGAGAATGTTTTGGTGCAGGTTAATGAGCTTGTATTTCCGGCCGATTTCTATGTCTTAGACATGAATGATGAGAATTATTCCAAGTCTACACCTTTGCTTTTGGGTAGACCATTCTTAAGCACCGCCGGACAAAGATTGATGTCCAAAATGGCACCTTGACTATGGAGTTTGATGGTACACTCATCCACTTCAATATCTTTGAGACAACGCGATACCCTAGTGATGTGACATCATGTTTTCCGTGAAAGAGATTGATCCGGGCTAATGAATCTTGCAAAAGCTAAGTCGGGCCGTCGACTTTAAAACAAGCGCTTAATGGGAGGCAACCCATAGGTTTTGTATTTCTTATCTTTTTTGCTTTTTGTTATTTTTTTTCTTGTTTCTTATCATGTTAAAATTTCCCACCTTGACTTTACTAGGAGGATTCAATTACATTGAGGACAATGTAAGGTTTAAGTGTGGGGGAGTGGTTAAGCATGTTTTTTAAAACAAAAATTACAAAAAAATTAAAAATTTTGAAAAAAAAAAAAAAAAAGTTTTTCATAAAAACTCCAACTTTTAAAGATTTTAGAGTCACTAGCATATTTCTAGGTATGTTTACATAGAGATTTTGACCGACATAATTGAACTTGGAAATGTTAGAGAACTACATTCGGATTTCTTGCTTGTTTGAGTGTTAAATAATGGATTTAATCATGCCGGTGATGCGAATTTGGTGCGTGGAGAAGGGCATTATTAGAGTTGCTGATCAATCATTAGTGGAGACTACCCGTATTCATATCATGTGAGGCACCGACCAGAATTCTTCCATCTACTAAAGAGCCTTCTTTGAGTGTGTGTCACCATACGTTAATTCCGGGTAGAATGGTGAGCTACCCAACCTCCCACCAATAGAAGCACTACTCTTTGATCTCTTGAGTGCTAATTTTGTCAATCATGAGGGTGACGTCCATGGATGAAAGCTTCCTTCTTGTAGTTCGATTTGCAGTTAGCACCATTCTCTCTCTCGACAACAACGGATCCATAGAAACACTCTCATCATCAACAAGGAGCGACACCAAAATCTACAAGGAAAGTTGGAAAAGTTTAAGGTTTACAAGCAACGGAACGAGAAAAAGAGCAAATTTCAAATACAAGTAAAGCAACATACAAAGAGCGGATTTTTACATATATGTTGAGGACTTACAATACAATGAGGTAATTTTATATTCAAGTATGAAGACTTATTCATGAAAGTGAAGAAAATTAAAAGGTGAGAATTTTTGAAGTTTATGATTTCAAGACGATACAAGTTGTGAAGAATCAAGTGGTAAAATACTTCTCCCACGGCCATGGTTTATTTTGTATTTAATTTCTCTTGTCAAAAAAAAAAAAAAAAAAAAAAAAAAAAAAAAAAAAAAAAAAAAAAAAAAAGAAGAAAAAAAGAAAGAAAAACACAAGAGAAATATTTGTTCTTATTTTTATGAGCGGGGGGGAAGGAAAATTTATAAGGAAGTTTCAAGCGACAAGGATTTTTAAGGTAAAAAGTTATAAATTGTCGAGGATTTATGAAATTCGAGGGTTTATCATCAATAGTTGAAACTGAAGACGAAGACCAAGACGAGGAGCGGAAGACGTTTCTATTGGATTCCGTGAGAGTGGTGTTATCATAATTGGCGATCGGATGTGAAGGTGAGTAAGTAATCTCATCCTCAATAATATATGGTTGATTTCCTTTCTTAGAGATCGTCAGAAAAATGGTTTTTCAAAATATAAAAGATGTGGGTTTTTAAAATATTTCGGAAGTTGTCCTTCCCACCATTCAACGTGTTGCAGGATTTCTCTCTTCATTCCTACCTGCACACATGTGAGAACCATAAAAAAAAGCCGTCTTTTTGAGTGCAATTATCATAAAATCCTTTTTGGTGAGGCAGAAGTCGAGGCGAAATGCTTATTGATCGTTTCTCAAACACGCGTTATCTCATTATGGTGTGGTTATTTCTCACTCAACAATTAAGAACGAGAATATGTTCTTTAGTATTTCTAACTTCTTATTACTAGCATGCAGAAACTCTATGTCCTCATAACTTTTTGATGCTTGTGACGCTTGAACGCTTTGAAGTTGTGAGTTTTTAGTTTGATTTGCTCGAGGACTAGCAAAGTCTAAGTGGGGGAATTTGATAGGTGTAGAATACACCTAATTTACTATCTAGTAGTTTATGCTTTCTTTGCTATTTTTCTTGTAAATTATGTATTTTATGCTTGTTTTGAGTTTTATAGCTACTTCGGAGTCGCACGGGAGAAAAGAAGAAGAAATCACCCAATTTGAGCCAAAAGGGCAAAAAGGTCATTTCACCAAGGAAGGAATACTATATGGAGCCCAGCCAAGGTTAAGGGTTACTCTCTATTGGAGGATTACTAAAGAAAGGACATTTCAAGTTAAGGCTGCCAAACTGGGTAGCCCTTATCCAGAAATGTAGTGCTATTATCAGCTGGTAAAATGGATGTATAAACCCAAACCCATAGACCCACACCCACACCCGTACCCGAATCCGCCCCATTTAACCTTCACCCTAAATCGAGAAACACTTTTCTTTAACATTTTTCATTCTCACCTGAAACTGAGAAGAAACGCAGAAGCAGCTGCTGCTGTTATTTTGAAATCCAGAGATGGTGGATGTTGGGTTCGATTCATCGAGAAGGAGGAGGAAGATGCAATGGCTGCTGTTAATCGAGAAATTAATTAGAGTTCGTGCAATTGAGGAGATGGGTCTGTGAAGAACAAGCTACTTCTGTGAAAATGAGATTGTCAAGCTCGAGAGAACTAAATCGAGAGAAATTCATGAAAATCGATCTTCTTTGTTGAATACAGAGATGGAAGAGAGGGTTGAAATCGAGATCAGAAGAGCAGACTGAAACTGAAATTAGGGTTCGAATTGATGATTTAAGGTCTCTGATGTCGAGAGATTGAGGAGTAGCTGTTTGGTGATGCTGTAAAGCTCGGGTTTGATTCAAATTGCTCGAGTGAGATGGAGCAACGATTGAAAGGAGTCGATGTTGTTGTTTAGATTGAGTTCAAGGTGATAAGATGGATTGGGTCTGAGTCTAATGGCAGAAATTGGGTGTTGGTGTTCAATAAAGCTATACAATGAGAGGATTTTGCAGTCGGATTAGGGGGATGATGAAATGTGTGGTGGTGTTGCACCGAGAATGGGTTAGTGAGCAACTGGTGTGGAGGCTCCGATGGTGTTATGGGATGGCAAAGCAGTAGTGGATTTGAAGTCGCAATTAATTGTGACTCAAGATAAGGCTCGGATGGGAAGTTTGTTGGAAGGTAAATGGGAAGGCATTTGCAATTGGAGATGAATAAGGATGTCATCTGATTTTGATTGAGTACAGAGCCTGGCATTGCAAATGAGAAGATGGAAGTGGTGGTATACGAGATGGGTTATTCGCAAGGGGTTTCCTTCTTGGTTCAATTGGTGCTGTTGATGGCTCTATTGGTTGAACTACTTACATGGCATAGTCAGAGTGCAGCTGGAATTACAGTAAGCTGCGAAGATTATGGCTGGATTGAATCTGAGGAAATGGAGATGAGAGTGATGCTGCAAAGAGAGTCATGGCGAGTCTACAGCGATGATAGAATGGATGATTCAAATTTGGGCAGATGGTGATGATGCGAGACAAGATGGGGAGTGGTTTATGGCTTGTTGTGTTGCACAGAAATGTGAGTTGTGTGAGGTGTAAAATGGTGCTCTGTGTGTTAATACTAGGCGAGCAAAAAGAGGAAATTGGTATGAATGTGTTAGATGTATGCTTAGGTGTGTTACGAGGTGAAGAGAATGGCTCGAAAGATTGGCCTGGGAGTCCCGTAAAACAATCGTAACTTCGGGTTTTTCATTACGGCGAGTCGACTCGATCTCGGCGATGACCGTTAAAATCGACCCCGATGACCGATTCAGCCGATCCAGCTCAGCTGAGTAAACCAGTCAGCCAACTAGGGAGCTGACTCATAGCTGACTCAGCGTCTGACTTCCCATCCTTGACCCGGTTGACTGTTAAAGACCGTTATCTTGACCGTTAGTCCTAACGGAGGACTGACGGAATATTCCGTCGAATATTCCACCGACGGAGAAATTTTCGGTGTGTGGCGGTGAGGTTTTCCGGTCAAATTCCGGCCACAATCCCGCTTTTCCGGCAGAGCCAAAAATTCAATTTTCTATGGACTTCTCTCATGGGTGTGAAGACTTGGGCTAGGAATTGGATGGAAAATTGGACTCAAATTTGGAAAGAGAAGGTGGAAGAGTTGAGAAAAGCTTGGAATTGGAAATTGAATTGCTAAAGGAAAAGGATTCTACTCCTTAGAAGATTTGGAGAATATTGAAGCCTATAAATAGAGAAGTTTTCTACAACTTCTAGACACCTCTCTACACACACATCACTTGTGTTTTTGCTTGCTTTTCTAAGATTCTTCTTTTTAGTTATTTGTGTGAACTCTTGAAAATTCTCCTTTTAATAATTATTATTTGTGTGAATTTCAAAAACATGAGTAGCTAATTTTCTTATTGATTGAGGATGAATTCTAGTTCTTAACATATGATTTAAGTTTTTGTTTTCAATTCTATCTTGAAGTTTTTCACATAATTATCGTTTGTTTTTACTAATAGGAATGATCTTAAAGACATTCATGATTGATTGATAGATTGTTTGGAGTGCACGCTAAATTGATTTGTTAAATTGATCTAAAGCTAGTGAAAGTTAGGGGATAAGTAATCGTTTCTTGACTCTTTACATAAGTAGCAAACACGAGACCTTGCGGAGGGATTCCGTGGAGCAATTGTGTGTGAAAACAACGTTAGCAAGTAGACCTTGATCTAAGAGTCTAACTACTAGTTTATTTAAATTACATCTAGAGTGAGCTACTACTAGGTGGTTTGGTAAATAGAATCCGGTAGTCGAGAACTTCCGTGTCCCGGTGATACAAGGGATTTAGGGTTTAGCACTCGAGCTAGCTGCTTTACCTACGGTTGGTGATAATTTGTGACTAATAACAAGTAGAAAAGGACATAACTTGATTCATTGTTTCGTAACGAAGAAGGATTCCTTGGTCTTGTCTCTCTTATTGTTTTCAACTTTCGATTTTAATTGCTTTGTTTATTTTCTTTTGCTTTTTACACCCCCCCTTTCGTGACAACTTTTACAACTAAGATCTCTTGCTCCTCGTGGGAACGAACTTGACTTCCATTATATTATTTTTAATTGAGTGGAAACATTGATTAATTTGATTGCACCTACGACACGCATCAATGATAGCGGAGACGAACGAAAGAATTGCTCGAAATCTAGATTTCCAATATAGTGTTTCCAAAAATACCCTTGAAAATGAGGATAGTTATTTGCATAATCAAGATGACGAGGATAAAATTGGTAACACTACTTTAGATGAGGTTCAATCATTTTCATGTTATTATAATGATGATTATGATGAGGATAGTGTTGATGAAGAATTTGAAATAAGTAGGCATAGTGATCAGGAATTTGTTACTCCAATTGAGCTTAATAATGATAATATTTCTAGTTCAAATCCAATTAATTTTAATAATTATTCACCTATTCAAAAGGACGAGGATTTGACTAGAGATACCACCGTTTTAGACGATGTAGTATTTCCTTATGATTACGAAGCCGATGATAGTTTTGAGGAACGAGTTTATTCTCGAGAACATTGTTTTAGAGTCTAACGATTTAGAAACATTAGTCTTAGACAAAGAAGATGAACTCGTAGATCTTTCAAATATGATAAGTGAGGATGCACCTTCCGATTATAACTTAGAAGAAGCGGTGACCATTTTCGTGGATTCGATGATCTAGAAATTAGGGAAATTGTAGCTAGTCTATCTAGAGACACCAAAAATCTAAGTTTGGGGGTGACTATCATTCTCCTAGTGCCTTACCTTTAGCTCTTATAGAGATCCCTCACTTGGGACTTGATATATGTGCCTCAACCATTGTGCGGATTGCCTTCATACTAGTTCTCCAGAACCTAGTGATGTCCATAGGGAAGTTCAGTTGTTAGAAACCCATCCTCTGGTTGATGTGGTTAGCCCCAGCTATGATACCAGATCGATTTTGTTTTCCCACCAAATATTTTTCAACCAATTGTGGGAATGTATGAGTTCAAAATGTGTCGATTATTAAGTTTTGAGACTGAGCCTAAGTACTTTAGGAAATTAATATCGACACATTTGCTTAAGATTGACCGCCGTTTCATCGTGGTCAATTGTGTGAGTCAAAGCCGATTGACTTTAAGGATCCGCAATTATTCAGAGTTATTATTATGTGCTTCTAAGTTCTTATTTGATTTTTACAGACTTTACAACCTGAACCGGATCTTAGCTATGAGGAAATCCAACCCATGAAAATATTTTATTTGGACCCAGTTATAGAGCTCGAACTCGAACCACAACTAGATGATGTTGTTTTAAACAGGAAACTAGACAAGGGTGTGCTTTATTTGTTAATTTTCTTGGCAGGTTGGAGATTCCTTTTATTTGTGATAGCTCTATTTGGTTTTGATGACCCACAAATATTTCGGCTATTACTTTATGATTTTATGAGGTGACTAATCCTTTCTTAGTCTGGCTGAAGACGTTAAACTTAGCACTTCTTGGGAGGTAACCCAACATTCATGCGACACGGTAATATCTTTCCTTAACTCTTTTACTTCAAATGGTAACAGTTTCTCCTTGTTCATGCTTAAATTTTATCTTTAGAACATTGAGGACAATGTTAGATTTAAGTTTGGGGGTATGGGAGAAACTTTTAGTTGCATTGATAAACTCCAGAGCCTAGAAATTTATGCTTATTAAGGATGGCACTAACCAATCTAAGTGGATGGAAGCATTTTGGTTGTAGGAGTTGAGGAACCAATCTCGATTAGATGGCAACATCTAAAGAGTCTATTCATAAAAGCCTGAGCTCGAGGTGTTAGAATTAAAGAAAAAAACACGATAGTTTCGCCATATCTCGTTGAATCCTTTTCACTTCTATTTTTTATTGGTTTTCTTCAAAATATGTTTGTCTAAGTGATTAGGTGGGGCCCACGAATCAAGTTGTTACCGATGCTAGGGTGAAATAGAGTGATTGAGATACCAAAAAAAAAAAAAAAAAAGTGAAAAAAAAAAAAAAAAAAAAAAAGTGAGACCGGACCATCGACCAATAGGAATAAATTCAATAAAGTCGACCATGGAACCCTTGTATATGCCGGTTGTGTTGACCTAGAGTTAAGTTTATCGACCCTTTGGTTCCCTTGTATATGCCGGTGTGTTGATATTAGTCGACCAGTGTCTCAGTCCTTTAGGATAGGTTCGTTTTGGCGGAGGCCTTGATGAGATATGGGAAACACTTTTCACCTTAGTCAACATCAAAACCATCTATGTTTTTCTATATCCATCTCATTATCTATCCATGTGATTGGTCGACTCCCGGTTATGATGTCCGAAACTATCCGAGTAGAGCTCTGTGACTTATATATGAATTTTAGTATGTTTGAGTGCAAACTCGTGTACAGCAATTGGAATTTCGCATCAGGGTACTTCCTCCTGTAGTCAATAAGTAAGCCAACCAAGGAGATTCTTTAGTGCTTTCCAAGGTTGCATAGATAGCTAGGGTCTGAGAAAAAGGTTTTGTGGGTACACCTGGTAAACCCTCCCGAGACTATAACTCGGCCACTAGGGCCACCTAGGGGTTTAAAGGCTTATTGCATACGCTAAATGCAATCGACGATGCCTAATGACGGTGAGTTAGGATTTTATTTGATTTGCTCGAGGACTAGCAAATAATAAGTTTGGGGGTATTTGATGGACGCATTTATGTGTCTATTTTAGTCTCAATTCTCGTAATGTTAGTACTCGATTTTGCGCTTATTTTGTTATTTTATGTCTTTGTAGGTGTTTTTGGAGAAATAAGTTTTGCGGCGAAATTGGCTCGAAAAGTGTTTTTTGCGCTCGTGGGAGAAAATTACTATTCGGACCCTAATTTGGATAAGGGGCACCCAGATGATAAGGGGCAACCCCAGGGCATCCCACAGACAGCTGCTATCGGCACCCCATCAGAGGATAGGGGGCATCATCTTCTTCACGGTTTAAATGCTAAAAATTGGCGGGAAAATAAAGCAATGATCGGCGTAGTTTGGGTGTGACTTTGGGCGCTTTAGAGGGAGATTTAATCGTTGAATTGTCTTTGGATGAGCCTGCTAATCCTAGACAGGGAACATATAATCGTTGGATTGGATCGAGTTGGGCCGGACGATGATTTCTCGATAAAACAGAGGTGGAAGTTATTCTCGGGAATTTTCCGAGTTTTATAAGGAAGTTACGTGCAAGAATGGGAGGATATATTGTTTGTGAGATTTGTTTCTATCCTAGGGAGAGTTTAAGCAAACCCAGAAGACGCGTACAGAGGTGAGAAAAAGGGAAGAAATATCCCGTGGCTTGAGGTGAAAGAAAACCGAGATATTCTCGGATTTACTCGAGGTTTAGGGGTCCTGTGGTGTATATAAGAGGTGATAGAAGTCACAGCAAGGGGTGTCGAGGGTTTGGGGTCGATACAGAGGTACGGTAGAAGCTGTAGAGAAGAATCGGAGGAGCTTCAGGAAATTGATGCTGCTGCTGCAGAGCTGAAGAACACGAAGAACATTGGACCTTCTGGATCAGTCGCAAAACTTTGTCGCAGAATCAACTACACAGCAGTCTTATATTCCACGGCAGTCTTATATTCCAGCAGTCTTATATTCCACTACCGTTGTAACAGCTGTTTGTAACGCCTCTGCAGCGTTGCAAACTGTCTGCTTTGTTAGTTTTCTCTTGTTTTTCACCCTTTTGAGCTATGAACAACTATTTTGAGCACGTGAATAATATGAGGAGCTAAACCCCAACACTGGGATGACGGAGGAAGCCATTTTTCATGCGTGTGGTAATTATATTTAATTCTTTTATGACTACTTGCACTATTATCAATTGTTTTATGATTTTTCTTAATTGATTGTGATGTCGTATGATGATGTATGCTTGGTCTAAGTGCTTTTGATGCGTCATGCTAGTGATTTACAGATCAATCTTCTAAGAATCAACCTTGGCAAAGAATTAGAGTCGTATTATTTGAGCTATAATTGTTTGGAATAAATATTTGAATCGCATGAATGAGTTATGGTGGAATCCTGAGTCTCAGTAATCTCTCGATTTTTGTGACAAACTTGTGTATATATTTTCTTTGTTTTTAGAGTTTTCTGAAACTAAATCTTTACAAGTCTGAGTGAACGACATTCTTACTACCACTTTCTACAACAACATAAAAACCACATCACTTGTCGCAATGATGAATTTCAACATAAATGAAGATAAGATCACACAAGAAATTGAGTAACCAAATAAACTTGTGAAAATGGCTATATTTCTTCATTTATTTGTGAAGAATTAGCAAATGATTTGCGAAACTAAGAAGTATTATTACTTAAAGGTTATCGATTTAATCTCTCATGTGAAAATAAATAACAGAGGCAAGTATGGGAATGATTAGAGTAAAAACTTGTTATTTATTTTCATATGATAGATTTACAGTAAGAGATTACAAAAATGGAAGGCTAGAAGGATAAATGTACAAGTATCACAAGAAGAGAAAAAGGAAAATGGAGCTATCTCTCAGTTTATTCTTCTTTTTCATCAGATTCTTTATCAGACTCCTCTTCTTCGCTTGCATCACTATCAGAGACATCTGAGGAAGGCATATTTTCAGGAACTTCATCAAGAAGACAAGGATATGAAGAAAGAGGAATGCGATGGTCATCACAAACTGTCTCAATAGTTTGATTGCGAAAACGAACATCGTCATTATTGAAATTCGCTACTGTAGTTTGTAATTGCTTCTTCAACCTGGAATACTTTTTGTTGCGAAGAGAGAGGTCCTTTGCAAGTTTTTCTTTTTCAGATTCAAGTTCTTCAATCCTTGTTTGATATCTCTTCTCAGCTTCTGCGAACGTATGATAATGAGTCAGTAACTTAATAGCAGTTTCACAAAAAAAAAAGTGGTAAAGTAAAGAAGAACAGTTAACAACCTTCTCTGTCAGAAATCATATCTTTAACCAAGGCAGTATGCTCAGCATGAAGACTGACGCTAACACCTAAGTTATTTCTGGCATTATCTAGAACTTTCGCAGCCCAAGCGAACTCATCATCACTATTTATGACAAGAAGTGAACGAATTTGATTTTCTCGCTCATTAAGTATGGCATTTTGGCGAAGAGATTCATCTCGTTCAATTTGGACTTCAAGAAGAGTTTTTTGGAATTTCGCTAATGCTTGTGCACCTTGATTAGCAATGCGATCCTTGTCATCTATAAGGCTATTAATTTTCTTCCTTAGAATATTATTATTCTCGTGGGAGCTAAGATATAAACGTTTAAATCGGTTGGCTAAACCTAAACTAGATCTATGCTCAATTTCTAAGAGATGAAATTTGGTTCGAAGTTCATTTATGGAAAGAGAGTTAATTTTGTTCGACGAACTACTTAAAGATTCGTTGAGATGAGCGAGAAGAGCATCATTATCCATAGGCTCAGGAAATGAATGGAGAAGGATGGCTTCTTCAGAAAGATTATAAATGTCTGCGAAAATGATAAGTGAGATAAAGAAAAATAAATGACAAAATAAAAACGAGGAAAAGAGAAGAGTTTTGTACCATAAAGTTGTTGATTAGCACTTTGAAGGGTAGAAATTTTATTCTTCTGAGTAGAAGATTCAGCTTCCAGTTGTTGAATTCTTTCGCGAAGAGCAGCAGTCTCATTTCACTTTTCTTGCAAGATGTCGCAACTTCAACTTCTAGCTCGTTGTTCTTCTCCTTAAGTTGAAGGTTTTTCTTTTCAAGATTGTTGCGCCTTTTCTCGAGATCTGAGGCAACAACAAAGGAAGCTCTCCCAGACTATAAAGGAAAGTAAAGAAATTGTTAAGATAAGGTTTATAAGTGAAATCACAAAGAAATAAAGAAATATGAACATAGCAAGGCACTAAGTGCATTTAAGAAACTGGGAGTCATTGTCCTGGAAACTCCACGAAAAGAATCATTATCCGCTAACAGGGGGGCATCGCAGATATTTGCGAGAGCTTCGCATGTAGCAGAAAAACGATCATCTCCCAAAACTTGCATAGAATCAGAGAAAACACTAGACAGTTGCGCCATAGTGATTCGTTCGAATGATTCTCCTTCGCAAAAGAAGTGTCAACCTCATCATTATCTTCATCAGAGTTCTCGCCGGTTTGGGAGTTAGAGTGAGAAGAGGAATAGATTTTCCGTTTCTTAGAAGATGGAGCAGAAGACTTATCCTTGCGAAGAGTAATCTTATTCTTGCCTTTAGCCTTCGCAGCTTCAGAAATATCATTCTCTTCAACGCCAACATTCGCACACGAATGAAGATAAGAAACAGAGGCAACAATATTGTTAAAAATAATAAGGAAAAATATTTCTTACTTCATCCGTGATTGAACGAAGTATCGCCAGAGTACTCGCCTTTGGATTTCTTTTGTAGCTCCTTCTCAATTTGGTGATCTGAAAAATTCGCAAGATTAGATATAAGAGGAAGTGAAGATTGTAAAATAAGTAAAAGTTAGGAAGTATACCTCTTTTGCTTTCTCGGGCCAATTAAATACCCAAGGATGATAATTTGCGAGATTCGCAGGGAGTGTATTGGAACCTGAAATATAAGGTCCGTTCAAAAATAGCGGAAAGACACACCATTTCTTATCTTTAGAGTAGCGAGGAACATTGTTCTTTCCAGAATGCCAATCAATATCTAGCATGAGTATCTTATCGTCGGGAATGTTCTCTTTTCTTTTCAATCGGGCACCGCAGCGAGATTTGTCATTCTTCATATTTATCACTTCATAATTCTCAAAAAAGTTTTCTACTGAGTACTTTTCGGTGACTATCTCTAAGTTTGCGAATTTAGGATCTCGACGTTATCGGGGTATAGAGATCCCTTACCAGCGCCATGATGGGCGAATTCAAGCATTAGACGGATGCAATCACCACTTAATTGATAAATAGCTCGCGAGAATTTCTCATGAGCAAGGATTTCATAGAACAAGGGCAGTTCGGGATTGTAGAGAGGAATGGGAAGACTGCGAGGATTTGACCTAAGCGAGATTATGATTTCTCGATCATCACAATGATGATCGCAAACAACTTTTGCGAAAGAATAAATGAAGATTCTTGATTGGGAATAGTAGACAAGGTGAAACCTTTCTCTTGTAAATTCTTTTGAGTCTCACCCAAAAGGGTTTCATATCTACGACCAGGTGGATCCATTCTTAGAATATGGGAATGATTAGAGAATTGAAGATCAAGAGAAAGAAGAAAAGGAAGATTTACAGTAGCAGAAACGCAAATTGCGGAGGAGGAGAATTGAAGAAAAATTGCAGAGAGAAAGTGAAAAATAAGAAGAGGAGGGTGAGAAAACTATATATAGAGAAGAATTCTCGAGAAGATAAATGCATTTAATGCAAGAGGGGACGTGAATGGTCAAGAAAAAACGGTTGAAAGAGACGTGTCAAGAAAGGAGTGGAAGAAGAAACATGTGTAATAAATTCTGTGTAGAAGTACGGGATCGTAACAGATAAATATGAACAGTTGCGGCATTTTAAAATACTAATTCTCATGACATTCTCTTCTTCGCAGAGAAGACATGAGAAGAGGCAAGATGTAGGATCAGAATATCGCGACATCAATACCTTGCGAGATTAGTAAACGACAGCATTGTGAAGGCGTCGCAGAAGAGTAATATAAATGACGCAATGAATGACGACAGCCGAAACACGAGAAAGATGTGAAGATCTAGCGAAGTTTAGGAGTGTCGCGAGATTGTATACTTGTACACTTGCGATATTTCGCAAGTCATTCCCGAAAATAAAGGACAGCTTAGCTGTCATCCATTGTATAATACCCTATATAAAGAGTCGAATAAGTTTGGTGGAGGGGGATCTTTTTCGAGTGTTAGGCAAGTCATTAGGAGAGAGAAAGTTTGTGGTGATTGTAATTTCTTTAGCTCTTTTCCATTTTATCTTGTAAACATTCAAAGAATTAATCAATAAAAATCATAGTTGTTCATCTTCAAATGTCTTAGTTGTGTGGATTCTAGTAAGGGGTGTAGTGTAGGATTTCCTGCAACTACAGTTCCACCAGTTCCTTGAGTAGTTCTTCAACTACACTTTATATCCTAGTCCGAGACTTAGCTATAGTAGACTAGAAATCAAGACTTATAGTTTTGATCACTAACATTGACAAACATGCTTGAGATAGCAACGCATTCCAGTTCGACCGAGCAATGCTCTAACAATCTCCCCCTTTGTCAATTTTAGTGACAAAACTATCAATACATATGGAATACAAAAATAAATGAATTAACTTTTGTAGCTCCTATTCCACATGCCTAATCTTCAATATTACTCGAAATCTTCGTCACTTCCAAGTACTCCAATGATCCCAAAGGTTGTAAGTTCAACATCATCGTTGTTAAAAATCCGTAGCTATAACAACGAGAAAACAAGAGTTCTCAATCATTGTTATATATACAGTGTCATAGTATCATTATATAGTATCAAAGTTCAATTGTATCACAACTTCGACAACAATATTATGGTGATATGTATCACCCCCCCTTAGTCAATACTCCATATCACATTGAAACCACTCCCCTTTACATAATGATCCGAAAACCATATGTATTTGTAGTGTGAACTACATATTAATTCTCCCCCTTTTTGTCAATAAAATTGGCAAAGGTACGAAAACGGGATCCTAATGAAATTTCCGAAAGAGACATTTCATGACCAAAAGAAAGCACATATCATCTTATTTAGATGCAATCATATAGCCGAAGCTAAATGCATTCATCAAGGAGTTTATAAAGATACAAGATAACCCCTATAATATTCCACAGCCGCACTCCCCACAAAGATATGCCAATTAAGCACAAGTTCAATTAACAACTCTCCCCCATAAAATGTCATTCTCGAAAGAACAACAAGAGCGACCTTAATTTCAAAAGAAAAGAAGGATTTATTTGGACATAACAAATCACATACAAGTATGAATTCGAATCCAAAATACTCAATTAAATTAACCACAAGAGAACCCATGATTAATTTAATCGGAAATGCTCAACATAAGTGAACTTGTGGAGACTAAAAAAATACTCAATTAGATTAATCACAAGAGAACCCATAATTAATCTAATCGGAATACACAACCAAATTAACCACAAAAAGTAATCAATTTAATTGGTCTTGCTCGACATAAGAGAACTTAGGAGCAACAACTAAATAACCAAACAAGGATGATTAATTTAGTTGAACATGCTCGACATAAAGTACCTCACGGAGCAACAACTAAGCCAAAGAATAACTCAGTCGATAGAGCTCAACATAAGACACCTTATGGAACAACACAGTATATACACAAATTGTGGATCGGAGGTCGACCTAATACCGTGATTTAAGCAAGGACTCATTCTATTTTCCATCACCATTTGCACAATGACATACAATAGACATAATCCTTGAAAACAAAAGATTTTAACCTATATTTCATCAATAATTGACATAATAGGTTTAACTTTTGTATTTGTCAAAAGTTCATTCCTTCTTTTATCAACACATGCATATCGACATATAAAGGACTTAACTTTTGACAAGGCATATCTGTACTTCTTATGGATCTATCATATGTAGCAAAAATCATTCAAGCTAAACATAAGAGTTATTAAAAATAGAAACAACGATAGATTCGACATAAGAAGTTTAACGAGATACACAAGCGAAGTACACTTAGATCAAGAATTAGTTACTCCTCTCATAATAGTCTCTTTCGATCTCATAGAACTTCTCTATCATTTCAGGACACGCATTTTCAACATAGTCTACCTTTTCTCTGAGAACTTCATTTTCCTCCTGAAGGCGAGTGAGCACATCTTCCCTTGAAGTTCTTGCAGAGGTTCTGATTGCGGGACGCCTCATCTTTTCGATGCTTGACATACTTAGAACAGTTGGTCCACCAACATCAAACCCAAAAGTTTTCACTTTAAAATGAGCACAAATTCTTGAGATGAGACAAGGAAAGTCAGGAGTTTTTCTTGAGGTGTGTTTTACACTTATCATTTGATCAATAACAAGACCACATAAATCAATACTTCTCCTTTCAAAAATATAATAGATAAATTCAGTGAGACTCTTGGTCCAAACATTGTTGTCAATTTTGTTCGGCATCAAGTTTTCTACAATAAGTTTATCATAAGTTTTGAGGAACAACCCAGCCCCTTTAACATTGATCTTTTCATCACTCAGAGAAAGGTCTTTGTTAAAAAGACGGTAAGACAACACTTCTGAAGATAATCTTTCATTCTCAGGAGGAGGAAATCTAGCGCCCCCGGCCGGCACATCCAGGAGATAACCAATAACAAAGCGATCAACAGTAAATGTGACGCCTCCTACAATAGTCTTGAAGGTGCAATTGGTAAAGTTTTCCTCATGGATATTAGCATAAAATTGTGCAACCATCTCAATGCGAACCGTTCCCGGTGTGGTGCCGTGAATTAAACCCCAATTGTGATTTTTGAAAAAATCATCTGAGACCATCTACCTCAATTTTTGAAGCATCATAGAAACGCTCATAGATTGGTTGTTTGTTCTTATACTCCAAAAAAAGTACACGAGCAGCCGGGTTGATGAAACTAGCACAAATGCTTGGATCATATAAGGAATCATTCCTAGTTTGATGACTTGAGCTTCCAACATGCCTTGTTCTTCTATGTGCCATAGATAGAGATAAAATTTCAAAACAAAAGATGGGAAACTTACTCGGTTCATGAACTGTCCCTAATGGAAACTCTCCAATTGATTGAGAAAAGCAAAAACTGCTCTTGACCCAATGTACGCGAGCTTCTCCCGAGTTCAAAGACACAAACCAACTTTGATTTGATTAGAAAAATGTGAAGTTGATGGAGCAAGGAAAGAGAACTTTTTGGGATTTTCTTGCGTTCGCGAACTGAAAGAACGAGAAAGGGGTGAAGTGAACGAAGAGAATTTCTTCCCTTTTTCTGTGTCATGGAACCATTCTGACACGTTTCGGAACAAGACCCGTTTGTGAAGCGGCTCTAGGTTTCACGTATGTGAACCACACGTGTGTCGAGAGAAGGACTTGTTTGGTGCAAATTAGGAGCAATAGCTCACATGTATTTTATCAAGTAATTTTTGTGAGAACAAAAATGGATCTTACCATGACAGGGGAGAGAGTTTCTTTCCAACAACTCTTAATTCTTGCTTTATTGGAGAATTCCCAAGGAATTGTTTCTATAGGTTTTTAACGAAAATCGAAGGCACAAGACAAATTGCGTTTCGATTTCTTATTTTCAACCTTATGAGAGATAATTTTTCAGATGATTTTAGTATTGCGAGAGGGAAACTCTTTTTGGTGACAAGCGACATCCTTGTTCCAATATGGAAAATAATACATTTATCACGGATAAAGAGTGTCAGAACTCGAATAATGAATCAATTCATTCCTTGAGGTGATGTACTCAGATAGCTGTGATTTAAACTCCTCTTGCAATTTGTTCAGTTTGTTGAAACTAGATGAATTACACAAAGAGGAGGTGTTACAATCACTAATTAGCAAATCGATATCAACCTCTACATGAATATTATTCATCATAACTTGATTTAGTCTGACAAGAGACTCTTGTTCTTTCTGGAGAAAAAGATCAACATCAGAAGAAAGGTATTCAAGTTCCTTTTCAAATCTGAAAACACTTCAAGGGATTTTAAACCTGGTGGAGGTTCGAGACAACATTTCTTCTACGAGACATGAAAAAATCATTCATGGAAGAGAATTTTGCAATCCTGGATCTGATGGCGCTTTTATTGAGATAACACTACAGTCCATAGAGTCAGATCGCTACAAACACAGACTTGTAAGGTCTTGAACATGTTTGCCTGCTCTGATACCAATTGAAAAAGCGGGGGTACAACAACCACACCCAATTTTTCGCTTAGCAATCTATATGGACAAACTCAATATACTTTCAAGAGAATCAACTAGACTCAATCTTAATAAAGTATATCAAAGAGTTATATCTCTCTTTCTTGATTCAATTCTTTCTCAAGCAAATAGAAATCATGAGTCCTAATTGAATACAAGAGAAATCACTCGAAGCGGTACCAAAGACCAATGTTCAAGGATCAATCAATTTCAATCAACAACCAAAGGTCGGATTTCCTATTGATTGATTCAAATGCATAACCTGTGATATTTCAATTATATAACAAAATATAATGCGGAATAGAAATAACAAAGACACCAGAATTTTGTTAACGAGGAAACCGCAAATGCATAAAACCCCCGGGACCTAATCCAGATTGAATACCACACTGTATTAAGCCGCTACAGACACTAGCCTACTACAAACTAACTTCGGTCTGGACTGTAGTTGAACCCCAATCAATTTCACACCGATTCAAGGTCTGATTCTTTGTAGTTGCGGGGAAATCCTACACTACACCCCTCACAAGAATCTACACAATCAAGTCATTTTAAGATGAACAATTATAATCTTTCTTGATTAAATTCCAAAAGTATTACAAGATGTAAAGGAGATAAGCTAAAGAATTACAATCACTCTAAATTTTCTCTCTCCTAATGACTTGCTCAACACTCGAAAAAAGATCTCACTTCTCTACAGTTTACTCGGCCCTTTATATAGGACATTATATAGTGGATGACAACTAAGTTGTCCTTTATTTTAGGATCGGTTTGCGACATTCTCGCAAGTGTAGAAATGTTAAATCTCGCGACACTCTCAATCTCGCTACGTCTTCACATCTTTCTCGTGTTTTGGCTGTCGTCATTTATTACGTCGTTTTTATTCCCAACCCGCGATGTCTTCGCAATGTGTCGTTTAGTGATTTCGCGAGAGTCTTAGTGTTGCGATATTCTGATCCTACATCTTGCCTCTTCTCATGTCTTCTCTGCGAAGAAGAGAATGTCATGAGAACTAGTATTTTTGAAATGCCGCAACTGTTCATTTTTTCATATTTTTCCGTATTTGCATGATTCCGTACTATTGCAAAATTCATTACGCGTGTCTCTTATTCCACCCGTTTCCTGACACGTCTCTTTCAACCGTTATTCCTCAACCGTTCACGTCCCTTCTCGCATTAAATGCGTTTATCTTCTCGAGAATTCTTCTCTATATATAGTTTTCTCACTCTCCTCTTCTTCTTTTTTACTTTCTCTCTGTAATTTTTCTTCACTTCAATTTTTCTTCATTTTTCCTCCGTAATTTCCGCTTCTGCTACTGTAAATCTTCTTCCTCTTTCTTTTGATCTTCAGTTCTTCATTCATTCCCATATTGAAAATGGCTCCAAGCGGTCGCAAATACGAAACTTCTTTTGAAGAAGTTCAAAAAGATCTTCAAGGAAGAGGTTTTACTTTAACCACCATTCCCGGTCAGGAACCTAAATCCATTCTTTCTGCCAAGTTATTCACTGATCATCATTGTGATGATCAGAAAATCATAGTCTCGCTTGGTCAAATTCTCGCCGGCCTTCCCATTCCTCTTTATAACCCTAACCTTCCGTTATTCTATGGAATTCTTGCTCATGCAAACTTCTCGCGAGCTATCTATCAACTAAGCGGGGATTGCATTAATACTTGAGTTCGCCAATCTTGGCGCTGGTAATGGATCTCTTTACCCCAATGAAGTTAGAGACCCAAAATTTAAGGAATTGGCGATACTCGCTGAGAGATACACAATCGAGAGTTTTTATGAGAACTATGAATTCATTCCTATGAGGAAAGATAATACTCGCTGGGGTGTCCATCTGAAAACAAAGGATGATGTTGCTAATGATAAACTCCTTATGCAAGATATTGATTGGCATTCTGGTAAAAATAATATCCCGCGTCATTCAAAAGACGATAGATGGTGTGTTTTTCCATTGGTGATAAATGGGCCTTATATCACAGGCTCGAATGTACTACCTGCGAATCTCACTAATTATCAACCTTGGGTATTTAATTGGCCCGAGAAGAATAAAGAGGTATGTCTTCCAACTTCACGTGTTTCGTAATTTTTCATTGGTTGCTTATTCCCTTATCCTCTGATTTTCGCAAAAAAATTTAGATTGAAAAGTTAAAATTGAGCTACAACCGGACCGGGAAAGCTAGCACTTTAGCTGCTCTTCGCTCCGTCATGGATGAAGTAAGAAACACTTTATATATTTTTAACAATATTGTTGCCTCTGTTTCTTATCTTCATTTGTTGTGCGAAGGTTGGTGTTGTAGCTGTTGGAGAAGAAGAAAACCCTGAAGCTGCGAAGGCCAAAAGTAGAGGTAAAAATCCTCTTCGCAAGGAGAAGCATGTTGCTCCACCTTTGAAGAAGAGAAAACTTCACCTCCCCTCTCCTTCGAATCCTCATTCAAGTGTAAGTTCTGATGATGATGAAAATGATGATGTGGATATCCCTTCTTCAAATTCTCAAACTAGATCTTCTATGGCTCAGCTGTCTAGCATTTTTCTGATCCTATGCAAGGGATGGGTGACGATCGCTTATCTAGTATATGCAAGGCTCTCGCGAATATTTGTGATTCACCTTTACTTGAGAATGATGATTCTCTTCATGGGGTCTCCAGATCAGTGACTCCAAGTTTCTTAAATTCACTTAGTGTCTTGGTTTTCACTCTCTTATTTTTATGTTTTCACTCTCTTATCTTTTAATTTCTTTGTTTTTTTTTTAGTCCCAGTAGAGCTTCCTTTGTTGTTGCCTCAGATCTTGAAAAGAGACGCAGTATCCTCGAAAAGAAGAATCTTCAGTTTCGCAGGAAGAATGAAGAATTGACAACTGAAGCTGTTAATCTTCGCAAGAGAAATGAAGAATTGGAAACCGAAGCTACCATTCTTCGCGAGAAGAACAAGCAATTAGAAGATGACTCTGCTACGCAAAAGAATAATATTTCTAGCCTTCAGAGCTCCAATCAACAACTTTATGGTATGAAACTTTTCCCTTTTCATTCGTTTTGTTCTCTTGTTATCTTCTCTCATCTGACTTATCATTTCGCCTACATTTATAACCTTTCTGAGGAAGCCATTCTCCTTCATTCATTTCCTGAACCTATGGATGATGATGCCCTTCTTGCTTATCTCAACGATTCTTTGAATAGTTTTTCAAATAACAAAATTAAATCTCTTTTGCTCAATGAACTTCAATCCAAATTTCGCCTCTTAGAACTTGATCATAGATCTAGCTTAAGCTTAGCCAACCAATTTAAACGTATGTATCTTAATTCTAAAGAGAAATTAGTATTTTAAGGAAGAAAATTAGTGATCTCATAGATGATAAAGATCGCATTGCTAGACAAGGTGCTCAAGCATTAGCGAAATTCCAAAAGACTTTTCTTGAAGTTCAAATTGAACGGGATGAATCCATCCGTCAAAATGCTATTCTTAGCGAAAGAGAGAATCAAATTCGTTCCCTTCTTCTCATAAACAATGATGATGAATTTGCTTGGGATGCGAAGATTCTAGATGATGCCAAAAATAATTTAGGTGTTAACATTAGTCCTCAAGCTGAGCATACAACCTTGGTTAGAGATATGATTTCTGACAGAGAAGGTTGTTAATTATTCTTCTTTATTTAAGTGTTTGCTTTTCATAAAACCTTCGTCAAGTTGCTGATTCAATGTTTATATGCTCGCAGAAGCTGAAGCAAGGTTCTGAAAGAGAATTGAATAACTTGAATCCGAGAAAGAGCAGCTTGCCAAAAATCTTTCTTCTCGGGATGATAAATATTCTAGGCTGAAGAACCAACTAAAGATCACAATCGCTAATTTTAAGAATGATGCTATTCTTTTTCGCAATCAAACTATTGAGATGGTCTGCGATGACAATAACATCCCTCAGTCTAAGTATCCTTGCCTTCTTGATGAAGTCCCTCAAAATATGCCTTCTCTGGATATTTCTGATAGCGATACTAGTGAAGAAGAAGAGGAATCTGATGAAGATGAAGAAGTTGAAGGGTCTGATAAAGATAATGAACATGGAGATTCAAATGATAAATAATTTTATTTTCCTTTTTCTCCCTTTGTAATATTTGTACATTCATTTTTTCAATCTCCCATCTTTGGGTGTATTCTGTTGCCGCGAATTTCTTGAGTCTTTGAATACAATTTCTATCTTTCTTGCAATATGGTTAATCAATATATGCGTAAATTTGTCATATGAAGACAAATAACATGTTCTTGTTCATTCCCATATTTGCCTCTGTTATTTGTATTCGAATGGGAGATTAAGCATAATTTCGCAGATATTTTCTGCTGAACTTTTTCATTGCGACAAGATCGCAGGACGTCTTTACATTTTCATGTATTGACCCATTGACCTTGCCTTATCATTTCTTATGTGGTCTTATTTTGCCTTCCTAGTTAAAGGTCTTATTTTGCCACCTCTCATTTTTGCGACAAAATCGCAGGACGTCTTTATACTTTCATGTATTGACCCATTGACCTTGTCTTATCATTTCTTTAGTATTATTGCCTCTGCAGGATATTTCTCTTGCGACAATATGACAGGCCTAAATATCTTGCGAATTTAAAGCCCCATGACATTGTAGTCTTTGCGACGAAATCGCAGGACGTCTTTACATTTTCATGTAAAGACCCATTGATCTCGTCTTATCTACTCTTTGTATTTTTGCCTCTTCAGATTGTTGCACAAATATGACAAGCCTAAATATTCTTGCGAATATAAAGCCTCATGACATTTGCGTCTTTTTGACACTATCGGCTCCCTAATGGAGGGTGCCGCCCTTATCTCCCCCCAGGTTGCCCCTTCAAGGAGGCGTACTTCTGCCATACAAGGCTAGCTCCTCCCATCCAGTATTAACAACAACAGTTGTTTTCGCAACCTCTTATCCCTTTTGCCTATAGGGCTTATGGTTACGAGACTGCACCCTAAGTGGAGTTTCTTCGGGCCGAGTGCAACATGAGCCAAGACTTGCCAAGAATGGCCGAGACACTTCAAATGCCCCAGGCACCCTTGGCTCAACTGTGTACCTCGGCGCCTTGGTCAAATGCTGACTCCTTATAAGAGACCCTCGGTCGTCCAACCTAAGTCATAAGCTTAGATTGAAAATTCAAGGTACCTCTCCTGGATGGGTGTTATTACCCCCAATCTTCATGACTCAGGTTCCAGGGGCGGTGTAACCTTTTCCGTGAGCCACGTTACAGACACCCCCTTACATGACGCACTTTAGGTACTTTGCCTCTTACGAAATTTTATTCGCGAACTAGGGTGTACGCCATGAAGGTTCGTCCCCTTCTGATGATTTTTTTTTTTTTTTTGTTAAATAGGTACCCCTTACTATGACGCACTTTAGGTACTTTTGCCTCTTGCGAAATTTTATTCGCGAACTAGGGTGTACGCCATAGTAAGTTCGCCACTTTCTGATTACTTTGTTGATTCTTCGGCATATGTAAACTCTTTTGTAATTTCGCAATGTATTTGTCATTTGTAAAAGTAAATTTTCTTCTTCTTCATATCAACTCTTACATAACTCCAGTTTCGTTATTCGCAACATACTTGCTATTTGTAAGATATGTTTTTCTTCTTCTTCATATCAACTCTGACACAACTTCATTTTCTCCATTCGCAACACATTTGGTTTTTATATTTAATCATACATTTTCCTTTCTAATTTCTACTTCATCGATCAATCAGCACATTCAATCTTTAAGCCTCTTACTTGTGCTACTTTTTGCCTCTATATCTTTGAATTTTTCAGTTATTTTCCCATCTCTTGCGATATCCTCACCACTTCTCTTCTTCAACAAACATTGATTTTGCAGCATTTCTTCTTCTCTCCATTCTATAGTATCTACTATTAATCACTTTTTTGTTTTTCCTTGATATTGTGTTTCCAATCTTTTTTCTTTGCAGCTCCCTTTTCGCAGGATTCTATGTCAACTTCATAACACCTTTTCCCTTCTATCCAATCTCCTTTGATAATGCCAATACCAGTTGGATGAGGGAATTTGATGCATTGGTGAAAATTCGATGCTACACCTAGAATCTCATGCAACCAAGGTCGGCCAATTAATGCATTATACGGCGATTCCACATCAACAACGCAGAATAAAATTTCAGAAGATATTCCTTTTAGCGGAATTCTCATATGAACTTCTCCTTTAGGCTTATTTGCAGTACCATTAAAACCATAAATTTTATAGGTTGAAGGTATCAATCTGCATCTCTTCCTCCCATGGTTTTGTAGGTATGATAAAAAAGGATATTCACAGAACTCCCGGTATCAATTAAAATTTTATTGATTGCCCATGAGTTTTCCGCTTCATCATCTTCGTCATCACTAGATTTTGGGTTAATCTCCAATTTCACTACCAATGGGTTATCATGCCTTTCTCCACCTTCAGGTACCTCTTCCACGGTAAAAGAAATGATTTGCTTCTGCCAGTCTTCCAGTTGCGACGTCTTCGCGGTGTTCATTATTTCTTTATCATTAGCATCCCTTGCGAAAACCTTGCTGAGAGTGATATCATGGAAATCTTCAATTGTCTTGTACGAATGTACAATAGAGTTACAAAACAATTTTTTTGCTTTTGCCCCAACTTCTATCACAAATGTCTCACGTTCTTTTGTTGTGTTCGCCCTGTGAATTTCTGGAGGTGGTGGCAATGCCTGAGGTTGAGCTTTCCTTACTAGAAAATGATTTAATTTTCCATGATCTATCATCTTAAGAATGATTCTCTTTATATTTTTGCAGTCATTTGTTGTATGTCCATGAAAATGGTGATATGAACAAAATTCATGGCTTCTCAGGTTTGGAGGTGGCTCCTTTCCCATGTTCCATGGTGTTGGTATATTTTCCATCAAGATTATAGCTTCCCATATTTTCTCCACGCTAGCATTCAGAGGTGGCATCTCGATTTCTTCCCATACTATCCTGCGGCTTCCTTGTCCCCTATGATAATTTTGCATTTGACCTCCATAATTTTCTTGCGGCTGGTCAAGTCTTTGAATTTTGTTATTCCCACCACGGTTATAGAAGTTTCTTTCTCTCTCGTATTCTTCTTGGTTACGACTCCCCATAGCTACTAGCTTTTGTTGATTATCACCCATTATCATCTCTGGTTGTCCTTGCAAGGTGCTCGCTACGGCATTTATCAACTTAGGTAACAAGCTTGCATTCGCTGCACTTGCACTTGTGTTCGCAACTGGGTATGATTCCATCTCGTTTTGTCTTTCCTCGAGAGCAATATATTCTTCCTGTAATTCTCGCAGCTCAGTCATTGTGATTGTGTTCTTGACTCTGAAAATTTGAACGTATAACAGATTGGTTGCGAACATAGCATTAATGAATGATAAAATGAGATATCTCTCGTCAACACGACCAGCCATGTCACTACACATTGTCTTCCATCTCATGGTCAAATGTTTCAAACTTTCACCAACCCTTTGCTTTAGTCCAAATACATCTTCAATGCCAGGTCGCGAGAAATTGTTACTTATGTACGCTCCTAAGAATATAGCCTGTAAGTGATTGAAAGATGCTATAGTATTCTTTGGCAGACCTTCAAACCATTTTAAGGCTTCTCCTGTTAAACTTGATGCGAAGTATTTGCACAATATAGCGTCATGATTTTCCCATTGTAACATACATCTCAAATAAGCTTTGATGTGTTGTATTGCACAAGTTGCTCCATCAAAAATGCTGGTTAATGTAGGCAAATTGCATTTTGGAGGTATCCCTTCTAGTTGTATTTCCCGTGTGAATGGGGTTTTCGCAGCTTCTTCTATAGCTTCATCCAATTGTCTCATACCTCCTTCTTTTTTGTTATTTAACATTCCTCTCATTTCCGCTAGCTCCCTCAAAATTTGTTCATTTACACTAGAATTTGCTTGCACTGGTCTTTTTAACTCTGCCTCTCTCTTCTTCTGCGTTCATATTTGTTTTGATTCTCTCGATCATCATTTTCTTCTCTTCTTTCTATGCGATCTTCTCCTTCATTTTTTTTCATGAATTCGCACACCATTATATCTCTCATTTTCTTTTCTTTACCGCTGTTCGATTCTTCTTTGTAATCTATCATATTCTTCATTGATATTACTATCATTGCGATTTTGCCCACGCCTCCTTTCTCGATTGTCATGATTATTCTGGCGAATTGCCTCTTGTAACTTTTGTTCTTCCATTTCTGCTCTTAATCTTTCCCTCTCGCGAGCTAGATGTGCTTTTCAGTATAATGTCTTTCAATTTCATCCTGAATTGCTTGATGATTTCTTTGTTCTTCTCTTCCATGCAATATTCTCCTTCCTTCTTCCCGATTTTCTCCATCCTCTTGATTATTTCGCCTCTGTCGATATCTATCTCTCTGATTTCCATCGTTTTGCCCATCTTGGAGAGTTTCACCCTGTTGGATATAATGACCTTCCCTTATTTCTCTTCTTTCGCGGCGTTCCTCATCTGAATTTTGTATTTCTTCTTGAATTTCTTTATTAACATTTTCTACATGCATATTTCGTCTTGCTTCTTCCCTTAATGATCTTGATCTCGTAGTGCTCCTTGACCTTCTATTATGCAACCTCATGTTTTCCATCCTTAATTCATGATTTTGTCTTGTTAGATTTGCACGTTCTTCTGCTTCTAACCGCCTTTCTTCACGTATTGTTTGTCTCAATGCCTCTAACGCTGCAATCTCTTCATTTCCCTGAATTATTCCTCCAATCATTTCTTGGTCTCCCTCCTCTTGTCCATTATCTCCTAATTGCTGCTCTTCTCCCATTTCATCTTCAGAATCTGATCGCCAGGTGTGTACGCTCACCCTGTCATAATCCTCCGTTCTATTTTGTGTTGGTGTATGCTGAATTGGTGACTGCACCCGATTTTCTCCATTGTTTCTTGTGTTTGCTCTTGAAGATTCTCCCATTTCATTTCTTTCTTCACCAGCAAGTCTTCTACTCCTTCTAACAGTTGTTGGTTGTTTTGATACACGTCTTCTTCTCGCCATCCTTCAATTCTAATGAATTGTTGAAAATTATATGAAATTCTTTATCTACTATCTCGAATTCTTCCAAACCACAATATCAATCTTCACTCCACCCTGTTTCTAACGCCATTATGTAGTTGCAGGAAATCCTACACTACACCCCTCACAAGAATCTACACAATCAAGTCATTTTAAGATGAACAATTATAATCTTTCTTGATTAAATTCCAAAAGTATTACAAGATGTAAAGGAGATAAGCTAAAGAATTACAATCACTCTAAATTTTCTCTCTCCTAATGACTTGCTCAACACTCGAAAAAAGATCTCTCTTCTCTACAGTTTACTCGGCCCTTTATATAGGACATTACATAGTGGATGACAGCTAAGCTGTCCTTTATTTTCGGATCTGGCTTGCGACATTCTCGCAAGTGTACAAATGTTAAATCTTGCGACACTCTCAATCTCGCTACATCTTCACATCTTTCTCGTTTTTTGGTTATGTCGTCATTTATTACGTCGTTTTTATTCCCAACCGCGATGTCTTCGCAATGTGTCGTTTATTGATTTCGCGAGAGTCTTAGTGTTGCGATATTCGATCCTACGATTGCGCTTCTTACGTCTCTGATCCCAGCAGGATACTACGCACTTGATTCCCTTGTCTTATCTCACCCACAACTAAGAGTTGCTACGACCCAAAGTCGAAGACTTTAATAAACAAATCTCTATCACACAGAAAAGTCTACAGGAATAGATAAATTTGTCTCCCACATAAATACCTACAAGTTTTGTTCCGTCTTTTGATAAATCAAGGTGAACAGGAACCAATTGATAACCTGGACTTATATTCCCGAAGAACAGCCTAGTATTATCAATCACCTCACAATAATCTTAATCGACGCAGAGAAAGAAGATATTGTGGAATCACAAACGATGAGACGAAGATGTTTGTGACTACTTTTATATCTTGCCTATCGGAGATATTAATCTCAAGCCAATCATTACGATTGTACTCAAAACGATAGAATCAGCAAGATCAGATCACACAACTGCGAGAAAGTAGTATCGGTCTGGCTTCACAATCCCAATGAAGTCTTTAAGTCGTTAACCTGGTTTTCAAGAAGAAACCTAAGGTTAAAGGAGAATCGACTCTAGCTAATACAACTAGTATCACACGGAAGGTGTGGGGATTAGGTTTCCAGTTGCTAGAGTTCTCCCTTATATAGTCTTTCAAATCATGGTTTGCAATCAATGTTAGATTGGTAACAAAGCATTCAATATTCACCGTTAGATGAAAACCTGATTAGATTCAAGCTAATATCTTTCAACCGTTGGATCGAAAACTTAGCTTGTTACACACAAATGAAATGCACGATTTCAGGTTTGTGTAACCGTACCCAAACATGTACATTTTTTGTTTCAACAATAATTAACCAAATGGTTAGCCATATGAGCGCTTTCATATCAACCATATTCTTCTACACCATAACTAGTTCAAATGACTCAAATGAACTAGTTAGAGAGTTATTCAATTGCAAGGAAATCTTATGTAACTAACTACACAAGACACAATCGAAGCAAAAACGATTTGATTCACTCGAATCGGTTCATGAACTTTATAGCCACGGTTTGCATTTAGCATTCCTTAGTTAATATAAATATAAGTTCACAAATAATCGTTTTTAGATATAACCAACTTAAGTTCGCAGACTTAGTTCGCGGACTTAAGTTCCCGGAAGGAGTTCTCAAACTCCAGCAGAATTTCTCGAGTCGAGAACTTCCGCGGGTTCGCGGACTGAGTTCACGGCTCTTGTTCCGGTTCTCTTGATCAACAAAGTTCGCAAACTTCGGTTCAAGGAAAAAAGGACTTATACATATATGTGTTGCCACACAATGCTTATATCCAACATTGGTTATATAATCTAAACTCTCATTTCAATCATTGAAACATTCTTAGAGGATGTTATATAGTTGTTATTCAGAAACCATTTTTCATCAAAGACATTTTCAAAGTGATTGAAACATAACATGACTTTCGTCACTAGGTAAAGATGAACTTGGCCAAAGAGAAAGCTTACCAACACATATTTCGAGAGATAGATAGGCGAGATAAACTCGGCTCGAAATAGCAAATGTGAATAATCAAAGTCTATATAGAAAAACGACTTTTGTCACAAGAATAAGAGATAGAGTAGATAGACTTTTGAGTGATAGATAAGTTCAAGTCTCCACATACCTTTTAGTCGATGAAGTTCCACCAGTTCCTTGAGTAGTTCTTCGTCTTGTATGATGATTGCCATGGAGTTCTTGAGCTCAACTACACTTTCTATCCTAGTCCGTGACTTAGTTATAGTAGACTAGAAATCAAGACTTATAGTTTTGATCACTAACATTGACAAACATGCTTGAGATAGCAACGCATGGGAGTTCGACCGAGCAATGCTCTAACAAGGATAACAATAATTTCCATTCTACTGGTATATTCATCAGTGTTGAGTTATGGATGCAATAGTTATAATCCTTAGTTTTAAATTCAATATATCCTTAGTTTGTTTATTGTTTTTCTTCCATTGTGATCCTTAGTTTGAATTTCAATATTTGTTTCATTTAAATTACATTACACAAATCAAATTACATTAATATAACTAATTAAAATAATAACTAAAAAGTTAAAAAAAAAAAAAAAAGAAGAAGAAAACAACAACTAAATATGTATTGTTAGATATAAGTCTCTCTTTTAAATTCTCTGTTCTACCATTCTATACTCTACTGCGGGCACTCCACGACCAGGTTGAACATCTATCCCCAAATCTTATCTGGATAACTTGTCTAAGTGGTATCCCATCGGCTTTCCTTGATTATCGCATGTTATGAAATGAGCATGACATTGTTCATTTCTATTGGTTTAAACAAACGATATGATTCACAAATTATATAGAGCTTTCTTTTCAAAATACCAAATGCTTGTTCGACATCCTCCCTACATCCCATCTGCTTTTGGTTAAAATACCTTCTACCACGGTTCTCCCCATATTCGGTATCTTAGTAAGTTGACCACATTTGGATAAATTCCGTTCTTCAGAAAATAACCAATGTTATAACTATTATCGTTGGCGGTGAAATTTGAAGTTGGAGTAGTTATACACTTCATTTCTTCAAACAAAGGTGATTTAAAATATTGATTTCGTTATTTGAACTCAGGAGTTCAAAGTCATGCCAACAATCATAAGAATCTGTCGTTTCCAGAATAAAATTTGGTTTTGAGTAGTGGACCTTTGACTGACCTTGCCCAGTATAAGGACATCCATGCCGCACCCAATGCATGCAATCAAGGCTACCCAACATTTCAGGTTAGCCCCTCTTCACATTTTCAACTAGTAGTCATTCAACATCATCTTGCTTTGGTTGTCACGAAAACATGGACCAAATTGGTTGACTACAGTTTCACAAAACATACTGAGATTTTCGTATGCTATTGTTTTTTCCATACAAATGTACTTATCATAGGCATCCGCTGGCAAACCATAATTAAAAGTCCTTAGGGCTGCCAAGATCTTTTGGTTAAAACTATGTTCTAGTACGTTTTTCGTTCATCAAGTTGATAGTTTAATTTAGTGTTTATCCGACAAAATTCTTTAATAATACGGTTTACCAGGTGCTGCAACATGTGAAAGCAACGTTGCAAATCTTGATCAGAGTACACATATCTGTCAATAAAATAATCACGCATCATCCATTGATGTCCATCCTCTCGAAATCTCCATGTATATCTCCTTGTCGATACTTCTCTTGGTTCTGAAGCTCGCGATATTTGTCGGTCATCGTTGTCTCATCGCCTGAATCTTCATCCATTTGATCCAACTGCTGCATAAATACTTATTGTTGAAGAAGAAGGATTAGTGTAACTATATATATATCCTCATTTTACAAATTAGGATCCATAAGAAAAAGAAAATCTTGATTGCAAAAATTGAAAAAGTGATATCTTGGAGAAATTAGATGACCTTCGTGAAAATGAAAAATAGGTAGAAATGGTGTGTGTTAATTGATGGATGAGAGGAGATTTATAAAAATTGAAGGGAGATAACAGATTAACAACTCAAGTTGAACTTATCAAAGGCTCAACTTACTTGGGATGTTCGGGCAAACCATAGCCGATCAACTCGATCATCTCCGATCTCCGTGAAACCTTTTCTCCACGGTGAGAAAATGACTTTGCCCATTCATTTGGACCATCAAATAGCTATTTGTGTATGCCTCCACTGGACTTGCTCCAATAGGCAAACATATGCGCACTTCATTTGGCCATCCTATAGTACATGTGTACACCGACCAAATTTGCTAAATTTAATTTTAAGCATTCATTTGGACTTGCGTTAGGGCTTATGGTTTGGGTGGCGGCCTTTACAGAACCAGTGTCTTCTAAAGCAGATTTTTTTAGTAGGAAATACCGATTGGTCCTACAAATAATATATTAGAGAGAGTATAGTCCAATTGACCTAGTCAATTATCTGTTTGGTCCTATTTGGTAATACAAATTATAGTTGTGAAAAATACTTGAATCCCCCTACTATATGGGTTCAACATATACAAGCCCCTCAAAGTGGATCCTCCACTATCAACTCCACACTTTCTATTTTTGATATTTCTAGGCCCAGAACTTTTATTTTTGGGGCCTGGTTTTGAATTATCCCGGATTGCTGACGTCAGCACTTTCTTTAATAAAAGTGAAAATACCCAAAATAACCTCCAGTATTTATAGTCGTTTTATAACAGAAACAGAAACAGAAATCCAATTCAGGTTTTAGCTCTCTATTCTCTTCTCTCGATTATTTTTCTTCAGCAGCAGAATTAGGTTGATTTCTTCTACACAAATTGTTGCATTGAAGAACAAGAGTTCGTTAGTCTATTGATGTGTTGAAGACGAGACGAAGAACAAGGATTCATTGTTGATTTATTGATGTTATTTATTGGATTTCAGATTTGACGAGTTTGAGACGATGCATTGAAGAACAACAAATAGGTTCGTATCAATTTTGTCTTCTGTTTGTATCGAATAGGTTTGATTCATTACTTTTTCCGATTGATTGTTTGATGTCTATCTTCTACCGATAGATGATTTTTGTTTTGTTTCGATTTTATTGAGTCTGAGAAGAGGAAGAAGACAGGTTGGAATAGAGAAATCAACGTAGGTACGAATAATTCAACTGATTTTTGATCTATTTTTCAATTCAACTGATTTTTTATTGTTACAATTGCGATCTAGTTTTTTCACTTTTTTTATTTGGTTTTGATACTGAGTATGTTTTTGTTGATTCTTACACAGGTTTGGTTGATACGAGAGAAGAGGAATAGTAAGAACATTGTTTCAGAAGTAAGAAAACAACAAATCTAGGTAAGAATTTTATTTTGTTTTGATTTCAGATCTGTTTTCAATTTTTTTTTGAATTATTTATTCTTCTTGCATGTCCGATCTGTTAATTTTTGTTGATACTGAGAGTAGTATGAAGAAACAATTTTGTTTCAGTAGAACAAGTTCAGTTTGATTTGTTGGACATGTTTTGTTTTTTGTTACGGGATGTGTAACTTTAGGTTACACATATATATCCTGTTGTATTTTTAAGCATGTGTAAGGAAGATGCGAGATGTTATTTAGTTGAAAGCATGTGTAATTTTAGTTTACACACATATATCCTGTTTTGTATTTTAAGCATGTGTGAGGAAGATGCACATGTTTTTTAGTTGTAGCATGTGTAATTTTAGTTTACACATATGTATCCTGTTGTATTTTAAGCATGTGTAAGTTGAAGTTACATATATATGTCCTGTAACATGTTTATGTTTAAATAGGTATATCATCTGTATCTTTTACTCATATTTAGCTTGCCGCATAGAATATACTTCTCACGAGGGGGCAACGCCCCCGAGTGAATTGCGTTCGTTTTAAAATTTTGATATTGTTATTGTGTGTATTGATATTTTTTAGGTTTTCATGGATTCCGTTAGTTACTGCTCTTTGTTAGTTGCATTCTTTGTTGTTCGCTACTTTTGATTTTATTACCCTGCGTGTTAATGCGATATCGGACTTGAAGAGTTTAAGGAACAAGTTTTAGGGAATGGAAGCATTTTACTCCTCTTGGTATTACTTTCTTCTTTCGAGAAAGTGGGAAAGATTTCCCGCTTGATTTGTGATTATTCGTTGCAAGCTCTTATATCCATCACAAATAGTAAACAAAAGACCAGTGTGTTGATATTTTCTTGCAAAATGTTCCTCGTGTGGCCTCTTCCTCCGGCTCTAGGGCAGATTCTTCTATTTCTAGCGGGTCTAGTAGTATGTGTTCGTCCGAGAAACAATCTTCTTGTTGGAATGTATTTGGAAGATAAAAGCAAGCCCTGCGAAACCTTTGTTATCGGATGGTTGGCCCAATGTTCTTGGTGAGATTGGTCATGTGTTTGTTGAAGGAGTTAAGCAAGTCGGGGTTGCTTACACCAAGTATCGTCTTCTTTGGTTTCAAAATGATTGTAACTCACAATGAGCGTTCTAGGTTCACGGCTAAGTGTGCGAGATGAAAAATGCGGCTGGAAATTCCATGCGGCTTCATTGATGAGAGGAACGAAATGTTTGGGTAGGTTTTCGTTGTTACGTCATCTAATGCTTAGCACATGTTATGTGTTGTTCGGTATGTGTAACTTTGGTTTACACATGATGTTTTTGCACCATATTGTTTTTTGGTTTGAATTTTTTATATTTTGTATTAACATCTCCAGGTCAGGTCTTATAACCCGAGCACATTTGTGGTGCTTTGGTGGGCGCAACTTGAACCAAACATACTCCACCGACTTCTCGTCTAGTTTGATTGAGGAAGAAGTTCGCAAAAATCCTCACAAGAAGCCCAACCAAATTGCTGCTGATTTCAGACCAATTATGGGATTAACATGGAGTACTATCGGGCATATAATGTTAGGGAAAAGGTTTATGAGACGATTTATGGTGACGATGTCAAGTCCTACTCGCATTTGGTATGGTATATTAATGCTATAAGGGAAACCAACCACAGTAGCGTGATAAAGTTTGAACGTGAAAATAAATGAGTTCCAACGGATTTTCATCGCATTTCTTGCATGCATCAAAGGGTACAGGTTTTTTCGTGCAATGGTATACTTGGATACTACTTTCCTTACTGGTACATTCAAAGGTTGCTTGATGGCAGCTACTGGGATCAATGGTGGTAAAGGTATGTTTTTTTTTTTCTTTTTTAACAACTTCAGTTGACAAATAACTGAGAGTTACACATGTGTAACTCTCAGTTACACATTACTTTACCCAGTGTGTAACTAAGAAAATATCATCTGTAGCCCTTAAGTTACACATTTGTTTTAGCATGTGTAACTTGTATTTACACATTGTTTCTGTTTGTGTGAAACTTATTATTCTTCGATTATGTACGATTTTTTTTTTTGTAGGATTTTTCCCCCTTGCTTTTGCACTAGTCGATTCTCGAGACTATCGACAACCGGGAGTGGTTTTGAGGAATTTGATCAAGTTGTTGGTGATGGGAGGCCAATCACCTTCCTTTCGGATCGCCATGAAGGACTCTTGCGAGGGTGTTCCACTTGTCTATCGAGATGGGTTTCCACGACTCGCTACTATCATTTGACGAAAATATGCCAACACAACAGATCCTAGGTATTCGCTTGTGATGGACCATTTCCGAGAGGCGACATACTCACTCTCACCTGAAAACCATGCGAAAGCCATACAGAAGATTAGAGACTTGAACTGCAATTGGGTGGCTGATTACATTGAGACCATCCCACCTGAATCATATGCGAATGCCTATTTCAAAGGTTGTCGTTATGGACGAACATCTAGTACTCTGAGAATCGAGTCAATAGTGGGTTACGGTTCACAAGAAGATGCCTGCATCTGCTCTTCTTGATCGGGTTAATTAAGTGTGTGTGTGTGTGTTTTGTTGTTTCTTTGTCTTTTTATTTCATGTTTTGTCACTTTATGTATTCATCATTTTTTTCCTTTTCGGATTAGGAGGAAAATAATGTGTTTGATGTGAGCGTCGTGAAATTGGTGCTAATATGATGACTCCATTAACCCCACGAGTATGAAGAAAAGCTTGTGGCTCTTCAAGATGAAGGTTTGGCAGGAAGTATTGGTTGCTAGTCCTACCGTGTTTGAAGTTATTAGCGAAAGGTCTCACATGGTGGACCTCGAACACGAGACTTGCACTGTCAAAGGTTTGATTTCTTATGCTTTTTCTTCTCTCTGTATGTTCTTTTTCTCCTTTTAAGATTAGATATATGCATGTGTAAATACTAGTTACACATATATTTTGCAAGTGTAACTTAAAGATACACATCCTGTATATGCACCTGTAACTATCTAATTTTGAGTGTTTTATGTTTTGTATGTGCAACTAACTGATTTTTTGTTTGTTTTTCTTTTTTTCAAGGTGGCGCGTATATGGTTTTCCTTGTGCTCATGCTCTTGCAGCCATACGGAAGATTAAACGTGAGGCTATTGATTTCATTTCACCGTATTTTACAAGTGACTATTTTAGGAAGACTTATATGCATGCCATCCAGCCGATCCCCAACTACAACAGGCCTGTTGAATATCATCCGGATAACACCGTCATCCCGCCTACCGTGAAGAAGCCACCAGGTAGACCCCCAGGAAAGAGGATTATAAGTAAACGTGAGAAAAAGGTGAAGAGAAAAGTTCGTTGCAGCAACTGCAAGGAAACAGGTCACAACAAGGCAGGTTGCAGGAATCCTCGGAAGTTCACACCTCACTAGATTGAGCCTACCAAAGTTCATTTCTGCAAGTAATGATTTTATGTGTGGATTCTTTTTTTGTCTTGGATTGTTTCTTTTTTAGTTTTCTTCATTTCGGTTCGCATGGACCAAACGTTTTTATTTTTCTGCAACGTTGATTATGTGCAAGGATCTATTCATTCAGATTTTATATTTTGTCAGTTAACAGTTGAAATGCAGTTTATTCTATTTTTTTGATTTATTGTGTATGTCTGATCAGTGGTCAAATGCTTGTGTAACTTCTGATCAGATGTGTAACCAGAAGTTACACTGTTGTTAATGCATGTGTAACATTGTGTAACTTCAGTTTACACTCAAATATATGGATGAGCGAAAATGTAAATAATCCAAACGGTGATACGAACTAGCGGGATGTGTAACTGCTAGTTACACATCCCGGGATATAAAGTGCGAAGACGATACTTAGCCGTGAATGTGTTACGGGGTTTACACTCAAATATATGGATGTGTAACTTGAGAAGTTACTTAATTTGTGAATGCATGTGTAATATTAGGTTACACATGATAAATGCATATGTAACCTCAGGTTACACCTAAAGCATCATGTTAAGATGTGTAGTTACTTACCCTATTGCATACTTTATGAAACCTGTACACAAAGCTGTAAAAGTTCTAACAAGATTAAAGTTTTTAATTCAAAGAATTTCAATCCAAAAATATTTTCAAAGCCAAGAACTGCTAAAATCTACTAAGCGATGAAATTTAAAAGTTTCTAACAACATATTTTCCAAGTCTAACATCTCGCTTTGTGGCTAACAACATATTTGCTAGTATAGATTTTTTTCTAATCCTAATGATTTGCTTTTACGCATCTCTCGAATGGATCCGAAAGAATCTTGTATAGCATGCTTCCTCTCATGCGGTTGAGCTTGTCGGTCCACCATAGCATCATACTTGAGCTTAATTTTTGTCAAGTGGTTTATTCTTCATCCTGATCTTCATGTAATTGCATACACATGGAAGACAGTCAGGAATTGTACCTTGTGCGGGCGAAGCCATATACTTGGCGTTTTCATTCATCCCAAGAGCATAAGGACACAAGAGTCTCAGTTCTGTAGTAATTGCAAATGCATATTTCTTGGCTTGAATAAGGTGTTCACTCCTGGTTGCTTAACGTTTGATGAGTTCATGTAGGACCAAGCATTAGAGCTTTTCAACTCATACTCCAGCAGTGTGTAGTGTGTGTTGTTGTTGCACATTGGGGCGAAAAGTCTGACTGCATCGTTCTTGTACTTGACATACTCCTTCGCAAGCTTTGGAATCCAAAATTTCTTGAATTCTGCGTAATCGCTCAAGTACGTGATCTGCAAAAACCATTTGGAATGTCAAACTCACATTTTTAATCAAAAGTTTTACAAATGAACAAGTGATTATGTAAACAGAAGTTACACATAGGGGCTTGGGTTTTTCACTAGAAAAATAAGAATGTGTAACTTCAGATTACACATTATAACTGTTTGTGTAACTTCAGATTACACATTATAACTGCATTTGTAACTTCAGATTACACATTATAACTGTTTTCCGACATAAAAAAAATCATAATTTTACAACACACACTACACATTATAAATGCAATAAGATTTCAAATGTATCGAAGTACTTACGTATGCTTGTGGCGACAGGAATATCGCTTTGTCATACTTGCTGTTAGAGTTCATCTTTGTCCTCAATCTGCTGATGTAGAAGTCGATGAATTCTGACTCTAAGAAGGATTCTTTCTTGGTAAGCTGTAGCATTAGTTCTCCAGATATATTAAACAGCTGGGTACCATTTTCGTCGCGTTCAATCCAAGTAATGTCTCTGCATTACAAAGAAGTAAACTATTATTAATCAACATAACAGAATCAAGTAGTAATATACAACAAACAATCAATAACAGAATCAAGCCTACTTGGAGTCGAGCTACTTACGTTTTCGGATGAGTATGGAAATATTCAACCACTTTCTCCTTTTTCTCGCCTTCCAGCCTTTCGATAACTTCAGAACCTTTCACATCCTTTCTCATTGTTCCGTCATCTTCTTCAGCAACCTCATACATTCTTTCTTCTTCTGCTCTTGGAACTGCGTCCATTCTTTCTTTTTCCACTTCTGGAACAACGGCCATTATTTCTTCATTAACACTCTTCTTAATCTTCTTCGTCCTCTTTTCATACTGCTTCAGATCTTGTGTTGGAATTTTTCTATTCCTCAGCACACGTTGTTGTATGAATGCTGGTTGGTTTTCTCTTATTGTATTCGCAACTTCCTTGACAACTCTCCTGCCGGTAGTGGAGTTTTATCTATTCCAAGGCTAAAAAGTTCCCTTGTGTTGTAGGCTCGCAAAAAAAAAAAAAAGGCAAAATCTCAGTAAATTAGCACATGTATGTAACTTAAAGTTACACAAGCCAAAATAATAATGTACTGTGTGTAACCTCAAGATGCACATGCTTTTTACAATGTGTAACTTGAAGTTACACTTCCATTACAAACAAAACAAGCCAAAATAATAATGTAATGGATGTAACCACAAGCTACACATGCCTTTTGCAATGTGTAACTTGAAGTTACACTTCCATTACAAACAAAACATAAAGGAAAAATAAAACGGAAGAGTGGTTACCACTTGAGCTAGGTTATGCATTCTCCATCACTTGCAGAGGTCCGAGGTTCACTTTTGTTAATGTCACCGACAATCTCATCAAGCATTTTACTCACTTCAGCATCCGTCATATCGTAGGGTTAGCTTCTAGTTGCACCAACATGTAGGTCCGAGCATGGTCAGTTTTTGTGTTTGCGGTGTTGTAGTGATTATCACCATGGAGTCCTCAAGCGTGTTGAAGCAAAACTATCGTCGATAGTTTCGATGTGGGCTGAGTTGGAGCAGTCGAACCAAACCGTCACCAACAGTTGCAGGTGTCTCTTCAATGACATTTGCATCATCACCTATGGCTTTCTCACGCGGCTCAACCACAACATCACCTTCTCGCATCTTTCTTTTGTGCCTCATCGCAGCATGCGTCTCTTCATCGGCTTTCTTCTGCGCCTCATCAACAACACTCGGTAGTGCGCTTTTTCTTACTAGCGGGCTTCTTCTTTTGATGAGCCTTGCGCCCCTCTGCGAAGTTTGAGCTTGCGAGAATTTTTGGCGTATTTCAATTTGCCGAGGCTCATACATGGAACTGCACAAGCATTGAAATGAGAATTAGGATGATGATTATGATGTTAAATTTTTTTTAATAAAATTTCAAGAAGAATATATCATGTGTGATTGATAAGCTTCGATAACTAGCATGTGTAACTTCATGTTACACATGAGTATGGCATGGATACCTAGTGTAACATGCGGTTACACATGCATCTAACTAGTGTAACGGAGATGTTTTCACATGCATATAGCATGTGTAACTAGGGATTACACATCCATATGATTAGTTTACTCAACAATAATCAAGTGTAATCAAGTTAAACAAGCATATTAAAACTGAACAACTAAAATATGAACCTAAAAATGTTCAAAGACCTTAGTGTCAACTAATTGGGTACCTCTATCAAGTTAAAGAAGCATATTAAAAATGAACAACTACTTACATTCTTCATGGAAGGATTTTTCCGTGTCATCTTTCTCTTTCTCTTGCTCAGTCTCTTTCTCGGACTCTTCTTTTTCATGTTCACTACTTCCATGCTCAGTAGTTCCATCTCCTTGTTGATCAGTTGCTCCATGCAGTAACTCTACTTCTTCATGCTCAGCAGCTCCACGATCAGTACCTCCATGTCCAGCATCTTCATGTTGCATAAACTCTTCCTGGGTCACTTTGTAAGGATCAATACCCATTGCTTGCATAATTTGGCAACTAAAATTGTGAATCTTGAATTCTGCTGTTCCTGAAAGGTCCGCTTCTGATATTCCTTCTCTTGCAATTGCATACACTGCTTTAAACATTGCTTGGTTTGCTTGCAGTTGCTCTTTCAGTTGTCCATTCTCAATGGTTTGCGCTTTCAGCCAGCTTTGAGTCGTCCTTGCTAGGTACCACGGTTGATATACCTAGCTGCTTCTCAAGTCTGTGAAAACTCAGCCCACAAAGCTAGGAGTTGGCTGCAATTAACAGATGGAGAGGTTAAAGAGATAGCAAAAACAGTTGAACATTCTAAATGTACAAATTTTTCAGTTGTATGTGTAACTTAAAGTTACACAAACACATTTTTATATGTGTAACCTATAGTTACACATATAAATTGAATTCCTTTGGTGTTATGTTTGCATGTGTAAGTTACACATATAACTATAGGTTACACAAGCACATTTAAATGTGTAAATTATAGCTACACATGACAATTCTGATTACATCAAAGTTTTATCTAAATTATATTGATATTACCATAAATTTACAAAACATAAACCAACTAACACTTACCGAAAACTCTCTGTCATATCATTATAGAAATGTAATCCGAAATCTGGTATAGATCCCACCTTCCAACCCGCGGGATATCTTCTTCGTGGTTTGCAACTTTCGGGATTGAGCCTTCTGGTGCATGTTCAGCAAACAATATCTGCAACATATATAAATTTTAATTAGTCGAGCAAATAATATTAAAATAAAATATCCTGAACATAACACTAAAAGTGCTGGAATAGAAATTACACACAAGCTTTACCAGTAAGTACTGCACACAAGCCTTCACATTTGCCAAGCAATTAATATTATCATGAATTTCTTCAAACAAGTGCTCGTGTATTAAGTCGGGCCAAGACACCTTGAGCACCGTCTCATATGTTTCAACGACACTAAGATATTTCACATTCACTCCATTAGCATTTATGTCTCCAAAAAATAATACACAGCAAAGATAAAAACCTATCAAACAAACTAGATCCTTATCATCAATTTTCTTTCTTCGCCCACTTTTTCTCCTTTTGGTCATAAGTTGTTTTATCTTCTCTAAAATTTTTGTCTTAGTCTTTGTTGTCGATGTCTTTTGTAGACTTAATATCGGTGAAGAACTTGTTGTACAAAACATTGTCAGTCAAATCCTTATGAGAAAAGTTCTTTAATAGCTTTTGACCCTTTCTACTTCCAATCCTTTGCATGTAAAATAAACCGGCCCGACTTTGCCGGTGTAGACTCTATAAACTTATCATCACCAAACTTGAAAGAACAAGGTGTGTCACAATCCATATCAAAGCAGTTCAAAAGCTTCAATACGCCGCTTTTGTTGGTAGTGATTTGTTTTGTTGTACTTGGTACAACTGCATCATACTCATCGTAATACATCATTACGAGCTTACAGTAAGCAACTCTTAAAAGATATCTCGAGCCTGTCGTCGGTCAATCCTATAGGTTTTATCACCTTTACCAAATCCTTAATGGCATTCAAGGATTGCCTTAATTTTCTGTACACATCACACACAAAAAATAGCATGAGTCGGTATTTTGTGTACTTAATAAATACACTCCTTTATAAGCGCAAAATCAAATTCATGTCATAAACTATGTGTATTTTCCAAGTACACAAATTTGAATCATTCTATTATGTGTTGTGTAACCTCAATTTACACATGCATAAGAATCTGTATTTGCTGTGTAACTATAAGTTAATCAGACCACAAGGCAAGTCAGTGATGAGATTTTGAATGTGTAGCTTGTAGTTACACAGCAATTGGAAAGTTAGTGTTGATATTTTCAATGTGTAAATTATAGTTACACATACACAGTCAATCAATATATAACCCATTGTAGAGTCATTGGTGAGATTGTTTAAAGTGTAACTTACAGTTACACATGCCCTTAGCAAGTCAGTGGTGAGATTTTCCATGTGTAACCTATAGTTACAAATCTAGGCTCATTTCTATAAGATTTTTAATGTGTAACTATAAGTTACACAATCAATATACAAACCATGCTCTATTTCTATAAGATTTTTAATGTGTAACTCTTATTTACACACTCTCTATTTCTATGAAAATTTACAAGCATATCATGAGATCAAATTTAGTTCATGACATCATCACAAGCAAAATTCAGAAGTTAATCAAATTTAGTTCATGACGAGATTTTCCATGTGTAACTTATAGTTACACAATCAATTGGCAAGTTAGTGTTGAGATTTTTAATGTGTAAATTATAGTTACACATCAAAACATGAGATTCCAAATGTGTAAATTATAGTTACACAGCTCAGAGGCGACATCTTGAATGTGTAACTCACAGTAATATATGCTCATTTGTATGTGTAACTTCAAGTTACACACTCAATATACATACCACAATACAGTCAGTGGTTAGATTTTGAATGTGTAACTTCAAGTTACACAAGGCCTTGTTTGTATAGTTAAACATTCAAAGGCATTTTCACTAGCATGATATCACAACAACACGTATACTCAAATAATTTCACATCTAAGTACCTCTTAAAGCATCTGCTTCAGGGGGATTCCTTCTTCCTTGCGCCATTTTAGTTCACAAAATGTAAATTGAATCTGAATCTGCAGTTTTAACAGTAAGAAAACATCAATTTGCAGTAGTCCTAAACTCCTAAACATGAGATTCAAATGATACATCAACAGAAATCATCAAGTAAACCTAACCCCTAAAACCGAGAGAGGAAAAGTAGAAGATCCAAAACAGATTCAAACCTCTGTTCGTCTTCTTCTCCTTTCTTCGTATTCTTCTTCTTTCTTCGTCTTCTTCTTCTTTATTCGTCTTTGAATTAACATATCAAAAACAAATCAAATACAGATCAAAAACAGTTCCAAAAACAGTTGACATCGTGATTCATCAAAACAGATCAAAACTAACAGATTCAAATCAAAACATACCTAGTGATTCATCGGAGTATTTCATCAACAAGAATCATTAACAACGGCGATTTAGTTTTTGAATCTCAAACTGTTGAAAAATCAAACTGTTTTTGGTTTTGAATCAAACTCATTTCAATATGTTTCTTCTAATTAGGGGTTAGCGGTTCGTTGAGATGATGAATAGGTTCGTGAGATGATGATGATTCAAATAGATGATGATGAATATGTTTCTTGATTTTAGGTTTTTTTGATCTCAGCTGTTTTTGGTGAGTGAGATTTGTTTTCTCTCTCTGGTAAATGAAATAATGGCTTCGAACGAGAGAAAGGTAGGTGATGTTTATTATATACTCGAGGCTAATTTAGTCTTTTCGCTTTCATTAATTTTTTTTTTAATTAAGGCTGTTTTTAAAACTCTTTTAACTAGGGGCCTCATATTATGGGTTATACATGGGTGGGGCCTTAGCCTAATTTTCTCATTATAGTTTGGTCCTAAAAATTATAGTTTGGTCCTAGGGTGATGTCATGGATGATGTAAATGTCATCTTGTAATGGCAGAAATACCCTTATATTATTGTTTGGTCCTAAGGTGACCATATATATACAAAAATTTATTAGAAAATATCTCATTCTCAGATTTACTTTCTCTCTCCTCTCTATTTCAGATCTAGTTTCTCTTCTCTCTACATTTTTTTTTTTTTATTTTATTTTTTCTGCTACTGTAAAGAAGATGAAGAAGAAATAAACAAATCTAGTTTCTTTTTCTTTTTTAGTTTGATGAAGACGACGATGATGAAAACGATTTTTTTTTCTTGATTTTAACTTTTGTTGTTGCATCTACATTTTGGTAAAGACGACGATGAAACAGATCACGGTTGATAAAGACGACGATGATGAACTCGTGGTGTTTTGTTTGATAAAGACGACGACGATGAACTCAAATATGTTTTTATGAAGACGACGTTTTGAAGGCGATGAACTCGACCGATGATAAAGACGACGACGAACTCGTGTGGTTCCTGTTGAAGATGTTTGAAGACGACGATGAACTCGTGATGCTGCTGTTGAAGACGTCGAAGAAGATGAAGAATGCTGATGATTATGGAGTTCATTTCTGGAATGAAGTCTGTTTTTTTAGGTTTTTATATGCACTTCATTTCTGGAATGAGGTCTGTTTTTTTAGGTTTTTATATGGACTTAATTTCTGGAATGAAGTCTGGTTTTTTTAGGTTTTTATATGGATTTCATTTCTGGAATGAAGTCTGTTTTTTTAAGTTTTTATATGGACTTCATTTTCTGGAATGAAGTCTGTTTTTTAGGTTTTTATATGGACTTCATTTCTGGAATGAAGTCTGTTTTTTTAGGTTTTTCTACGGATTTCATTTCTGGAATGAAGTCTGTTTTTTTAGGTTTTTAGATGGACTTCATTTCTGGAATGAAGTCTGTTTTTTTAGGTTTTTATATGGACTTCATTTCGGGAATGAAGTGCTACAAGAAAATAAGTAAAATTTAACACGGAAGGGTACTTTTGTCAGTTTAATATTTTTAAATAATTATGGACCAAACAGTAAAGGCGTTAACCTAAAGGATCAAACAGACATGGGCCAACCTAAAAAAAAAGAAGGCTATTATTGGGGCGTCACACTCCATTAGAGGGGCTTCACTTGGATATTTGGTGACCAAAAATCTGGTTAAGGGATATTTTGATTCCATAGCAATTAGTCAAAATTACCCTTCAATTAAAACTACTAAAAATAGATGAGGAAGAAGCAAACTGATCCTAGTGATGGTAATCAACAACTCAATCAACCTCAACTCATTCCACCGATTCAATCAATTGAAGAATTATGTTTTCAAACTCCTCAACAACAACCCATGGTGTATGTAAGGTAATAATCAAACAAACCCATCTTTTTGTACTCGTTTTTGTGCTTAAATCGAATGAAATCGAAGTAAAATTAGGATTTTATTTACTTTCGCTAGTGTTACGCCTGGGTACGGTATTAGATTTTTCAATCGTAATTTAGTTTTGAAGAACTTACGCCTAGGTTTAGTTCAATTCAAGCGTAAACTTTGATTTGCATGTCGTTTACGTCTAGGTTTAGTTGATTTCAGGTGTAATTTCAATTTACGCCTAGGTTTAGTTGATTTCAAAGCGTAATTCCAATTTTACGCCTAGGTTTAGTTGATTTCAGGCGTAATTCCAATTTTACGCCTAGGTTTAGTTAGTTGTTTTCCGGGCGTAATTCCAATTTTACGCCTAGGTTTAGTTAGTTGTTTTCAGGCGTAATTCCAATTTTACGCCTAGGTTCAGTTGATTTCGGGCGTAATTCCAATTTTACGCCTAGGTTTAGTTGATTTTCCAGGCGTAATTTAGGACGTAGCTAGGTTTAATTAATTAAACTAAAGCCAAACTAGGTTGTTTAGTCATTACACAATTATTTGAGATAAGGGATTTTTGAAATTACTTACGGGTGACCCGTTTTTGTCCTATTAGGTGACGCCCCTCTAATGGAATGTGACGCCCCAATAATAGCCTTCAAAAAAAAGAAAGGACCACACGATATTTTTTCCATTTTTATATTGGGTTTTTCTTCTGGTCGCTTGTGACTTGTGAGAGAAAAAATGGCTTGAAGAATCGATCATTTCCGCCCGTGAAATCTCCAAAACCCCTAGATTTGTCTGAGTAGTGAGTAGTTTCTGAATTCTAAGTTGAAAAGAACTTCATAATCAGGTAATTTTCTTTGATTAGGGTTTTAATTTTTCTGTGGGTACCATTTAGGTCTGATTCGTTTTCGATTCAGATGTAAAATAACTTCACGCTGGGATATTTTTTCTTTTTTGGTATAATTTGAGCATATACAAGTTTGAGATCGTATTATGATTCAGCTGGAACCTGAACAATTAACATATTAGTTGTCTTGTTGTAGTATGTACACAATAATGTTGATTTTCCATTGATGTTGGGCTGCTGTTCTATAATTATACAGATTTCATAGAACTTTTTTTAGACCCATTTTACATATCAGCCGCATATGTTCACTCATAACTGCTGTTACATACAGCTTAAGTAGAGTATCATAAGTTTTAGCACCAATCAAGATTATGAGATTGACAAGAGACATGGATACATTACATATGCAAATATGAAAGAGAAATTATTATGTCAAGGTGATCTCGTTCATACTTAGGGTTTGTCCTTAGTTTGTTGATATGAGTGATAAAATTGTACCTGTTGCTATGGAAGCTCTATGGTATTACTGCTGGCGGTCTTAAATGTTTAGGCTGGCTTTTATTCTTGATGAACCCTTCTCCATGTTTGGATCAAACAACAGACAGCCCATTTTTATTATTGTGCTTGTGGAGATATTACATGAGGAAGATGTTGCTTTCTTTTTGCTGCTGAAAGTATCATCATGTATATTAGTCCTTGATATCCTAATTAGGACTAAGTCTTTTTGTTCATGCCGTGCAGATCCCTTGGTTTGTTCCAACTAAATTTTGTATCCACTTACCAGTATAGTGTTTATTCACGTATTGGTCATAAGAGTTTTTACTTTCTTTGCTTGTATGGCACATGTATTAGCTTTTCCATCTCAATCTGTTTGCATTTACTTGAAGTGGGTGTGACCTTTACAAGTGGATAAGGAGTGAGAGGTTTATCTCGATATTTAGATTTTAGGTCGTCACAGTGGCACTCATGTCGTTTAATTCCTCAGGTGCTCCAAAATTGTTACTTCCATTGCTCTTAGATAGAGAAGATACAACCACACCATAAGCATTTCTTCTAGCTTGGCTGACAGTTTTACCTCCCAATTCTAGAAGTAAAATCTTTTGTGTTTGTTTAAAAATCTATAACCCAGCCACAACATGGGGTGTTTACTGACTCTCGAATATTTACATTTTCTCTAGTCCAGTGATTCTCTTCTCATATTAATTACTTAGCAAAGACTTGTAGCTACGCTTTAGAGACTGTTAGTCTTGTCATCGATATAAGAATTATGAAATTGTAGTCTGCAATGGAGAATATGGATAGTTAACAGAATCAAGAATGTAGCTGTAAGAATATCTGCAAATGAGCTAGCTATGTACTACTTGATTCATTGAGTTATTTTGAGAATGATATTAGATGCTTTTGTTGAACAAATTTGATCTGTTCGTTTAAAGGTACAAATGTCGAAAAATAGCTATGGACTGTGACCTAATTCTATTTTTGTAGATGCTTTTATTGAATAATTAACGTCTTGAAATTGGGTCTGCTATCTTAAGCTCTCTCGGTCTCTTCTATTTCATTCACCTTTCCATATGTTATCTGACCCTGGAAACAAATTGTCTGTCTCCTGGCTATTCCATCGTCTGTAGGCTCCTTCTTCCCTCAATTGCGACACCTTAACACTAATCTTCATTCTCCTTCACGTTCTAACCATACACCATAGCTAAGGCGTTTCGCTCGACGGGTTAGGAGGTTATAACTTGGATTTTTTTCGCAATTTTTGTATGAGCTTGTCTAGGTCAGTTCGTCTTACCCGTGGATTAGTTCTTTACATAGGTGTCTATTGAAGAGTTTTGAAATTGTGGTGGGGATGGAGTTTTTTTTGTTCCGTCTTTGGTATTTATAATTGGTGTCATAGTGATGACCTCTTCTTTGATTTCAGTGTTTTCTTGGTGTATCAATGTAGTAGTTATCCATCCAGCAAATCCAATTTTTTTTGAGTTTGTGCTTAAAGAAATTTTGATGTTGTATGCAGAACATACAGGCTTGGAGAAGGCACTGTGGAACACCTCTTCTTCAATCTACTTTTGTTCTTTCAGTGGACGCCTTCCTCCATTACAACTACTGACGACTTACCCCTTTCGGAGAACATCATTGTCCAATTGGTAAGCGTTTTAACCAAAACGAAATGCATATTATGATTCAGCTGGAACCTGAACAATTAACATATTAGTTGTCTTGTTGTAGAGTGTACACAATAATTTTCATTTTCCATTGATGTTGGGCTGTTGTTCTGTAATTATACAGATTTCATAGAACTTTATTAGACCCATTTTACATATCAGCCGCATTATGTTCACATAAGTCATAACTGCTGTTACATACAGCCTAAGTAGAGTATCTGAAGTTTTAGCACCTATCAATACTGTGATATTAACAAGAGACAGGGATACATATGCAAATATGATAGAGAAATTATTATGTCAAGGTGATCTCATTTTCATGTAGAGAGCCTTATATACTTAGAGCCAGAGGTGACCATACCATCACCACCAGCTTTTCTTTTATTTCTTCTTCCCCTCTCTCTCACAACCCCAACCACCACCATTAACAGCTTCTCTCCCTGTTACTCATTTTGCTTCACACTAACAGTTTTTCAGCATGAAATTAGAATCTCTTTTGTTGTTGAGAGAAGATCTTGTGATTTGGCTTCAATTTCATCTCCAATCAAGGGTTTTTTCTCATTCCTGTTGATTTCTTCGCTTTGGTGAGTTCGATTGATCATTAAAAGAAGACACAGACAAGTAAGTTTTCTTAAAAACCCTAGAAATCTCGTTTGGGTTCAGTTCTTGTAAAATCAATTTAGGGATTTTCAGATTGTTGTTTTTTTTATGTGTGATCGTGCTTATATGCATCCATGAACGTTTGAATTACAGTTGTGTGAACTAAATCTTTATTAAATCCGCACGAATTTATGAACATTTGAACACCAACTTGATGTACTTTTTCATTGTCGTTGTTCTTGTATGATCCTGCTTATGAGTTTATGAACATTTAATTACGGATATTAGATCAATTTTAACATATGAATTCCGCGATTTCACTGTAAATAGGGATATAAAGAGATAGTGCACAGGCGAAAACCGTATTAGGTAAAATGAAGAGGAGGATATGCATTTCGTCTGCAACCTGAACAATTAACAATTAACAATTGATATACAAGTTTGAGATCATATTATGATTCAGCTGGAACCTGAACAATTAGCATATTAGTTGTCTTGTTGTAGAGTGTACACAATAATTTTCATTTTCCATTGATGTTGGGCTGTTGTTCTATAATTATACAGATTTCATAGAACTTTTTTAGACCCATTTTACATATCAGCCGCATTATGTTCATTCATAACTGCTGTTACATACAGCTTAATTAGAGTATCTGAAGTTTTGGCACCTATCAATACTGTGATATTAACAAGAGACAGGGATACATATGCAAATATGATAGAGAAATTATTATGTCAAGGTGATCTCATTTTCATGTAGAGAGCCTTATAGACTTAGGGTTTATTCTTCGTTTGTTGATATGAGTGATAAAATTGTACCTGTTGCTATGGATACTCATGTGAGTATGTTCTATGGAATTACTGTTGATGCCCTTAAATGTTTAGACCCACTTTTCTTCTTGATGAACCCTTCTCTGTGTTGGAATAGCTAGTTCAAACAACGGATAACCCATCTCAGTTATTGTGCTTGTGGAGATATTATAAGGACGTCGTTTTCTTTTTGCTGCTGAAACTATCATGCTTGACTATATCTGTTATTCTTATGCATAATTTATGTCCTGCATGTATATTAGTCCCTGATTTCCTAACTAGGAATATTTATTTTTTGTTCATGCCGTGCGGATCCCTTGTTTTTTTCGACCACAATTTTGTGTCCACTTACCGGTATAATGTTTTTCACGTAATCATTGATCATAAGAGTTTTTAGTTCTTGTGCTTGTATTGCGCATGTATTAGATTTTCCATCTCAATCTTTTTGCATTTACTTGAAGTGGACGTGACTTTTACAAGTGGATAAGAGTGAGAGGTTTATCTCGATATTTATGTTTTAGGTCGCAGTGGCACTCATGTCGTAGCTAATTCCTTAGGTGCTCAAAAATCGTTACTTCTGTTGCTCTTAGATAGAGAAAATACAACCGCACCATAAGCATTTCTTCTAGCTTTCTGGCAGTTTTATCTCCCAATTCTAGAAGTAAACTCGTCTGTGTTCGTTTATAAAAAAATCATCTTTCAATATTTGTGTTGTTCTTCGTATTTCTGATGCATAGAGTTGATTCACCTCAATAAAATCGTAAAACCTAATCCAAAACGTATGCAAATCTGTTCCTTCCCTGGCTTTTGTTGATTACAAATTTGACCTTGAATTTGTTAACTTGATCATTGAATTGCACGCTTGAATATTTTTTTCTAACTTCACCAACATCATATAACCTAGCCACAACATGGGGTGTTTACTGACTCTCGATCAGGATATCAACACTTTTTCTAGTCCAGTGCTTCTCTTTTTATATTAAGTACTTAGCAAAGACTTGTAGCTAAGCAATGGAGACTGTTAGTTTTGTCATTGATATAAGAATTATGAAACTGTAGTCTAGTACGGGGAATATGGATAGTTAACAAAATTAAGAATGTAGCTGTAAGAATATCTGCAAATGAGCTAGCTATGCAGTACTGGATTCATTGAGTTATTTTGAGATCGATATTAGATGCTTTTGTTGAACAAATTTGAGCTGTTCGCTTGGAGGTACAAATGTAGAAAAATAGCTATGGGTCTTATGACCTAATTCTATTTTTCTAGATGCTTTTGTCGAATAAATAGCGTCTTGAAATTTGGCCTGCTATCTTATGAACAACTGCTAGCTTTCCCGTGTATGAGCTTGTCTAGGTCAGTTCTTCTTACCCCTATATTAGTTCTTTATGTAGGTGTCTGTTGAAGAGTTTTGCAATTGTGGTGGGGATGGAGTTTTTTGTTTTGTCTTTGGTATTTATAATTGGTGTCATAGTGATGATCTCTTCTTTGTTTTCAGTGTTTTCGTGGTGTATCAACGTAGTAGTTATCTATCCAGCAAATCCATTTTTTTGAGTTTGTGCTTAAAGAAATTTTGATGTTGTATGTAGAACAAACAGGCTTGGAGAAGGCACTGTGAAACACCTCTTCCTCAATCTACTTTTGTTCTTTCAGTGGACGCCTTCCTCCATTACAACTACTGACGACTTACCCCTTTCGGAGAACATCATTGTCCATTTGGTAAGCGTTTTAACCAACTGCTACTTCATTATCAAGTCGGTGAGATTTATGATTTTAATTGCATCTCTACCTTAGCACTTTGCATACTAAGTGTTCATGATGTGTTTTTATTGGCTGCTTTACTTAGGGAAAAGAACAGTCTAAGCACATATGGGGCGTAAAGGGAATCCTATTGCAGTAAGACTTGATGTGAATCGTAAGTCAGATTCAAGTTGGTTCAGTGATTATTATTATGGGAAATTAGTGTATCAAGATGTCAATCTGAGATCTTATCTCGGTTCGATACGTCCACCTACGAAAAAGACCTTTGGCTTTCGTCTCGGAAAGTGTGTTATTCAACATTTCCCCAAAGTAACGGTTGTTCATAACTTCCTTCCACATCGACCAAAGACACTAGATCGTAAGTCCACCTCAAAGGGTCAGTGGTGGGCATTTGGGAAGGTCAAATCAATCGAGCACAGTGATACAGAAGGAAACGAAGTAAGGGATGCAGGGAAAAGAGTCAAGTCAGTCGCGGCAAACAACCAGAAAAAAAAGCTGGGTCAGTCAAATCCATTGAGAGAACTTCGGGTCAGCGGGGCCCTAGGACCAAAGGCCGGAAATGACATAGCCTTCCTGAGGGATGACTCCTTCAAAAAAACGGAGTGCTTCAAGTTTTTTTTCCCAGATAAGTCCAGCTCCTACGGTAATCTACTGCAGAGGGTCCCTGCTGTACGCCCTTCCTTGAATTATTTGGTGATGCATGATTTATTAAATGCAAAGAAAAAAATGCATTTTGATCCCGTCATGGCTCTGAATCATTTTGTGGCACGAGGCGCGGCTGAACCAGCTAGAGTAGAGGGATCAGAAGGAGGGAGATTAGATCAGAGAATACGTTCTCGCATCGCTTTTTTGGTAGAAAACTCGAGCAGCAAGTCCTTGAGCGAAGACAAGTTGACCCACTTCATTCGCCAAGCTAATGATCTTCGTTTCGCAGGAACAAGAAAAAACAGTATCTCACTCTTCCCTTTCTTCGGTGCTACCTTTTTTTTCCTAAGGGATGGTGTGTATAAGAAGCATTTGATTGAGGATTCCCGGGAACAATTCCTAGGTCAATTAAGAACCAAATGTTGGAACCTCTTGGGTAAAGAGGTCGCATTGATAGACAAAGTCGTAGAACAGGGTGAAGTCGGAGAATTGCTCAAGGGAGTCGAGATGATGACAGAGATCATCCTGAGAAACAGAAGAATTCCGAACGGGTACAACTCTTATTTGAATGAAGTGGAAAAAATGCGATCTTTTGTGTCTGATAGAACTGGCGCTCATACGTTGATTGAGTCGGTGAAGATAAAAATCCGTTTATCAAAGTGCTTCTCTGATTGCCCAAGACATAGCCTTTCAAATGATGAACAGAAAAAGAACATTCCGCTCCATTTTTGGTCAAATAGTAAAGGAAATTCCATTGGTCATGCCAAAAGGGGTAGATGGGATTCGTGTTTGTGTTTCAGGTCGATTAAGAGGTGCGGAAATAGCTAGAAGTGAGTGCGGGAAGTATGGAAAGACATCTTGTAATGTATTTAACCAGAAAATCGATTATGCTTTGTCAGAAGTTTCTACTCGTTACGGAATTTTAGGTGTCAAAGTGTGGATCTCATATAGCCAAAGGAAGTAAGAAAAGGGTCACTCCAAAGTGCTGAATAATAACTGAGAATCAAGAAGGTATGTTTGAAATTCAATAGATGTCTGTTGTTTGTACGCTTCTAGTTTCATTCATCTGTTTTTTTTAAGCTGTGGTTCATTTTGTGGCATTGGGCTAGTCAGGAAATAAGAGGTTGCGCAGTTCAGACTTGGGAGTCTTCTTAGTCGAAATATTTTTGTAGCTTAATTATGTTGCAATGCAACAATAACAATCAACTAAGTTAACCGTCAATTGTTTTGTTTGTTTCTCCAGGTTCAGTGGCAGCTATGACTATGCAACCTGGAACTGGAGTTTTTTTTTTGGAATGGGAGCACAGTTTGTCGGCATTCACAAAGTCGCCAACTTTTTTTTTTTTTTTGCAGATTGGGCTCTGGGCATGGCCCTGCCTTGGTGCATAGTGTTAGCGTAGGACACAATGAGAAGATTGCACAGCTATATAGCCTTGTTTAGCTCCTTTGAAAGTCCGTCACTGCCTAAAAGTGAACTTGATTATCGTCTAATTCACATTCAATCGTCCATTTTAAAACACATAAGAAGGGCTCATCGATTCCCATTGGGCCACAAAGAAGTCCGATTTAGTCAGACTAAAGCTGAACCTTAATAATCTATTTTTGGCTTCTTCTTTTCTTTTTATGGTGCTCCTCTTCCTTTCCAGAAATTTTCCCATTAAAGTTTTGTTCTTGTTCTCTTGGTATTACAGAAGAAGTTAGACATCCCTTGGGAAATTGAAGCAGTTTTAGTTGTAGCTTGATTGAATAACGGGCTAGTGTTGTTGTTGTTTTTTTTTTTTTTTCTTTTCTTCTTTCACTGCGGTTGTTACTTCTTCTTGAATCTTTATAATTTCCTTGGGGTTTTGAATTTAATATTTAGTTCATTGGGCTTTATATGCTCTGTAGAAAAAAAGCATGATTTCAAGTTGCAACTGTTGAAGCAGTGATTGTCATTTCTTTTCCTTCTTTTCTTTGGAAAGCGGATTTGTAATTGCAACTGTTGTTATTGCGTATTAGCTGATACAGAGATGTGGCTAAGCAAGTATGTATTTCTTGAAGCAGTTTAATTGAGTAGATCTGAATTCACCCCATTCTGAAACTTAATCACCACACTTTTGATCTACAACAGTTACACTCATCATAAGTTTACACTCCAAAAATATTCTTCAGGTTCGTAATAGTGAAGAAATACAACTCCCAGTTTCATTCCACATATGATTCGTCGCGTTTTTTTATATCGATTTGAATCAATTGCAAGTAGGGAATTCAACCTTTTCGTCGATAGAAAGTACCAGAGGAAGATTTCTTTATGTGCATTACACCTTGATTAACAAGAAAAATAGTATCCCACTCGAGCTAATTGTACTTAAGATCGTTGACCTGAATGTACATGGTGGTGTGCCCTTACAAAACTAACAAAACTTTTATCTCGTGATCTACATTTTTGATTTTTGCTCTTCTTTTTAGCAAATTTCTTAATATTATCATATGCATATTCGTGGTCCCTTTTCATCGAAATAATCAAATTAATAAGTACAAATACACATGGATTATTCAACAATGAGAACTCATTCCGCTTCTTCTCCTTCCTCGGCTTTCGCTGCCAGTACTTCCAATAATGCAATAATAATTCTGCTACTATATTTTAGCTTTCTGGTTACACTATGTTCTGGTTCCATTCTATACCCGTCCGATATGTCAATAGCTATTCTCATAAAAGTTGATCCCTCTGGAAATGGAGATTATGTGACTATACAAGACGCCATCAATTCTGTCCCTCCTGACAATTCAGAATTTGTTTTTATACTGCTTAAACCGGGAAGTTACAGGTACTGTTTGCCGTAGTATATTCTCTTTGACAGTCTTGAATGATAGTCCCTTACATAAATCCCATAACAATTTAATTGCTGTGCTTAAATAACAGGGAAAAGATCGTAGTACCGGCTGATAAGCCCTTCATAACGCTTAGTGGCATGGACGCGGATACTACGATCATAACATGGGACGATGGAGGAGATATTTACCAGTCTCCAACGTTCACCGTCTTCGCTTCTAATTTTGTGGGAAGATATCTCACAATTCAGGTATGCTGTTGATTTCTCATGTTAGTTAATATATTGTTTTAAATAATCAGAGGAGTTCTAAATTTCCTCGAAACAACTTTCTGACTGAAAATCGAGACCATGGTTGTGAATACAGAACACATTTGGACCGAGCAAAAAAGCGGTTGCACTGAGGGTATCCGGAGATAAAGCGGCGTTCTATGGGTGTAGAATTCTTTCCTATCAAGACAGTCTCCTGGACGCCCATGGAATGCATTATTACAGGGATTGTTACATAGAAGGAGGAACTGATTTCATTTGCGGAAATGCAGCTTCTATTTTCGAAGTTAGTACGCAACTTAACCAGAGAATTCAGTGACTTTTAATTCAGAATTCATGGTTCTCATTTGATGAATTTATCAACGCAGAGATGTCATTTACATTCACTCTCGAAAGGAACAGGTGCTATAACGGCACAAGGGAGGGCGTCACCAGAAGAGAACACCGGATATGTATTTTTAGGGTGCAGTATAACAGGGGCAGGAACGGCACTGTTAGGAAGACCATGGGGTGCTTACTCTAGGGTCATTTTTGCCTCAACTTACATGCCTGATCATGTCATTTTACCTGTTGGTTGGAATGACTGGGGGGATCCAACCAAACAAAGGTACGTACGCATACCATCCTAGCATTTGCAAATTGATGCTCTGCTCTTACTAATTGTGATTTTGTGTTTGTGAATTTTCAGTACTGTGTATTACGGGCAATACAATTGCTATGGAGGAGGAGCAAATGTGTCAGGAAGAGCAGAATGGTCGCATGTGTTGTCGGATGAAGAAGCTGCACCTTTCCTGACTAAAACAATGATCGGCGGAAGAGACTGGCTTAGACCTGTCCCAACCAGGTTCCATAAAATACCCAAGTCATCTCCTATTACCACCACAAGAGCGCCACCGCCAGCAGCAGCACCACCAACAGCGACACAATCTTCTTCGCTGGCTTAGAATTGAAATTATCCCTGTTTACAGTGTGTATTTCTTATCCTTGTTATAAAAATTCTTTCACAGCTTTGTGCAACTTAACAGCAAGTTTTTGTAAAAGCTACTCATAATTGAATTGGCTATAACACAAGTACATGACATTATTACGATAAAGTTGAGATACGCCTGCTGACAACAAATTTGGTTGTTCATCGGCTGTAACGTGGTATATAGTCGATACGAATCCCGTCAATGGTAGTGTGGAATCCGGACTCACTCCTTGGCACCAGTGTAACCAAAATGCTGTCATCTTCATCTGCTTCAAGATCCTCCAGGAGCTCTGATATTCCCAATTTCAAGTGACTCTTCCTTTTATTCACTTCATTCATATTTTTTGTAACACCGTGGCGTAATTAGTTAACATAAATCCCTGCGAACTCTCTTGATTCCGGACCAAGATTAATATCATCATCATCATCATCGGGCACCAAATTGATATAAACATCAAACTTTAAATACATATCTTTCTTAACATGAATACCATAAACCACCAAAACTTCTTCTTCTTTTCCCTTGTCTTCCTTGCTTCTACCCGCCTTGGGTCTATGAACCCTGACTCTAACGTTTGTGTCTAGAGTTCGGCCATTTGGCTCAGAGCATGAATTTTCAATACTGTTTGTTGTTGCATTCTTCAGTTTGTTGCGAGCAGTTTTTGGTGGCACTGACGGTTTAGGCTTAACGTTAAGCCATGGAAGGTCGACCTTCTGATATCCGTAGCCCATCTTGGTAATATTCATTATCTGGTGAACTCTGGCGCGGACAAGCTGTGATTGCTCATTGTGAAAATAGAAGTAGGCATTTAGCCAGTCAGGATCGACAATGTCTTTTTTGTAGTCTGCCATTTCTCTCCAAACATCCCAAAGTCTATCAATGTTGGTATGGTGAGCATAAAATGAAGGATCCCAAGCTGCTGAATAGAACACACCCATGTCTTCTCGATCAGGATTCTTATTGCTCCCAACCCAAGAATGCATTGTGTCATGTGGCGCAATTTCCATTATACCTGGCATCAAACAAAAACCCGCTTCACCAACTTTAAAAGGGCACCCCATGAATAATTCAGATGTCTGGGCAGCAGAAACCATTTGGTTATACATGAAAGCGAGATTTTTTGATATCATTGCAGCATCGTCGATTTTAGTTTCGTTCTTCCGTATGTCGAAACTGAGATCACCTAGATGAGGAGGGAAGTGAGAAACATCACGTTCCACGTCGAATAGTGGTTCTTCCATATACATTTTAGGCATTGCCATTCCGTCAGGTGTGTCCCATTGCCAAAACGGCAATGTAAAGTTTTCGTCTCCAATGAGACTTGCTAATATTTTCTCATGAAGTATATCATCATTCTATGCCAAGGAAAGAAATACCATGTGTTGTGGATATCTACGTTGATCGTCTTCGAGTATTTTTGGTTGTAAGAGCCAGTGCAGTAGAGACAATGCATATTAGCTTGGCGCTGGAAACTCCTGGGTCAGTGTTGGGGAGGGACTTCATGATGGCTACAGCTTTCTTGTACTTGGCAATGTTCATCGTCAACTAGATGAGCAGGTCTGCCAACACGGAGTGCTGATGGAGGTGGTAATTCGAAATCTATTACGGCTTCTTCTGATTCAGGTTTAGGTGGACAGCAGTTGACAATTATCGGCTTCCCTGGCACCGCAAAAGAATCATGACACGTCGATAAATCTGGACTAATAACCCTACGATCAAGGTCCAATTCTCTCATCATCTCGGAATTACGATGCCAAATTTCTCCTCTTGCTCCTAAGAAACCATTAAAAATTATGTTCTTGACCCATTCAGAAGCTACAGATATGTACCTAAGTTGGCTCCTTTTTTCGGTTGAATCCTTCAAATCTCTATACATGTTCCGAATTAAAACAAGAAATATTATGTTTATGTAAATCTGGTAAAGAGAAATGAAGATTTATTAAATTATACATACCCAGTAAGCAGTTGCTGGTGATGCTTCTGCTGCTGCTGGAGGTCTTGATAATGATCATCAACTTGCATAATCATGAGGGTTCCAGCAACCAAACTTAATATAACCAAAATCAGCACTCCTTTAGTACCACTCACCCATTTCTTTGCTTCCATGGCAATTGCTGTCTGGATAATCTCACAAATAGAGCTTATATAACGTCGCTATTGATATCATAACTTGAGAGGAATTTTGTAATCGACATTATTATGGACTAGTATCAAAAATATTTCGAATAGAGGCAAGCAACTACGTTTATTTAAGTTTTTTTTTTTCATTTTTTCGGATGGTGTACCAACCAAAATTAATTTTGATTTCTTTATCTGTAAACAAGACTAATTGTGAATTATATTATAGAAACAAGAGAAAGTAGTATCAAGGTGGACCTGAATTCGAAACTAATTATAGAAACTAATTGGAATGCCCGGTTAAATAAAAAAAATAAAAAAAATGGGCTCCAAATATTTGGTTCGAGGGCTCACAAGATGACGAAATCGGGTCATCAAATATCAATTAACAAAACCCCTTATCCTACTAATTTTGTTATGGCTAGATACCATCAATTATTTAGTACATGATTGATTAACTAATTAAGGTTAGTGATTTGATTAGACTAATAATTTGATTTATAATTAATATTGGAAAATCAAAGTTTTTTCTGAAAATTAAACTTATGGGAGTTCATGTTTTCCCAACATAGACAAACCTAGGAGAATTTTTTTTTTTTTTTTTGAAAACCTAAAATACGGTTGGGTTTCCTAACCGTAAACCATCAATACGGTTGGGAGTTCATGTTTTCCCAGCCGTAAAAAAATCTACGGTTTGGTTTCCCAACCGTATTAAGTTCTGAAACTGATTTTTAAGATCCTAGATTAATCAAATCTAACGTATTCATGCAATCAAAAGCCAAAAAAAAAAGGGTGGGTTTTTTATATCTTACCCAATCAAAATCATTATTAGCTAAGAGAATCATCTATCCTATCTTGTGAACCAACCCAATTGAAGAAGAAAAAAAATGGTAAAAGAGGAATAAGAGGAAGAAGATGAAGAGAACGTGTTTTTTTTTACAGGTTTCATTTTTGATTTTAATTAGAGTTAGATTAGGTAATTAAGTAAGTTGTCAAGGGGTATTTTTGTATTTTTGATATAAAAAAGGTCCATCCTCATCCACATTTATGATATTAGAATCTATAGGAGCCCTCAAAATCAAATCTTTAGATCTCTTATAATAGGCTTCAAAAAAATGTTGCTCCAGCACATTTATACCGGTACAACTCAACACCACATTGTAAATTAAAGAAAAGAATAAAAGAATATCGCCATCCGCTGGATCATGTATTTCCATATCAATAATTTTTTTATGGAATTCCAATATCTGCCTTCTTTCTCTCTCCTTTCTCTTACCCATTCTTCTTCTCCAACAAAAACACCTTTAACAACTTTTCCTCTGCTCAGATTTAGTCTATTTTGGGCTAGGTATGAGCAGGTTTCTTCATTTTTTTCTTGCTTTCTAGTTTAGCTAGTTACTTTACTTTAGTTGTTATCATGTTTTCTAGTTTTCTATACCATTATGGTGGTTTTATCTCCTTTTTGGGGGTTTATCTAATCTTTAATGACGGTTCTTGGCTATTAGTTTGGGTTTTAAGATCAATAGGGATGTTCTCCAACGAAGAAACATTCACCTTTGTTGTCTTCGCCGACGAAATCTTCATCGCTAATTTAATTATACGGCAAGGGAAACTACACCGATGGTTTTTTTGACGACGAAATCTTCATCCCTAGTTACAAGAGATTTGAGCAAATCACTCCTATTTTGGGAGCACATCTTTCTAAAGAAGAAAATCAAACAAAATGGTTGGAATTTAATTCCGAGAAGAACCATTCTTTTCCGATTTAATCGGATCTCTTTCATACTTGTATCTGTGTTACCCCGGTAATCCTTCTCTTTCTTTTGTCGGATTTCTCGGTATTGTACTTTTATGGTATGATCTTGTTTCTTTGTATTCTCTTATTTTCGATCTTAAACTCATTGTTACCTCGAATTACCATTAATGAAAAGGTTTTTTGTTATCAAAAAAAAATTTGTGAGAAAACTTGACTAGTTTTTGTTATGTGCAAAACATGCTTAAAATATGATATTGCAGTTCTCGTTACTTTTATCTGCTTGTGCCAAAAAAATATTCCCTCCGTCCCATTATTATTTGACCTAACAAGTTTGCACAATTCTTAAGGCAAGGAAGGGAAAAGAGTACTTTTATGTTTTTTTTTTTACAATTATACCCTTATGAATAATAACTAGTGAAATTTGAAATGATTTATCTCTCAAACTACACCACGGATGTACGCAAGCTTTATACCATTGAAAAGCATTTTAAAACACCTACGTAACGAATATAAACATGCCTATCAAATTATGCATATTTCTTATAATCAATTAAAAGGGTATTTTTAGAAGTATCCCCTTATTTATTGAAATAGGTCATCTATTATGGGACAAAATCTTAAAGTAAATAGGTCAACTAATAGTGGGACGAAGAGAGTAGATGATTTGAATCTGTATGAAAATAAAAAAATTACTGAGAAAGATTTATACTTTATTCTTATCTCTAAGTTTATGTCTTCCATAAATCATTTCTTTCCAATTCATATCTAACATATCATCAAGTGTATTTTTTGTATTCAGTTATGAAAAGGGTCGTCAATCTAATATGCAATAAACATATGAGATCATATCCAAGGCTATATCAGATAGGTTTCGAGCAATGATTTCTAAGCTAATCATTGAACATCAACTAATTTTTCTCAGACAGAAACAAATACATGTTGGATTCTAATTGCCGGGGAGCTAATGGAAGCAAAACTAAGATTAAATTATTAAGGACTATTATGTAAGCTTGACGTAGAGAGGGCCTTTGACAACGTCAATTGGCGTTGTCTAGATAACATTTTAACTTCTTTGGATTTAGCTCTTAGTGGAGAAATTGGGTTTAATGGTCACTCTCCCAAGTTTAATCCTCCTTACTAGTGAAGCCCGATCATATTATCTTTTACATGATAGATGATGTATATAAATCTTGTTCTTATTGATCTCTGAGATTCCTGTAACCTTGAATCGGGATCGAGATAGATAAAAATCACAAAGTTCTCTCCGTATTAGACGTTATGATTCCTCAAGATAGATTTCTAAACTCTTCTTTGATTTGTTTGGATTGTTCGTGAGAGGTGGTTAGTAATCCAAGATTTTTAGCTAACTGAGTGTAAGTATTCCGGATTCGTGAGGTTTGCTGGACTTTGTCTACTGAAAACAGATTTCCAAACCTAGATTGAAGCATATCAAAAGGAAAATCAAATAGGCTTGTCTGTTAGAGGCAGATTGGTATCAAAAGTTTTCAAAAGCTGTAAAGGGCGTCACTAATGCAATCAAGTGCGTAGAGCCTTGCGAGGTTCAAGGGATGGAAGGAACACAATTGCACTTGAATTGCGTAGAGGTGAACTCGGTCTCAACTACATTCTAGTCCGATGTTTAATTGTAACACCCCATGTTTTTACCATGGCGCATGCTCAAAGATGCACCATGACATGAGATGAAGCTTCATCCAAAGCTTCCGTTGCGTGATAAGAGGCATATTGGCCAAAGTTGCGCATTATGTTTGGCATATTGGCTGAGGGCCAATATCATATTGCCAACTATATTGGCAAAAGGACAATCTTGCATAAGATGATGCATTAGGCCAGTTGAGTAAATGCCCTTGAGCGTTGTAGCTCTACCTTAACGCATTATGCAGTCTATTGGCCTAGAGCCAATATCACACAACAATTGTGCAATATGGCAGAGCGAGCTGACCGAGTGAATATTTCGCACTCATTGCGTAATATTGAAGTCGTCCTATGGGCCAGAACAAATACACAAAAATCGTAGCCGGTTATTCACAAGGACATGTTTTTTTTTATTTTTCTCGGTCAATAAAATTAAAAATAAACGAAAACTGTACAGGGACTAGATTAAACTAGCGCTAGCCGTTAGGCCACCACAAGTCTAATCTACTTGAAGCGAAAATAAACCTTTCCAGGCCACTCTACATAGTGGAGAAAGCATGGCCTACCCTCATAAAACTCCAAAATATCTTCAGTCAACAAACATGCTTGTTTGGCCAAAGCATCAGCTGAAAAATTAACTTCCCTATAGTTATGAACATAACGAATATTGTCATAGAAGTTCTTCGCGATCTTCCACTTCGTAACTAGCTGCCAGGGCAACTCATCCATCTGAAAGGCTTGAATGCAACTCATCGAATCTGAACGAATGTAAATGTTTTTGAGATTACACCTTTTTGCTAGCATCGCTCCATAAATAACAGCACAAACTTCCGCAAAATAATTGGTTTGATATCCAAGACCAACAGAAAGAACTCCAAGAATAGCTGAATTAGCGTCTCTAAAAGTGATACCAGCTCCAGCTTGGCCCGGGTTATCGCGAGAAGCACCATCACAGCAAATCATTATTTCACCAGGAGTGGGAGGAAACCAACTAACCTCTTTCGGTGTTGAAAACTTGCTCGATCTATGTTGCACCCTGAAATAATTCAAGATGCGGAAATCCTCTTGCGTATTATACATATGGCCCTTCATTCTAATAGAGTTATCACGAATAACCTGATAGACTCTACCTTTAAAACCTAGCCAATGTATCTTAAAATCCTCAAAATACACCTTATTGCGCATCTTCCACAATTCCGTGACAATTTCCAGATTAGCAACTAGCCACAAATCTTTTATCATCCTGCTCCGGCCTTTTGGCCTTGTAAGAGTCCACTAAATCTTCATTGGGTTGCAGATTAAAAATTGAAGCCGCCCAAGCCCAGATTCTCTTAGCCACTCTGCAATGCCAAGTGATATGGCTCATTGTCTCGTTACTCTTCCTACACAGGCGGCAAATCGTAGGCATGCTCTTACCAGTCTTCCTTATAATATTATCTTCAGTTGCACAACATTGTTTCGCCCAGATTTTCCAATATTGTACACTCAAAGTAGGATGTACAACTTGCCTAGTGAACAGCGTTGCAATAGGCAAAACTTCAGATGGCACCTTAATAGCTGTCTTTGCAGACTTGACTGAAAAAACTCCTTTGCTATCCAAATCCCAAATTTTGTAATCATCCCCACCAGCAATAAGTGGTAAATTTTCAACATCAATATTACAGCGAATCATCAAATCCCTCAATCGAGGGGGAATGGCCCAAGCACCATCAACAATAATATCACTCACCCTTGCCGTGAAATCATTTGGCCCTTTGGAGAAGAGACCAAGCCGCTTCGCAATTGAAAAATCTCCGCACCAATTATCAAAAAATAAGGAAGTATTAGCACCGGTTCCTATAATTGATCGAGTGTGCGAATGCACAAAGTTGTAAACCAATCTGATCCTGGAAAAACCGAGGAGCCCAATTTATAATTGATCAAGTTGCCATTTAACTTGAAATATTTCGCCCTCAAGAATCTGGCCCAAATCTTGTCTGAATCTCGAATAGAAACCCACAACTTCATCAAAGATAGCCCTATTAACATCCAACAACTTCTTAAGGCCAAGGCCACCTTCACTCCTCGAGCAACACAAATCTTCATAAAGAACAGTAAAATATTTACGTTTTTAAGCATCTCCAGACCATATAAAATTTCTAATGGCCCTCTCAACTTGCTTAATAACCGTGCATGGCCACTTGTAGACAGCCATTGAATGAAGCACATAGCTAGATATCATTGATCTAATCAAAACAAGTCTGGCCTGGAAGGATAAAAGCTTACCTTTCCATCCGGCCAACTTGTACATAATTTTCTCCACCACTTGACGAACATGAATGTGACGAACAATACCAGGCTTCAATTGAATTCCCAAGTACTTATCCGGAAAAAAGGCTCTTTCCATTCCAAATAATTTGCTATAGCAATAGCACGAGAGCCAGTGCCACCACCATAATAAAACTTACTTTTGGCATAACTAACATATCGGGATGAAGCACGTTGATACATTCCCAAAGATATTCTTCAAATTTTGCAAACTATGAAGATTACCTCTGCAGAAAATAAGAATATCATATGCGAATAGTAAATGCGTAGGGGCCACACCTTTCTTGCTAACCATAGAATGCATACTTCGCCTTGCAAATAATTTTGAGAGATTGCGACTTAACACATCTTCAATAAGAACAAAAATCAAAGGTGAAAGAGGATCACCTTGGCGCAAACCTCTAGAGATGCTAAAGAAACCTTCAGGACTGCCATTTATCATTACGTAAATCCAGCCGAGTTCAGAATACAAAGGATCCAAGAACACCAATTTTCGGAAAATCCATATTGCCTAAAAACTTCAGTGATGAACTCCCAACTCACCGTGTCAAAAGCTTGCGAAATATCCAGTTTGAGGCCAACATTACCATGCTTCCTTTCCGTGCTAATCTCATTGATCAACTCAGACGCCAAAGCTATATTTTTCGTGAATATTTCTACCCTTCATAAAAGCTACTTGTTCTTCAGAAATCAACTTATTAAGCACCGTACCAAGCCTGGTAGCCAAAATCTTTGTGATGATTTTGAAGAAAAAGTTACTCAAACCAATTGGCCGATAATCCTTAATAGCATCAGATTTGTTATTTTTTGGAATGAGAACTATAAAACTGGAATTAATACCATTTGGAATTTTACGCATGGCCCAACAGTTTGCAATGGCATTAAAAAGATCTTTAGAAATTATGTTCCAGCATTGTCGATAGAAAGAACCTGTAAAACCATCTGGACCAGGCGCAGAATCCGCTCCCAAATCAAAAACAACCTCTTTAACCTCGTCCAAAGATGGAATAGCATCCATGAAAGCACATTCAGCAGCATTTATGCTCTCATGATCAATATCAAACAGTATTGGGTCAATATTAACATCACCACCATTGAATTTTGCTTGATAATGATTCATAATGTAGTCCTTTATCTCATCCTGCAAAAACAAAGTAGAGTTAGTAGTTTTAAGCTCTGAAATCGTATTTTGACTCCTCCTCATATGAATGCTATTATGAAAAAAATCGGGTATTTTGGTCACCATCCTCCAACCAAGTTACACGCGACTTCATCTTTAGCATAACCGCCAACTCCGTTCTCACATCCTCAACAGCTTTCTTAGCATCCGCCACCTTCAAAAATTGCAACTCAGTACCATGATCAAAGTCCAAGATATCATTCTCGGCTTCAAGTTTTAGCTCAGCTTGCTTCAACCGAAATTGAACTTCACCGAAAACAGTTCTATTCCAAATCTTCAACGCCTCTTTCAACCTTTTTAGTTTAGACGTGAACACAAAAGGAGGCGCACCATTAAGATGAATACTCCAACTATCCTCGACAAGCTTCATGAAACTTGGATGAGACAACCACATCTTCTGAATTCTAAAAGGTGCCCTAGCCGGTCTAGGATTCTCAAAAGCAAACCCAAAAAGGGGAGAGTGGTCTGAGCAAATTCTAGGCAAAGCCTTACACCTCCAGTTTTCATATTTATAGAGCCAAGCATCATTTACAACCGCTCTATCATGCTTCGAAACAATTCTAGCATTACCACTTCGACTATTGGTCCAAGTATACTTTTTCCCAATAGCATCATTATCTGAAATCCAACTTGTAAACTCATTCACATAAATTTCCTTTATTGGCCTACCACCCTTCTTCTCATCTAATCGTAAGATGCAATTAAAATCCCCCAACACCAACCACGGAATAGATATAAAACCTAGACCCAACTGACGCCAAAGTCTTCTTCTTGCAACCGGATCAAAAGAAGCATGCACTGCCGTGATGAAATCTCCAGCAAAATTCAAAGTAATTTCCTGCTTTGAAGAGGATAAAACATCCGGCCTTGTCAAGAAATTCCTCCACAAAACCCAAAGATTACCCTTTTCTCCATCAGCTTCATTTGTGATAACATCTTCACTAAAGTTCACTAAATTTAACTTCCTAACAAAATGTGGAGTGCAAAAAACATGCAGTTCTGCAATACAAATTATGTCAGGGTTATGCAAGTGATAAAGCTCCGTAAACTTGGCCCTTGCACCATCCTTAGCCAAGCCTTGAGCATTCCAATAAAAGACACGCATTAAGTAACTGATAAATTAGAAGGGCTAGATGAACCCTTTTCATCATCTTTGCGTGTCCTACTTCTACCTCTTCTACCAATTTGACCTTCATCCTCATTTGGTTTAGAAACCATTTGAGTAATCTTCTTCTTAGGTGCAACTTTCACACCCTTATCGCCCTTCTTGGCTAAAGCATCTAACTTCTTCTTTTCATCTCTTTCCTTCTTCAAGCGATATTCCTCATCCTTAGCCGCATCCCAATCTAATTTTGCAGCCTAAATCTCCACCATTCCAGTAGATATTGCTTTTGCCAAAGGATCAGCTTGAGATTCAATAAAAACGTCTTCCTCATTCTCATCAGTTCCAGTCTCAAACATATTTGAAGTCTCAAGAGGCTCCGGAATGTTGGCCTGGGCAATTCTTCTAGCTGTTCTAGTAGGGGAACTAAAACCATCTTCACCAACCGGTTCCATAACATAGTTTGTAGGTAGGGAACCTATTGCAATAGTTTCAATACGACCAACGCCTCCATCTTGCGCTTGCTCCTCAGAATGTTGCAGCTCGGCATGTTGCTCCTCGGAATGCTGCAGCTCGGCATGTTGCGCCTCGCTTGTTGCTTTTCGATTTGCAACCTTCATTTTCAAACTTGATTTTTCCGCTCCATAATTTGCCTTCGCATATTTTGTAACTTAGCCAAAGCCACATCCTGTTCATGCTTAGATAAATCCGCAGCCTTAGCCATTTCCTTAGCTATTTTTTTTTGTTCATCATTATGAGCATAAATCTCTTGTTCTTCCTTGTCCAAGTCAATTGCATCTGATGTATTAGTACCAATTTGCGATAACTCAGCTGCCAAAGCATTATTCGGAGAATGAATAGATTGAGCTTCTGAGTTACCAGGTTGCATAACCTCATCATTACGTACCGTGTTATCATCCGCCACACTAGTTGATGGGCTTGGAATAATTGTGTGAATGCCAGCAAAAGTAACACCACCAATCAATAAACCCTCCGGTTTCTCAATTCCTTTGCCTTCATCATTGCCATCTCCTTTTCCAGGAGAATCATTAGAGTTGTCATCCCCTTTGCCATCTCCTTTACCATTCGGCTTATCCGCATCATCCCCTTTGCCGTTTGGCCTATTTTTATCATATGTTCTAATATTCCAATATCTTAGCTCATCCATCTCAGCCTGAAGGGCTTTCCACTTCTCTTCATCTTCTTCGACATCTTGCTGCCTCTTTAATTCATTGTATTTTTTAGTTCTACAATGATCTTCAACATGTCCAATCGATTTTCAATAGGCACAAAAATATGGCATGTTCAAAATTTCATATTCGAGGTAAAACCATCGGGTTGATCTTCATCATCAATGACAATTTTATTAAGCGGCTTTGAAAAATCAATATCAATAAGAACCCCAGAACAAAATAACCATACTCATGTTTAAGGGTTCTCGGATCAAGCAATGCAGCTTGCAAGACCTCGAGCAATCCTAAAAAGAATTTCCTCCTCCCAATATTCAAGACTTAAGCTTCTTAAAACGCACCCAAACCGCTGCTCTCTTGATCGTTTCCAACTCGGATTAAACATAGGTGTCCATGGCAACACCTTTAAGTGTTGCTCCTTGATCTTCCACGGACCTTCATAGCTTATTCTCTTCCGATCAGCCTTCATTGTACAATTTAATAACAAAATAACCTTTAACCCAAGGAATAAATTGAACCTCGACTCGATAACTTCCATTGATTGCATAAATTCTTTTTAACTTCATCAAGCTTTAGACCTAGAGTTTTAAAATCAAATCGGCCAACAAGATCAATTTCCAGACTTCTTTGGACTTTGTCATCACATCTTTTGAATTTTAATCACAATCTCACCTTAGATGATCGAATCGGAGGATGTGATAAAGAATCAAAGATCAATACTAGACATCACATGGGTGCGCTTCTTAACTATATTTGCATAGGAACGATTGCGAATCCGTCCGCGGATTGTTAACACCATTCTTTGGATTTCCAAGTTCTACGAATTAGGGTTTCCCGTTTTTGGCACATAAATTTGTCTCGGCTTTGATTTGGAATAATTTCTATTCCTAAACTGATTTGATCTAGCTAAATCACGTGACCTATCACCAAGATCAGGTAGAACGGTTTGATTTTGCGCCATGGATTGACGCAAAATCAGAGAAAAGGAAAGAACGTGAAAGAAAAAAGAAGAGAGAAAAAACCAGAGCTAGTCCGGCTAAACCCTAGGTTTTTGAATTCACAAGGACATGTCAACGGCCATTAATAGTGAAGTGCCTCAAAAATGTGACTTGGTAAATGTCAAACTGGTCCCCAGTGTAAGTTGTAAAAATGTCAATAAGACATATGCAGGGAGGGGCAGTTGGTTGAAGGTGCATATGCTGACCATGCACAAGTAAGCTTTATAGCTTAGCCGGAAGATCAGAAATGATGCTCATGCCTCATTTATCGTTGTGTATCTTTGCAAATAGGACATATATGATGCTTAGGCATCACTATGCCATTCCACGGACTAAATTATGCACAACTTTTTGTGCATTTTAACGGAACAACCTATGTGGACCATACCATTATTGCTTGGCCACAGCCTTGCAAGAATAGTTGGCATAAGTTGATGTCCTTTCGAGGATGAATTGAGGACAGTGATTGATCTCTTTAGAGTAGGAAAGGGTACGTAGGCAACCGTAATGAGTTGCAGCATTGCCGGGCCAACACTTTGTCGCTCATATCATCTAATTGTGAGATGATTGCGGCATATTGACCTCTCATATCATCTGTCTCGGTATTGCGACGCAAGAGATGATTGTCATCAAACTTGATAAGGCGAGTTAATTATATTCCATTCCTTGGATGCTCATACTTGCTATCAAGGCGTTCGACGTAGGCATGCACCAATGGCGCATCGGGCATTGTTAGGAAAGTATGTTATATCGGTATGCAAGTAACAGAGTTTGCATAAGCCTAAATCAATTATGGAAATGGAAAGAGGCCTTCAATGGTCTATGTGCAAGTACAAGGCATGTACTATGCTTGGAAAAGACTCGGAAGCCAGTGATGCATGAAAATATGCATCGGCCATAGTCTTCAAGGATTTATACCCTTGTTTTGTGGTAAGTTGGAACGTTGTGGAAGATAAGTTTCAAGGCAACATGTTTGCTAAGCATGCTTGCAAGGGAAAATGAACGTGCATTTTCCTAGTTTTTAAGGCCCAGATTCTAGATCAGAGTGGCGCATTAGGGAGTTATGGCCCGCACTCCCAGGCGCGCTAGGCGTAATTTTACTGTCCGTCAAATTAATAGTAGGCTAGTGTCTGTAACGGTTCAATACAGTGTGGAGTTCAAATATGGACGAGGTTTTTTTTTTTTTTTTTTTTTTTTTTTTTTTTTTTGCTGGTGCAGTTTTTCTTGTTAACAAAATTATGGTGTCTTGTGTTTTTCCTTTTCCACATTATATTGTCTATCTTTATAACAGGAATAACACAAGTAGTACGTAATCAATCAAGATAGTTTTATTTCTTATTATTTGAGATAAAAAAAAAAACATGACTTGTTCTTGTTGAGTTCATATGTTGAAAGATAGATTGCAAGTTTCATACTTGTTAGAATTCATATCCTCTTAATTCAGGTACAACTAGATTGATTTCAGATATTAACTTTTGAGATCGTCTAAGAGCACTTCTACATAATCAGGTACATAGATCTTATGTTTATACATATTGATTGTGAAATAGAAATAGAGAAACTCTATATGCAATCTTCTTCAAGGGACTTTTCTTTGAGCCTTTTAGGATTGCATTAGGCTTTTTCCATACAAGTTGCCGAACGAAAAAGTTGGTGGTGTACTTGGTACCCTCTCATTTTCAAAGAAAATGAACTATCAGATGTATATATTTTGTTGCTTTCATATATTGAATGTTGCAATTTGAACCACACTCAATGAACAAAAGTGATTTGCTTTTTGGTCACATTGAACATTTACCAAGAAAATTTTGAAATGAACATGAGAATCGACTTAATTCATATCCTTAAAGGACGATTATGAAACTAATTCCTGGAAAATATTAAGAATCGACTTATATGCCATGAAAAGTATCCCGATTCTGAATGCAAAGAAGAATCGACTTATGATGATGTCCCTATAGGCCGAATCTTAAATGACTTTTCCTGGATATTCAGAATCGGTGTATATGGATGTCTATAAAACCATTTTTTTTTGTCAAAATAAGTTACAAAAAATGGACAATTTTTTTAATGTTAGAACCATTTTCATGGACAAATTAATATTTTTTTAATGTCCAAATAATCTATGACAATTAGAAAAAGAAAAAAAAATTAACATTTTACTTGCATAAACCATTAAAATTTGAACTTGCTTTCACTAGTAAATTGAACACGGGAAACTAAACGTTATATTAAAAGCATCGGGATTATACAAACATTGCTTAAAATGAAATTATCTCTATTTCCCGGTGCGAGATTCAACAATCAAGATAGCTTAGAAATGATAAAATGGCTATCCACTCTATTTGGGATATGTAGCATGTGGCCCAAACCCGTCCACTCTGTGCCTAGAGAGAAAATCGTTGTACTTGTAGCACAATTTCTTAACATGAATGGTCCTTCAAGAAACGTAGCATATTTTAGAGCAAAATTCAGTTGAATCCACAAGTTTTGCTATCTCAAGATTGTTGTCAATGTTAGATGATTAAAATTATATCTTGATTTATACGCTACTAAGTCAAGTCTCTGATTAAGTTAGAATTTGGTAGTGGAATATCAGACATCACCCTTGAAGACTGAAGATCGACAAAGACATTTGAAGAACTTCTGTATCAGCTTTGTCAAGAATGAACCATTCTATTTTACTCAATATCTTACCATTCTATCTTTTTGAGACGATGTCGTATGACTTATAGTAAAATTACAAAGAAGAAATTTCGAGTCAATCTTGTCTTGTTAAAAATCTCGAAATATGATTCTAAGAAAAGATGTTCAACGATCCTTAATAATATTAGTACTAAACAATTTATTGTGTGAATTAATTTGTGGATCAATTGGAAATTTTCATCATAAGAGAGAAATATTGAATTATCTAATATTTCTGCTCGGTTAGGTTGGAAAACCAGTTCACAAACCATAGATATATGAGTTTTAGAAATACAGAGGGTTGGCGACCCAGTTCACAAACCGCAAGATGAGAACAGTTCACGAACCCGGTTTACGAACCGTAGTGAACTGATTTATTAAAGTTGGTATTATAGGATAGCAGTTGGCGAACCAGGTTCACGAACTGTTGCACCCTGACTCGTGAACAAGCTGATAGGTGTCTAAAACACCTAATTTACTATTTAGTAGTTACGCTTTCTTTGCTACTTTTCTTGCAAATTATGTATCTTATGAGTGTTTTTGAGTTATTAGGTACTCTGGAGTCACACGGAGGAAAAGAAGAAGAAATCACTTTATTTGAGCAAGAAGGGCAAGAGTGTCATTTCACTGCATGTGCTATACGGAGCCTAGTCAAGTTTTTAAGGGGCAGCCCTATTTGGAGGAGTACTAAACACAGTAGAGCTAAGGTTAAGGGGTGGTCATTCGGGGTATCCCTTATCACTTATCGAGGGTGCACATATCCACGGCTATTCTTACACAAGATCTAAAAATCGAGAAAATCAATTCTCAATTCTTTCACTTAATCCATCCGAGAGAGACAACGACACCACAAATTTCAAATCCCCAAAATCCCAAAATAAAATGGGGATCGAGTTGGAGTCATAGTTTTGTTATCACTGTTATGAGGAATCACTCGATGGGTATGGTTTGATTTAGAGTAGGGTTTTCGGTAAAGAGAGGAAGAATCGAAGACGAGTTGGGGTTTTGCGGGTTTGATTTTGAGCTAGATAATCAAGTTTCTATGATGAGATGGGTTAGTAGATTGAAGAGAAATTGAACTCAGGGAGGAATCTGTTGTTGTTGAAAGATTTTGAGTAAGATGATGGAGATGCAGAAGTTGGAGATTGAAGAGGAATTCAAGATGATGAAGAACCAGAAGACCCTGTTGCTGCTGATATGAGAGATTCAAGTTGAATCGAGTTCACAGAGATGAAGAAATGAAGATTGGGTTAAACTCAGATCTAGGAATTAAAGAAGAGAAGTTGAAATTCAAGGGTTTTTATGATGGTTATCAATGGAGGTATTTTACCAGAGAAGAACTGGCGAAGGGTTTTGAGAGTTCAAATCGGAAAAGAAATTGAAACTCTGTGTTGAAGATTTGAAGGGAATTGAGTTAGGGTTCCTGTGGATGTTCATGGGATTTGAGGAATTGCTGTGAGAATGCAGGCAAGAGCTGGTTTGGCACTTGATGTTGAAATGGTAAAGGTTCTGGTGGAGTGCTGGTAAAGGATGGATGCTCGTAATGTTGAGTTAATGTTGCAGTGGTGGTTTGTGAACTTAAATGCTGCAGGTGGAGGTTATGGAGCTATGACTGAGGTGGGAAATGGTGTTGATAGAGCTGGCACTGTGGATGAATAGAAGGTGAACCATGTGGTGCAGCTGGTGAAGCTTGAACTGGGATGCTTGTGCACTGCAGAAAATGGGAGTTGATATGAAGTTCTGAGACAACAAATGAGTTTGAGTCTCAATGAGAGTAAGAGCAACAGTGAAATGGGTTCAAAAGTGCTGACTAAAGCTACATAGATGTATGCTTAGGACAAAGTTATTTTGAGCTCGATTGTGGCATTGATGCAAGTCATCACAGACCGGTGGCATTATATTGTAAGGAGATGAAGTACATGCCTTGGTGGTACTGTGGTTGTATAATGATGAACAACAAACTTTGGCTTAAGTTGAATTGCAATTGATGCAAGGGTCCGAGATGGCGGTGAAATGCAATTGATGTTGGTGGTAACACCGACTTGTGACAATGTGTCGTACGCAGTGGACTGTGGTTGTCCTGGTTGTTGAGGTGAAGATGTTTTGAGGTTTATGGAATTGGTGGTGGTATGAGGCAAGAAATTTGCAGTGTGATGATTGAGTATGAAGTGGTTCTCGTGGAGTCAGAAGAGTATGGTTGCACTTGTTATTGTGCAAATGGGAGATGGCAGACTGCAGCCGGCGGTGGATTGAAATTGAGGTGATGGCTTGAGCTGAACACAAGAGGATGATGCAGATGCGGTGTGTTGTGTCGTGGTGGTCTTGCTCGGGTTTTAGTCGATAGCCATTCATGGCGGCCGACAAGATTGAAAGATGGAGCCAAAGGATATGGCGTTGTCGCCAGGAATGGAGGGAAGTGGAGTTGGTTCGAGGTTGAGCTAGCCGTAGAATGTTATGAAGCTGGATGGGGATGGTATTTCTTTGAAGAATGGTTTGAGGCCATTATGGTCGGGTAGGATTTAAGCTACAAAGACAAGGATCAGGCATCACAAGTTTAGCTAGTGCACCGAGTCGGGCTCATGCCAGCCGATCCCGGACACCTTACAAGTGACACGGTGACTCAGCTTTTTCTAACTCGTGGATCAGACCCCGACTCACTCGACTTTCCCGACTCGGCCCGACCGAGTTGACCCGCCGATTTGGCCCGTTGACTCA